>CM053511.1:20902361-20958542 GCA_028627145.1 Eidolon dupreanum | reverse complement strand
TTGACAAAAGTCTCTCTTAAGGCTGCTATAATTCCCAAGTCATATCCACCTCCAACTTGTGGATTTTCTTAAAGAATTTTGAAGGTGAGGAATTTTACAGGGCAGCTCTCCTATTCAATATTCTGAATTCTGTTGTGCAGAACTTAGCCTAATGTGCTTGACAATGTTGGCAAAAACAAGTACTATTTATATGCATCATCAATATAATATTATAAATTGAATTAGAATGTTCATTCTGTTCTGCCATTTCTGAGCTGATTATGTCTGAAAAGGCTCTTGTTAGAAGATTTCTTATTATGAGGAACTCACTGTTCTGTTCCAGCCCTCTGTTAAGTACCACCTGTTTGGCACTCTCTACAGTTATTATTATTTTTTAAGACAAGTAGCCTATCATGTGAAGATTTGAAGCTTGGAGTCATGACATAAGAAGCATGTTGCTTCTCTTGGTTTACTTGTTCTTGTTGTTATTAAGTTAAGGTTGCATTTTGAAGATTGAGTACAGGGTAATAGTTTGGATACTTGATTGTTAAGAAGGTCAAATGGTGGCCCAACAAATAATGATCTTAACATTTCCCTAAATATCTTCTCCTAGTTGCATAATTCATCTTTTATCTTTATAGAGAAGCATGAGTTATTTGCAGTGTCCTAAATCACTTACCATGAAAGTGGACTGGATGAGTGTCTAATGTATTGCTAGGAGTGAGCCTTTTTTTAAAATTATAGACTTTATTTTTTACAACAGTTTTGGAATTACCTAAAAATTGGAGTTCCCGTATGCCTCTCCCACCAAGTTTCTGCTATTAGTAATAAAGCCCATCGTATATTCTGATTTATTTAGTTTTTTCCTCTTTCTGTTCCATGATCCCATCCAGGCTACCACAGTACATTTAGTTGTCACATCTCCTTAGGCTACTCTTGGTTGTTTAGAACAAAAACCAAAACAAAGAACAAATTCTAGGGCAGGGAACACTGAGATTCACCTTCTCTTGTGGTTTGGTATTGTCTGTGTTTCCGGCTCTCTTAATGTTCTTTTATGTCCAATCAAATACCAAAGTCCTTTCTGTATCAAAACTTAAGCCTTTCTGAGTTTGAAGGTTCTAGATGATTTTTCTACTCAGTTCTAGTTTCTGTTTTGAGATACTCACCACAGAGGATAGACCCAGTTTCAGAATGTCTGCAGTCTGTGGTCCTCTCATAGCGACCTCCTCCCTTCCTTACGAAGAAGGGCTCCATGCAATTCTCTAAGCACGTGTGTTCCAGTTGGCACCACTGTGACCTTGTCTCCTTAGCTGTGGCTGATCAGACCAGATATGGAAATTAGGCCAAAGACAATTCATAAGCTGTGAGGTCATGGAGCAACAGCTTTGTTCAACCAGAATAATGGGGATTCAATTGGACAAATTAGAATTTCTTTAAAAAAATAAAAATAAAAACAACAATGACCTAGAGAATAAAGGCAATGAAACCATAAGGAAGGACCATGAAAGATCTTGAATAACAGAAATTGTGAGCAAAGAAAAGTCATGAGTAAACCAAAGTGGTGAGTAAAAGGAAACCAGAAGATATAGGTATTTATTTGTAGCAGTAGGAAAGGTCCAAGGAGAGACAGTGAAAAGCTGACCCATTAAACTAGTGGAACTCTATGAACTCCTGGGGCTAAGGGGATGACAAGGTAATTGAGATCTAGAATTGCCTTGGATCCCAAGCCATCTCTCAGTTCATGAGTTTCATTCCTTCTTTGGGAGGCCTAATCTCTTAGGTATTCTCAGGTTCCATAGATATTCATTTTGTCCTCATTTCCATGTGTACCATTACCTTCTACAGGTATTGTTTAAAGTAACACAAGGGAATTGAAACAGTACACACATCTTGTCTCCATTCAGGTTGACAGGAGTTGTGATGAACATAACCATAAATGATCTCTCTCCAGCTCAGCATCTTTGCTATGCAGATCTCAGAGATATTTCAAATTGTTTTATAGAGGTTTGACTTTCAACTCAACATAGGGAAGTAGTCTTATACATGCCAGATTAATGCAATAAAATAATTTATATCATGGGCAAGAAAGATTGTAGTCCCAAAATTTCCTTTGTCAACTCTCATTCACATGCACTGGGTCCTTATTTAACTGACCTACCACATTCAAGTTTGTTATTTATTGTTTTATTTCAGACTGGTTATAGGCCTTCTCTTCACCTATTCACTAATATTTATATATGCAAGGCACCATTCTAAGAAATGTGTAGATATTAATTCATTTAGTCTTTACATTAACCCTATAAGAAAATATAATCATCATTCTCTTTTTATATGTAAGGGTATTGAGCCTTAGAGAGGTCGAATAATAAAACAGAATTTATACAACCAGTAAGTAGGATTTGAAGTTTAATATGATATTAGAGCCTTAGTTCCCAACCAGGGGCCATGTTTTCTGATGCCTGCCAGCCTGGTGAGCAGGCCCTTCCTACCTTCTGACAGTTGGCCAATATCCATCCAGTTGACTGTTTGCCTGGGTCTCCCTGAGGTCTAGATTTCCCATTAGTGTGTTCAGCCTGCCTATAGTCAAATCCCTGATAAACACTCCTAATGGCTGTATATTGGGGAAAAAAATTAGAATAACACTTCACTCTAGAGCTGCAGAAATCCATCTCCAATGTCTATTTTCCTCAAAATAACCAGTCTGGACCAGATTGCCTTATTATTCACTCATTTCCACAACAATATTTTCTCCTAGAGATTGATGCATTTCTTCTGTTTTATCAATGGCTGGCGCTGATCCTTTTCTCTGAACGTTAGAGCGTACCAGGCAACAGGTGGTGTTAGCCGCTCTCTTCATTAGGGACTCCCATGGCTGCTGCATGATGCCCATTCCCTGTTCTCCAGAGGCAGTGACTTCCTGCTGAGTCCCTCTACTCTGGCTTCTGGCTACTGCCCCAGCTGGGAGGCTGTCCATGTGACAGGCAGCTGCTGTACTGGAAAGGGTCTGCCTGTTCCTGGGAACTTCTGTTACAGAAGTTTCCATTTCCCCAGGTCTGTTTCTCCTATTACGCTGATCAATTGCTAGAGGAGTGAGTGATATCTCTTATTTAGGCTCCTGATGCTTTTTTTTCTAACATAGGCAGAGGGGAAAAGGCTGACTCCAAAGTATAAAGCTCCTTCTACCAATGTATCTCTTTTCCTCTTAGGAATTTCCTATCTTCAGAGAAAGGGCCTGTGGTACAGGACTCATTGCTCCCACCCTTTCTGAGCAGGTCTAGTGGGAGAACTAGCCTAATGTTATGGTGTCTGATACTATTATTTGCTTTTCCAGTAGCTTCCCTCTCCCTTTTTCTACTACAGAAAATGCCAGTTACTCTTTTCACAGCTTCTCTTATAACTAGTACATAGGCAAATAACTCAGTATTGGCCCTTGAAACTCAAAAAGATGTTTGCCAAGGGTTTTGAGGAAAGACTTCTCTCCCTACAAAAAAGGAAGCATCTCTCCCTTTTTTTCTGAATATGACATATCTGCATGTGACCTTGGAACCACTGCAACCTTTAAGGGGTCATGAGAGGAGGCATTAATGTCACATTGTGAACTCCAGAGCACCAAGAAGAGAAGCGCCTGGGGCCCTGAGTTGTTGCACCAAACTTGGAAACTCCTTGAACTGACTTGTTATAATAATAGTAATAATGGTAATAGTCATTATTATTACCAGTAATAATAGCAGCTAACACTTCTAGTGAGCCTATTATATACCAAACACATTTAATTATTATGTGAGATTGTAAATATTTATATTATTTAAAGCACACTTTATAGTTGGATGTTCTGTTATGTATAGCTGAAAATATCCTAACTGATAATGCTTGCAACTTTAGTTTTTCTTCTCTCTAAGCCTTAGAGATCCTCAAGAGGCTTCTTCAGAAAGTAGGCTTGAACCTGTGCCCTTGAAAACATGATCTTGACATCATGGAATGAACCTTCTTTTCCCAGAGTCCTTCGATGAACCCCTTATCCTGTGCAAGCATCCCGAAGCTTCCATGTAGAGTCCTGGAAAACCAGGTGTGAACTTACCATGACGTTATTTTCAGTCTGGTGATTTCTGAGTTACATAGACAAGAATTAGGACACATACAGTTCCTAGAGGACCACTTTCTCATAAAAACATCTAACAACAAGGGTTTGGAGCAATTTCTCTATTGCTCTCATTCCTTCATTATAATATTTCAAGAAGTCAGTTGGGTTACTCAGAAAGGGTTCCCTGAGGGCCTAAAATTAGGCTACTGCAGTAACTGTATATCTGGACATGTCTGCCCATAGCAATCATTTTCCTGGCTCACAGACTCCACTTGATAATAGCCTGCCTACATTACATGACTTTGTATAGTAAAATAAACACCATCACCAAGGAGCTCTGTAAACTGTGAAATATTATATGGATATAACTTATGATGATCACAAAGATTTATTCATTACTTGCTTTCAATATTACTGGCTTTGGGATCTAGAAATATATTTATATCCTACTCTGTTTTATTGCCTTATTCAACTGTCAACATAATCTAGTTTTCCACCAAATGTATTGACTGTGTCAGAACTGGTAGTGTTTTCTTTCCTTCCTATTGAATACATCTCACATTTGATTAATAATTATGACTAATGGTGGTTAACATGTCACAGTTTGCTTTTCACATGTTATCCTCTATGAATTTCATAACAACCCCTGTTGAAAATGAGAATGTAGAAGCTCAGACTCAGGAAAAAGTGGTCAAGCTGGGAAAGGAGCGGGTTCTTCCGAAGTTTAGAAAGTTCTTTCTGCTGTGATGTGCTGACTTCCCTTTCGATAATGCACGGCTTCAGGATGGGAGAAGGAGTCTGGGGGTGATATATTGAAGTTCAATAAAGAAAGCTAAGAATACTGAAGAGAAGCCAGGCAGTTGTGCTGTGGGGGACAGATTTGATGATTAGGTGATGTCCCAGATGACCATGGTGGACTTTGGTGGCTCCTGGGCAAGTTATTTAGGCAAGTTATTTGCCTTAGTTTTCTCATCTGTAAAACAGAGTTCCCAGCAGCACCCACCTTATAATAATGTTGGTTTATGTGAGTTAGAATAGTGCTTACAATTTAAAAAGTGCTTCATAAAAATGTGATAGTTTGGTTTCTGTCCTGCAGGAACACAGTGTGGTTGAGGAGAGGTGTAGGGCAACTCGGCTGTTTTTTCTCTCTCTTCAGATCCTTCCCTTTTCTCTCTTTGGAAAAGATTAGGAAAGCAGATGACAAAGCCCATGTGTAAACGTCCTTACAGAATCATCTAACCTTGATTGTAAGCACCCTGGTAGTAAAGTGAGTCTGAGCCAAAATGAAACTGTGATATTTGTCTCTGTTCCTTGCTTACAGAGTGCCTTTAAAAAGCTAAATAAAGAGGCCAGCAGGATTCTTGGGTATTAAACACATCTTCTAATGGAGTATTTTAACGAGGCAAGTATAATATAACAAGTCCTTGGATTACTCTTCTTTTAAAGTGCCCAAGATGAGCTCAAGATGCAGAGAAAAAATACTGTCAGAAAATTGTTAAGGACCTTTATTGAACCTGTGTGTTAAATGCAAGAAAATTACAGGTGTTTGATTTCTAACCCCCATCAGGGCTGGATTTTTCTCCTTAAAGTCCCAAGGCAAAAATGACTCCCACAAAGGAACTTGACAGACCATCGTTTTGTTCGTCATCCCTTTCCAGATTCTGAAGCAGCAGTCGCTGGCTGGGTTTATCCCGGGGGCCGGTTGGACGGCTGGACCAGTCGTGCCCACTGAGGTTCTTCTCAGTGCCGGGGACTGAAAGCTTCTTTGCTGAAGGCCTCACGGTGAGTCCTCAGTACAAAGACTGTCTTTCCTCTGAGTGTTCGCAGTTTATTTTTAACAACTGGTACCAAGACCTTGTGTTGTTTGCCTGCATCCGCGTGTGGGCAGCTAAGACGCGCGCATGCAGCTTCAGAGCATGGGAGCCGTTTGTCTGCTGTTAGTCATCAGAAGGCGGCTGCTGCCTTCTTCCGCAGCTCTTTACAACTGGGCCATTGTAGGTTGCCTGTCTTTATGAATGCAGTTTAATTTTGACCTCTTTGGCTTAATTTTGTCCTTTGAATTCCTTTACAAATTACAACATCTTCTAATGATTATTTTTATTCTTTCTCAGAAGGGAAAAGTCTAGTACATAAGTCTCTGAAATGAGGTGGGGTGGGCGGGTGGAGAGAGAGAGAAGCTTGAGGATAGAGGAAGAAAGAGCTGCGAGGCGGGAGGGAAGAGAGAGAAGCATCTATTTTCTCCTCTTTCTCCTTTATCTTGGACATTGTGAGAAAGTCACAAATAACATCAGTGAACTTCAAAGGGCAGAAGGAGTGGATAATTTACATGGGGTTTGATTTGATAAGTGGGACTTGGATTGTCCGTTGCCCCAAATATCCTTTCCACTTTTTGCTCTGATTTAAGTCTTTGAGAAGGCTAACCATTAAGTTTTATACACTTGGTACGAATGAAATTCTCAGGTGATGGTTTCCAAATCCAGCCAGTCATTCCAAGCCCCTGGGATACTTAGTTGTGAAACACGCATATTTCATGACCTCACACCAGACCTGGGGAGGAATCCGAAACTCTAATGAGGAGAACCTGCCTCTGTGTTTCTTTTTAAATCTTAGGTATTTGAGTACTTCGAGAATCTCTTACAGACTCCCAGACATGCTTCCACATCTGAGTTGTCTTCCTAGGAAGAAAAGAAGGGGAGAGTAGCAGAACCATACTGGGTCCTTTGGGAGAATGAGGATTCTAGAAGGAAGGACTAAATGAGGGTGATGTTTTTCAAAAGGAAGTGAAGAGTTTTATAAGCAGTTGTCCTATTTCATAGTTTTGCTCTTAGTTAACTGTGTCAGTGGGGGATGTGCTCTCATTAAAAGCCATCTTTATTAATATGGTTTCATAAAACTGCTACAAAAGTTCTTGTTTTCCTTCTGGAACTTCAGATATTGATACTAGTCAACAAGTTGATACTGATTCTCTAGTCTTGATATTTCGCTGGTTTGAATAAAGATCTGGTTTATGTCAAAAAAGAGATGGCTTCATTGAGTAATTAAAAAAAGAAAACACACATTCATTTAAATCAGCAGGTGGTCTTAATTTACCCATAGCGGTGATAATTACAGATGGAAGTCCTGTTGATGAAACATTATCGTTTTGGCTTCTTCTCCTTTCTTATTTTATTTCTTAAATGAAAAGAAGAAATTGGAGTAGATTCTGTTCTTGGGGTGCATAAAGGTAATAATGGGATTGGGATTCTATATGCTATTATTGATATCTGAAAAAGAAACCAGGATTAAACATTATTTATTTACTTTGCAATAAAAGTTCATAAGTTAGCAAAAAAATCAACTTTATTTGTTGATAACAAGTATGTCAGCTCATCCTTAAACACTGGTCCACTCATATTGAATTAAAGCTATGATTGGTAATTATACTGTTGATAAATAAAAAAGAAAAATGTTTGAAAACATGGGGGCCATTTGTTCATTCAGTTGGTCATTTTAGCTAATAGTAGGTTTAGATATCACTTTCAGGAACATTTAGATAACAGAATTAAAAATATTCCAAAGCCTTAAAAATATGAAGTAATGGGAGAAATATTTTAGATAGGATATTTTCAGTAGGCCCACACACGTAAAATTCTATCACATTATAAGACATCTGTTTTATGGTGGGGCTCTTCAGAAAATAGATTATGAGATGGAGAGTTTTAAGCAGGAAGTTTATTGGGGAGTGCTTGTGGGAGCAACCCCTGTGAGGGAGTGAAGGAAGTGCCCTTTGGCAATGCAGAAGTCCTCAGTCAATTCCTACTGTGTTTAATTTGGTCACGAAGAGAAGGGTAGGGCAGTGAAGAGAAGCTAATAGTTACATGAACCTACCATAGGCCAGGTCCCGTGCTAGACTCTAGAGAAGAAACATGAATTAAACACAGTAGGAATTCAGAGACTTGCAAATAAGTAATTGCAACAAAGTATTATGGGTGTGCTGAATAAAGTATAATGAGAGTTCATTGGAGACATATCATAGAATACGGTTAGTTTACTGTGAGGAGTACTCAGGAAAAGCTTTCCAGGAAATATGAAATTTGAAATGAATCTTGAAAAATGACTAAATGTTGGCCAGGGAAAAGTGTAAGGAAAGATGTTACAGATAGAAGAAGCCTGGACTTGCTTGGGAAACTCCAGTGGTTGTGACATTGCTTCGGTTTGGGGCAATGTCATCCTGGGTGGCAAAGCCTGAGAAGTAGGCAAATCATAGAGGTTTTGGTATTTGCCAAGTGATTTGATTGTATCTTGAAAGCAAAGGGGAACCTCTGAAAGGGGTGTGTGTGTGTGTGTGTGTGTGTGTGTGTGTGTGTGTTTTCTCCTTAAAAAAAGGAGTGACATGATCAGTTGTGCATTTTTGAGGACTCGGTACTAGGCCAAAGCAGATTGTAAACTCTGGGAACAGGCTATTTTGGTCTTTATTTTATATAAATGTCATGTTCAGGAAATAAAAGCTAAGAATGATGGTGCTTAAAATATGAAGACTTTGCTTCATATTTGCTTTTTTTCGATTAAAGAAAACCGAACGTGAAGACTCATATTTATCAGCCCTTTTCAACATTATAGTCTTTATTAAAATCAAACAAATCAATTAACCTTTGCCAGGTCACTTTAGAAATTCATATTAGTATATTCTGTTTACCTAGAAACAACCTAATAAATTTTAGACAGAGAATTTCCTTGGAACAAGTTTGGCAAAAAAAAGAAAAAAAAAGTATTCTTAGATATACTGAAAATGCAGAGCAAAGATGCTTTCATATATCCATCCATCTATCCATCCATCCATTCATCCATATCTATCCTGGTCCACTCCATGCACTCTATAAGACACCAGAGCTGCAAAGATGAATAAATTCAGTCTCTGTTTAAAGAGTTTAGAATCCAAGTTCAGAAATATTTGTATAAACAGATGATGGCAACACTATATGGCCATGTAATAGCTATTATTAAAATATATATTTTCAAATAATATGGATAAATAATTTATCTTGAAAAGATTAAGCACTTGAAATTAGAACACCAGGGTTTAGGTTCTAGATATAGAATTTATTATCTAGGTAACTCTGATCATGTTATTTGACCACACTGACATATAAGTAAGTTTTTAAAAATATGTGCAAAGAAATTAATGATTGTACCTTATTCAAAAAAAATCAGTCAAAAATCACTCCAACTAAGAGTTTAATAAAGTTATTGCTTCCAAGACAAGTACATAGAAACAAAGAACATTCATATGTACCTTTCATGAGAGGCCATCTGCCATTAGCCCTCAGTGCCCGTGCACATGCTTGTGGGATATACCAAGAGTGCAAGGCCCCTGCTGACTCTTTACCCCGCCACCTCTCAGGCTTAGGTTTGCAGCAAGCTTCTGTGAGGGGTGAGATAATATCTCCACCTACACAAAGGGCAGGCTTACTTCTACTTACTGCTCAAGTGGAGAACACCACAATCTCAGTGTTCTTCTGTAAATGCTACCTGCTGTGTGTGTAGACATCCACTGAGTCCCTTTCTTCATTCCCACGAGCAGATGGAGAGGCCATGTGAGCATCACGCTGACACTCTGGCTACTGCTTTTGCTGTGAATAATAAAGATCTTTTTCTTACCTAGGCATCTCATGTCTGCTACCAGTGTTCATGAAACAGTAACAGATTGGCATATTAGCTTGTCATTAGTGTAAAATCTCAGGCTCTGCATGGTTCTCGACGATAACTACAATAGATATTTAATACCATAATAAAATAGATCTTACTATCAGCAACAATAAAAATGTAGCATGGGGTAACTTTTGGAAAAATAATTTTTGACCTATGTGAAGAAAATGCAGTGTTTTATTAAGGTTAAAAGAGAGGCAAGCAAGTAGAAAACAGTGCTATATAGTCTTGCATAGGAAGATTAAATATTTATGAAAAAAATCAATTCGCAAATATTTTGATAGGTTAAATGCAACTTTTATCTAAATCCAGATAGAATGCTTGGAAACATTACTACTTAATTCTAAAGTTAATGTGGAAGAACACTCCAAATATTTTATCAACAAAATTCTAAAAAGAGAAGAGAGATAAGCAGCACAGAGGTTAAGAGCATTATGGGAGAGTAGATGATAATGTGGCTTTGTCGTTAGAATGATCTGAGTTTGAGCCTTGGCTCTGTCCCTTGCAACTGTGGGGCCTAGCCAAGGCATTTGACTTCCCTAAGTCTCAGCTTTCTCTTGTGTGTAATGGGGTTTGTAACAGCAACTACGTTGTAAGGTTGTTGTGCAGATGAAAGCAGTTAGCAACATGTTTAGAACTTAGCACTCGATAAATGTTGGCTATCTTAGTTTTAACTGATGTTTAAATGTATCACAGAGCTATTTGGAACTGGCACAAGAATTCAGAGAAGTGAATCAGAATCTATCATCTTTGATCCAGCCATCTATTCATACATAGAATGTATTTATGACAAAGGAAATAGCACGAGTAACTAGAGAGAAAACACACACGCACACGCACGCGCGCACACACACACACACACACTAATGCATACAATGAATGCAGCACTGACCCCTAACCTTGTGAAATTGACACCTTATGTGTGTGTATAAACATACTATATATATAAAAACATATTTCTGTTTCTGTTTCTCTTCTCTATTTACCTGTGACATTTCCTTTATTATAAATGTTTGTGTGAGACACAAGATTTTTTTAATATATATACTGTATACACATACAGTATGTAGGCACAAAAATTTATATATATGCATATAATATAAATATATAGAGAATATATATACATATAAACATTTATAATAAAGGAAATATCACAGGTGGATAGAAAAGGGAAACATATGTAGAGTATGTTTATACATACATACACACATATAATAAAGTGTCAACTTCAAAAGACTGAGAGTCAGTGCTACATTCAGTGAAAGGATAACCCCTTGACAGACGAATAATGCAAAAGAAAATCCCTTAGAGCACACTAACCTTATTTGATATGTAATTCTACCCACTAGGAAATACTTTATGCAAAATTTTCATCAAATAAGCTTTTCTTTCCTGTTTCTTTGGGCTGCCAAAATCAAATACAGGCTCTGGTGCAAAGGTTAATCACATCCCTTTAAGGGGAAAACCCTTTAAAATCTGATTGCCAAGCATTAGGGGGAAGTCGTAAATATGTAGTAAGTTTTGAATTAAATTTAAGGCTATTTTAATTATAAAAGCATTAATGACAGCATGAAATTTAATGAAATAGTGGACCATGAAATCAGTGTTATCATTTTAATACATAACAGAATATGACAAACTCTATAAGATTTCTGTTCTCTTTCATGTCTATTACAATTTCCTTCTATTAGTTTCTACAAATAGAAAATTACATATAAAATTGAGTTTAACCAAATCTCTGTTAAAATCAGACAATCTGATTTGGTATTATATAACCACACTGAAATTTCATTTAATTTAGAAAGGGCTTCTCCTGGTGCCTTGAATACTAACTACTTTTTTTAACAACACATATGTAGCTCTGGGTTTGACAGAGGAATAATCCTTGTGCTGAACAATAGATCAAGATTTTAATGGAAAGAAGAAGACGGATAGAAATGGAGAGCTTGACCCAACCTCCTATAGGAGAGATTTCAAAAGCATGTCTCAAAACGGTCTGAAAATATTTACTCTTGCTCATCATCTTACAAAAGAATTCTTTCTTTCTAAGAAAAAGTTGAAGATTCAGATGTCAGGCCTGACTGTCTCCAAATGTGGCCTGCCTGATTCTCCCCTGTGGTCTCTATGAAGAATAAAAGGCCTCAGAAAATAGGTTTTGTGGCTTCAACTATATTGACTGGATTGTTATTAGGGTGGTCTATTGTAAATTGGTAATTATTTGAGGTCTTCCTAATCCTTCACACAGATGAAAAGTGCTTCAAAATGAAATATTTTAAAAGGTTAGTTGGTATATTTTAGGGAGAAGAATCAAATCCAGGTCAGGATAGAGGTGACCCTTGGGAAAAGAATACTCGCTTAAAGGAAAGAAGAGAGAGACTCTGGGACGCTGATAATGTTCTCGATGTAGGTGCTGGTTATAGAGCTTGTGGCTTGAGAAAACTGAGTCATATAACTATAATAATGTATACTTTTCTGTATATATATTAGACTTCACAATGTTTTTTTTTTTAATTATTAGAAAAGAATTACCTTAACATTCTCTGTTAAAAAAAATACAATTGCCTAGAATAATGACGAAATCTAAAGCAGAAAAAATTTCTAGGTTAGCATTTAGTGGAAATTTCTAGGCTTGGCTTTGTCTTACACAACATGAAGCTAAGATTGGATGCTAATAATAGGATACCTAGCTCCCTTGAATCTGGCTACTCTACCGTGACTTGTCTAATCTTCTCTCCTAAGATCCACCCAGTGAAATTGTCCTTAATTGTGCAATCCTACAGAATCCTAAAATGTTTGTCCTAAAATGAAGCCATAGATCTTGTTTTGAGTGGTCTTCAAGTTTGCAACTCTTTGCCAGTACATAATCTGTATTGCATCCCAGCACCTAACAGACAGTGAATTACTTATTCATTTAGGCAAATTGTCCTTTTGAGCATCTAGAAATATAACTTGCTCTATAAGGGTTTCACATCCAGCCAATTCTCTTCTCCCTTTTGGTTAACTCTATCTTAGTGGTTTGGCAGACACTTCTATCCCTTGACTCTGAATTTCTTGAAAAGATTACTGTGAAATCAAACTGAGAAGCAATGCAGAGTAATAAAAGTAGCACAAAACCAAGAATCAGAGTGATAATCCACTAGTTTTGACCAAACTTTACTTTTCAATATCTGTATGAACTTGTGCAACCACTTCGTAAAATAGAGGTTGATTATCTACCCTCATGGGCTTGTTATGAGGATTGAATAAAGTAATGCGTGTGAATGTATTTTGTATGCCATACACAGCAGTGTGAGAATCACTACCTATAGTAATGTAGGTTATTTATTGTAGGCTATGTGTTTGTGTTCAAGGGCAAAGAATTACTATCACTTTCAGAATATTTTTAGCTCTATTCTTGTAGAGACATATTCACAACCACATCCATGGCATAGGAAGGTAGAACTGTTTTTGTTCCACTTCTGGCCACTTCGTTAGGGATCTTACAAAGGCAGTGTGACTTAGCTAGGCTTGAAGTACAGATGCCAAATTACAGTGCCAACCCTGTGAGACAGGACTGTCCTCTCCTTTCAGATGGCTGTCTGAAAACATTCTATTTGTCCTCAATTTGCTGTGTTGGGAGTTTCCCAGATAACCAACCCAAAGTGGATTGTGACAGCAGCATCTAGGTCATTCAAGGCATCTTGGAACAAGTCTGTGCAGAAAATATTAAATGAACTTAAAATTTTTAGCTCCAGTGATAATAAACAATTGGTCAACGGGGCTCCATTTAGAAGTGGGTTGTGGGGAAAGTGACTTCTTGGACTTCTCCAGTAGATGGAGACTATTAAATTAGAGGTGGATTGTTTCTTGGATCAAAAAGATATTCTCTTGTGGGAAATTATTGTATAACCTTGGACTAGTGGTCCCCAACCTTTCTGGCACCAGGGACCATGCTCCTGTAAGACTCTAATGCCTGATGGTCTAAGGTGGAGCTGAGGTGGTGATGCTGGCATTGGGGAATGGCTGCAAATACATATGAAACTTCACTCCTTGCCCACTGCTTGCTCCTCACCTCCTGCTGTGCCCAGTTCTTAACAGCCCACAGACCTGTAAGGGTTCATGGCCCAGGGATTAGAGACCCCCAGTCTTAGTCTCTTGTGGAATCCTGGGGACCCTACCCCCACTTAATTCAAGCAATGTTTTAAAAAATATTCCAGTTGAACCCTGCTGGAATTCTGATATTTGCCTCCAAGGGTTTGTAAAGTACACAACCCAGAGGGAGTTGGAAACTAAATTGAATTCTTTAGCTTTACAATTTCTTTACCCAGCTGGAGCTTACATATTACGTTATTTACTGCACTTCGAAGTGGTAGCCTCTTTCTTGTTCTTAAGTCCCAGATAAGCCATAACTAATACTTAACGAATTACAAATGCAGAGAATAGACAGCTTAAAATAAACATAAAGCTGTTTGCAATTCTCATGGAAAATAACAACTCTCTATTCCAAGGAATACAGGCCATAAATATGCCCATAGACCAGAGTTCTAAATCTTTTCCAGGGGAAGCGGAGTGACTAAGCAAGTTAATTATATTGTTGTCCTAGGGATGGGATGAAAGGTCATGTAAAGCCTTCAAATGCTTTCTGCACTTCTCTATATTAGAAGAATGGTGTTCTCATCAAAGTAGCAATCAAGCCATCCCTTTCAATCAAGGAATCTCACTTTATTACATGCTTTCCGAAGTTACAGCTCTATAACCAGAATTTGGTACAATTCAGAGACAGAAAAGGGGGGACAGATGGAAAGCTGTCAGAGGGGGCCTTGCAGTCTACCTCCTCCACCCCAAGAAAGGCTAGGGCATTTTAGGAAGGAGGCTGGTTATGTGTTGCGGGGAGGGCTGTAACTGAAGACACAGAAAGAGTTGTCAACAAAGTAATCGGTGTCAGGTGCAGGTTTCACCTGGGCCTGGGTAGAGATGGCAGAATTCACTGGGCTGTGATTTTCATCAGCCAACCATCTCCCTTGCTGATCTAATTCTGATGTCTAATGTTTCACTGTCACATCCTTTGTGTTAAATGTTGCTCAGCTGAGCTGAGTCTTTATAAGCACAAAACTTCTCAGGAGAGGTAACTCATTAAGCCACTTAACACCTTAGCCTGAATGACTCTGGAGAGGCAAGGCTGTGGGGGAGGGAGTCAAAGAGAAGGTGAAGGATGACATAAATCAAACTCAATTTCTGTAGACTTTGACTAGGGTAGGCCCGGTGGGTGTCAGATGGATGGGGGGCAGAGGGAGGGTGCTGGTGGCTTGCACAGTCCCAGGTGTCCCTTCAGGGGAGGTGTTTGTTTGGAAGGGATGGCTGGCGAGTGAGCCCCTACTTTGGGAGGCTTCCCGCCTTGCCTCCGTTCTCCAACACTCTTAAGTCTCTTATTCTTTCTCTCTTCACCCTCTTTAGAGCTCCCTCCCCAACCACACCTGTATTTGGTTCTCTGACCCTTCTGAAGTTCCCTCTGGGGCTGTTTCAGTTTTGAGACAGCCCTACTAAACCCAGTGTGCTTTCTCACTGGCTCACTCGGGAGGGAGCTGCTGGGTGGGCGGGTGGGGGCAGGGATCTGAGGGCTTGAGCAGCACCCAGGAAGAGAGATGAGAGGAAGTGGGTGATGCTGCCTGGGGAGATAGAGCTTAAGGGCAACTGGGTGAACTTTCCAGAGGGTCTGAAGAGCCCTTCACATGGGGTGGGGACCATCGTCCGCCACCCTCTCTGAGGGTCACACAGAAGGAACATGGATGGCAGGCAAGGGATCATAGCTGGAGTTCAGGAATGATTGTCATCCCTCTTCTTGAAAAATAGAGTAGCTATGAGGGAGGCGTTTATCTTAACTGGAAATTTCTGCAGGGGAAAGTAGGAGAAAAGAAATAATTTGTGAAATACAACAATTTTCCAATTTTTAAGGTTACCAAACCTTTTTTTTTTTTTCCTTTCAATTAAATTGTATGCAAACCTCTAATAAAAGCTCAACTCCTCTGGTTGAACTGGCAGGAGGCAGCCAGGAGGCGAGTTCAGCAACTTTCCCTTCCTCCTGGGTTTCCCCTGAAGAATCCCAGGCTTTTCTAGAACACAATTTGAACATCCCTGGTTTAGGGTTTTTAGTTTACACAGCACTTTCCCACACTCTGTCCCATTTCGGCAGCAGCATCGTATTACAGACAAGGAAAACAGGCCGAGAGAGCTCAGGGAGGTAGCCCACTCGTGCTCCACTGACCGGGACCTGCAGCAGGTATTCTGGCCACAGAGAAACCACTCGCTTGCCAGCATTGATCTTTCACCTAAAAAGTGCCTCCAGACTTGTAATAACCCCAGAGTCTCTGCCTTCTGGGACCTCAGGGATAAAGCCTGCATTTGAGAGCTGTTCGACTTCTAACACACAAAGCTGGAACCTCAAGCTCTTTGTGACTGTGGGAGGACTGGAGCAAATGAGGACTCCGTGACGAGGTGATCCTGATGTGTCTGACTGCTCCTCCTAAGGCACAGATGATCCAAGAACGGACTGTAGCTGGGTCTGGGTCTGAGAGGAGGATTCAGTGAAACAATTAGAAGGAGAGGAGGTGGTGGAAGAGCAAGCTGATGCTTTTATACGAATTGAGGAAAGAGAGGTGGACGTGCGGTGGAAACGCTGGCTTGGAATTGTGAAAATCAGAAAATGAATAAGGCAACACCTGTCTTGTCAATTCCAGGCACCACCAGAAAGGGGGTACAGGTCCCACCACTGTCACTCTGGGCAGACCCTTGAGGCCTCCTATGGGACAGGAACATATAACTGAAGTTTGTTTCTGAGGATGGCTCTCACCCCATTTATACTTTCATTTGATGTTAGGACAATTCATTCCTCCCCCAACCTCCCCTCCTTCCTTCCATTCTTCCTTCTTCTTTCCTCCTAATCTTCATGCAAAATCTGCTCTTAGGTGTTTTAATCACCTCAGGCTGTTGGCCTCAGCACTGCAGGTCTCCTCTCCTCCCTTCTCCTGACTCTTCTCGGGTTTGCCTTCCCACCACCCTCTTAGTCCACCAACATCTTTCTCTCCTTGAAGTGCTTCTTCCTCTCTCTGCCTCCTTTTCTCTCTCCAAAGACGAGAAAGAGAAAAGGGCAGTAAAGGAATTCTATAGCCCTGATATCTTATTAGGTGTATTCCCTAGGACCCATTGTCAAGGGGATGTAACTCCTTGTTCTTTAAAACAAATTTTGTATTTTCTGCATGTGCTGATATGTGTAAAAATATTCCACGAGAAAAATAGTTTCATTGCATGACAGAATACGATCTGTGTGGAAGAGCATGTCCGGCAGAAAGCAGTTTTAGCAGGAGCAGGGTTGTTCTGCAGGCAAGGCCAAGAGCCACCACCTCCAGGCTCTGGACTGCCTTTCGGCTGCCATGCTCATGGACCAGGGTTCTCCATCCTCAGTGAGCAGGGAACCAGGGCCATTGTCTTGGATCCCAGAGCAACAATTCTCTGTGCTAAGTCAGGTCCTGTGGACCCTGGAATCTTGCTTGGTTTGCCTAGGGCATTTTCAGAGCTCTTAAGATCCTAATCAATTTCTGGGGATCAATTCCTTACCTGGCTGCACCTTCCTGGTTTTACCTTGTCTTTCTGCTTGCCTACTCATCTGAATTCTTACATTCAAGCTCTGATAGCATATATTTGAGGCACAGAAGTATTGGCATGGTAATAAGCATTTTTTAAGTGAAGAAAATAATCTTGATATGCAGAAAACCATGGTGACCATTCATCTTGACCTCCCTCCCTGGTCCAGTTAGCTTGTTAAGGGTATCACTGTCCTGAGATTCCTTTGCATGTGTTTATAATTTTTTTTCTGTCATTTACATGATAATCATACTCCAGCCCTTTTATAACCTACCTACAAAATGTCCCTTGACTTTGTCCCCATCTTTTTGTTTCTTGGGCCACTGAGCTTGCTAAAGCTTTCTTCCTCTTCTGCATTCCAGATTATTTCTTAAAATCTGAAATACAATATTTATCAGTCCCTGGCCTACATATTGTTGCTGGCTCTCCACTATTGGCATAATGTCAATGCCCCTAATGACCTGGATGCAGGACACTTTCCTCCGTTCCCCCATCATAAGCCCTCTCATCAACTCGCCTCGTATTAACCCTGGTTTTGATCACAAGGCCCTCCCCAGTCCTTGAACATGCCCTATAATCCCAGCATTTCTGTTTCAGGTCAAACTGTTTCCTTTTCTTGAAATATATTTTCCCCTCTCCATTTGTCTGAACCCAACAGAACTTCTAAGGCAGAGATCAAAGGCTATCTATTCTGAGGAGTCTTCTGTCCACCAGGCAGAATGAAGCACCCCTTTCCTGTTCCCATGGCACTGGGTGCATACATCTCCTGGTGCATTGCCCCCAGTTATTCCCAGTAGTGCAATTATTATTGATGGGTCTGGTCCCCCCCCACCCCCACCCTACCATCCCAATGAGACTGGGAACAGTTCAAGATTGAGGACTGGTTGTTAATTGATTGACTTTATTTATTTAGGTTATAATATCCCTAGCACAGATTCTGGTATCCAACAGGCAACAAACGAAATGCAATTAGGGCCTTGTTGATTAGGGCCTGTAGGGTGATGTTTGCTGACCCTGAAATTGCCCAGGTACTCCTGTAGTGGCTGACACACACACACAGTGGCCATGCCCCTGAGGGATAGCCAGGCCTGAGGAGAAGCGTTTTTCATTAATGTAAGGTGACTGTAATAGGGTGTTAAAATGAGACTCTTCCTGTCTTGGGGTTTTGTGTGAAGCCTCAAAGCTGAGAACGATGAGTTTCAAGTATCTCCACATTTTAAGGCAAATGTAGCACCATCTATGAAGAATTTGCAAAAAGAGTAATAAAAACTAGTTCTATCATCAAAATAAAAACTTAAGAATTCATTAACTGAAGTGGTCTCCAAATAGGTCTCTCCAGTTTCATCTTTTTGCACTTTCTTCTAAGTATTCTCAACATAGCTGCCAGAGTGATCCAGGTAAACTGTGCCTCATGTCTCCTCAGAGACCTCAATGACACTTATTTGGAGTAAAAGTTCCAATGCTTGAAAATGCCTTCTGAGGCCCAATAAAAGCAAGTCTCCCTTACCACTAAAATCTCATCACTTGCTATGCATCCTCTTACTATTATTGCTCCAGCCACAATAGCTCCCTTGCCATTCTTCAAACACACAAGCACACTCTAGCCCTGGGCCTTTGCACTGGCCTGTCCTGGCTAACCACTTCACCTTTGTCTTTTCTTAAATCACTTTCTTACTGAGGCCTACCCTATTACTCTACTTAAAATGCAACTGTAAATTCTAGTACTCCTAATTCCTCATAACCTGCTCTACCTTTTCAGTAGCAGTAACATACTATAAAACTGAATTATTCATTACTTTATGGCTTTATTGTCTTTCTCTGAGGGCAGGGGTGTTTATCTTTTCTGTTCATGAAGCACCCATTCTACCCAGGAAGCATAGAATTGGCTCAGCGAATTCACTCTCACAACAACCATAGTTTTCCTTGGATCTAACTCTCACTATTTCATATCATCTCTTGAATTCTTCAAAGTGGCCCTTTTACTAAAATAATCTTTCACTATTGTTTACCAGGATTTTAAAGAAGCTATTCAGAGTAGCTTTATCATAAAAGCAGTCTCATTTGAAATGTAGGTAATAAAAAAAAGATTTTCTGTCTTGCTTTCCTCTTGCTCTGTCTTGTCTTTTCAATGTCTCACTTCACTCCTTTCCCAGGTTGAGGAGACAATTCATCTGTGTGCTTCACCTTAACAGAAGGATGAAGGATCAAATTAGTCTACTTAGGCAAAGCCCAATGGAACTAGAAAGGAGAAAAGTGAAGACACATGAAATTAGTTTGAATAGATTTGTTGACAAAACCAATCTCTAATGTCAGGCTCGTAAAAGCAGAGGATGAAGTAACTGTCGACACAGATTTCAGTATGTGCTCAAACCTCAGAATTATAGGACTGGAAGCCAGAAAACTGGGCCACATCCTGAGGTATCCACCTAACTCTTGTGTAGACATCGGCCTGTCAGTTAATCTCTAAAATGGGAATAATGAAACACAGGTCATTCTATTTCATAGAGCTGTGGAAAGATAAATGAGAAAATATTTGGGAAGACATTTTGCTAAGTGCTTCATAAATATTGGAATAGTTTATTCTAGGATCAAGGAGATTTATTTATTAGCTTACAAAACAAAGGCACTAAGATTCGTTTGAATCTTCATGAAAAAATTCAACATTGCTCCATTTTCTCACACTAGGGAAGCGAATCCTTTTATTATTATGTGTCTGTATTCATTAACTAGAAAATCTAGCACTCAGCTGTCCTCCTTGCCATCAAGATTAAGAAACAAAATGGCAGCTGGAGAAACACAGAAGTATGAGTAGGAGATAAGGATTTCAGACCATTTCAATGTCTTTGCCTGCAACACTTTCCAGATCGACAGTGTGTTTCTTGTCATTGGTGTTACCTATAAAGCATCATCAGTGTGAATTCTGAAGGCCCCTTCTACTCTTCAAAAGTCTGCCACAGTTGCCTAGAAGTCCACCATTAGAAATTCTATTTCTTTACAGAAGACACTGATTTCTGCTCAAATCTCTCTGAATTGTCACAAAGAAGATAGGGAGAAATGAGGTCCATGGGGAAGAAGAGGCACTGGTTATATCAAGGAAAGAATCACTCAAAGAGGAACTGAGAAGATACTGAAGATTATCCCTTCTCCCCTCTGATTTTTACCTTGAGCTGTCCAAAAGTGCCTTCTGCCCTGACCCTGACTCTCTAAGCATGGCAAAAGATGCTGAACAGTGGAAACTGAAGCACGAATGTGAGTTGTTACATTTCTCTAAGTGTCTTACTTGCACATCGAAAGCTAAAAACAATTTTCAAGATAGAGATTGGTTTTATCCTTAGAGTGTCTTAGCTTCTCTGAAATTCTATCCCCAGCCAATTGCTGATGCTCATTCCTGTCAACATTTTAGTGCCATTTGTTTCTTTTATATGTGCCATCAAGACACCACTGGGGGTTTTGGATTGCTTATCACTTGGCTCAGTTATGAAGCATAAAGTTAGTTATAAGGGCTTAGATTTCCACCAGGTGCAACTAGAAGATCTACCTTGGGATGATAGTACAGCACCTGAGTAACCCTGATAATCTTGAGCTGGCATTACTTATTGTAATAGAAACCTGGGATAACTGGAATTGATTTTTGGATTCCAATGCAAGTCTCATTGGTCACTGGTTTGTATTTTGAGCCCTAGATTTATATGTTGACTTGGTTTATATGAAGCTTGTCACTTAAAGGTGCTGCCTTCATTATGGGGGATGAGGTTATGGAGGATGAGGAAGGATGGGAAAGTGAAGATTAATTAGTGATGGTTGAAGTAAAAAAAAACAAGGTGAAAATTTTAATATGAGACTAAGCAGTTTTGCAAAGATCCAACTTTTGTGCTTCTTTTGAGGTTAAGTCAATCAAGTAAGCACAAATGTGATCCTCAGACTTCTACAGCATGTGCGTTTGAAATGCTATTTAAAGCCGTTGAAGATATGTAGGAAGAAAATGATTTTAAGTGTCAAAGAAAAGAATTAATGAAAATCAAAATTACAAAGAACCAAAGTAATCATTGCCACTATAAGAAAATCGGCCATGTGCATTACCAAGATCCTTCATGATCCCTTGTCAATCTCCCTCGGCTCCAAAAATGAGATGAGAACCTGTTTAGAAATCTAAAAAACAAAACAAAACAAAACAACAACAACAACAACAACAACAAAAAGCCAGAATTGAAGACAAAACAGAATTGTGAGTTTGTAAAAATAACCAACACCTTAAAAATAAATATAATCTTCTTGTCTTGTTTATTTGGCCAGCTTTGTGTATACAAGGGGCTTGGCCTTTCCACCACACAAATAATGCACTTGATTACCTGTTTGAGTTTATTTGAAAGTAGGAAATTATAGGAATTAAGAGCAAGGAACTTCAAGTCAGACTACCTGTGTTCAACTCTGCCATTGACCACTTGTTTGGTCCTGGGTAAGTTAAATGGCCTCTCTAAACTTCAACCTTCTCACTTTTAGAAAGAGCAGAGTGCCTGTTATGTAATAAGTGGTCAATAAATTTTAGGTATTATGACTATAAAAAACACTATGGTGCCTAGCTCATATTCCCGTTGAAAGTACACCCATGCTTCAGCTGTTTTGACTGTTGATGCTAAAAGATCACAGACCTAGACTTCTCCAGAGATCACATTCTTGCTCAGCTTCTTTGCTTTTCCTATCTTGCTTCTCTCCTTCCTGTACAGGATATTTTTCCTCCTAAAGAGTGCTTCCTCAATAAATCACTTGAATGTCTATTTCAGGCACCTAGTAACCTGACCTAAAAACCATATTTCTTTGATATTTAAACCACTCATATTTTCATATTTTAGCAATTATGAAGTTAGGATGAATCTTAAAATCACTGTTGCCTTGACTAAAGTTGTCACTTTCTTCACTTTGAAATCAAAACATGCAGAAAATCCTGGGACATCAATGGAGCATTGTTTTGCTGCCATGCCAACATTCTCGATGGCACAGAGGACCACACTCTGTGGAAAAGCAGTTATCAATGACTAAGTTGAAAAGTTGAAGAGTCATATTCTAAATGAGCAGAAGTTTTAGGACGATTTTAATCTATTTTCCTTTTGCATATATTAAATACTAAACAGTCATATATTACAAGTTTTGTCAAACAATTCTAAAAGAGCTCTTTCAATAATGAAGACATTCTACATGATGATTATAGACAAAGGTGACATGGCACTATAGTGGGAAAGGGATGGTCTTTCAGTAAATGCTCTGAATCAAATGAATGTGTGCATTGTGTCACTGGTATGTCAGTATTTCTCTTCCTATCACCGTATCCGAAATCAATCTCAATATAAATTACTCATTGCATTATTTATGATGTTATTATTCAGAAAATATTCACCTCTTTCCCTCAGCTTTCATGAGAATAGTATACCTTTTCATGCAATTGATATTGAACTTGGCCTTGTGACTTGCTTTTCCCAATGATATGTGGGTAGAGTGACTTTGTGCCAGTTTAGAACCTATGAGGCATCACATGTTTCTGTTTGCCCTTCTGGGAGCAGTTGACCTCCTTCATGGGAAAAACAGGTTTCAAGAAACTGCTGACTCTTATCAGCCTGGGCCACAGAATGAAAACGCATGAAGCAGACCTGAGTCCAGACTTCAGGGTGGTGTCAAACCTGGTCAGACCTGCAATCTGAAGCAGAACCATCCTGCTGAGCTCTACTGAGATCAGACAGGCCTGAGCCCGAAAGGAATCTAACAACATCGTTGGGGAGTAGTAAACTCATACAGGCAGCCCTGGAAACCTCCCTAAAGAATAGCTGGTGTGTGTCCTCTCTTGTCTGTTTTGCTGTCTGAAACACCAGATTTGGCCCTCAAGCTCTAGCCACTTTTGTGCAGAGTGAGTGTGCAGGCCAGATCCTGGGAATGGTGGAATAGTGAGATGGAAGACACATGGATCTTTAATAACTTTATGGGGCTGCCATATTTCTATTTTGTTTAACTACTGTTAGGTTAAGTTACCTGTCACATGAAGCTGTATTTAATTCTAACTAATACAACCAACAAATCTTTATCTATCCATAGACTCTAAAGCTAGCAGACACAAGGAAGACAAGGCAAATGCAGAAATTCAGGTGATCTGTTTCTTGGAAGGTCCTGGGCTATTATCAGAATATGAGTCTGTTATAATACTGATATTTCTCCCTCCTATGCCTAAAAAAACTTCAGTTCTTAGGAGGAAGAACAAAAGGGCTAAAGTTTGTCTTTGGCATAAAAATTTCATACAATTTCTTTAAAAAATGCTTTTCTTTCTTCTTTTTTGTTTGTGTGCCTCCAAGCTCTTTCAAATGGAACCTGAGTGAAAGCCAATAAGTAAAATAAACATAAATCAAAATGCTCTGAAAGGAGGATGGCAACAAAGTCCAGTGTTATAAATCTTCCCTCTCCTAGCCCCAGAGGGGTCTGTGCTGGTTTTCTCTGACCTTGGGGAGCACAGGACTGAGCTGAGAAGTGGTGCTGCATCCCCTTCTCCGGATCTTGCCCTCAGTCCCCAGCCCAGCCAAGGGCTTTGCTGAGAACACTTTATTGAATGTCACATTATTATTCTCTTCACTGCTTTCTCTCTTCCATCTGGGATGGAAGGGAGACAGTGAGGCATACAATTACATTGCTGATATGGGATTTTTAGAGGAAAATTGAGGGAAATTATAGGAACTACCCAGCTGTGGTGAAAACTCCTCACTCTCTTCCCACAGGACCCATTATTTTACAAACTGCTACTATTAAAAATGATTTATAGTCCCTTGCCAATTTTACCATGCTGTTAGGTTCACTTGAATCTTACCCAGCTCTTAAAAAGAGTACAGACAGTCCAAGTGTGTCCACTCTCAAAATAACGTGGAATTTGATGACTACTAGAGCTGAAATCTACTACACCATCAAGGTCAACCTTACCTCTCCAATATCTCCTATTCTGTTTGATTTCATTTCCTGTTTCCTACAGCCTGTCTCCTATATTAGCTTCTTTGTACTTTGGAATTTTCGCTTATTAAATATGCCTCTGGACCTTTGCCTGTTTAGTTCTCTCTTTCCAAATATTGATGAAGCCCTTTGAAAACTTTATCCTTATTCTTTATTTAAAGTCATTCACTATGCTATTATATTCACCCTCTTCAGTTTCATCAAGAAAGATAGATACCCGAGATGAGTGATAACCCTCTAAGATTGACCCTAATCCTCCTGGCTTGGTGAACTGTTTAGTCCTAGTTTAGCCTAATTGCCTAGTTGCCTTATCACCTTAAAATTTTGAAGTGGCTATACCATTGCAGCCATGAACAAATCTGTAGCTGATTACTGCAAGGCAGCATCTCCAAAGCTCGCTAGGAGCTTTGTGGGCCTGACTTTAGAAAGAAGCTGCTATCTGGTTCACTTTGTATTTTCACTTTAGAGGCTGCTACTCTATACAATTCACACTTGGGAAATGGGGAAGAAAATGTTTTCTTAGAGAAAATGCTCAGGGACCTCCGAGTAGTTTAGATTGTACCAAAGGAAATGTCTTTAGTGTGACAAAAGCACAAATAGAGCAGGGGTAAAATGAGTCACTTCCAAGATGTGCATTTAAGAACAGGAGAGTAATAATGGGTTACTATGCCTTCAGGTAGTTTTTTTTTTTTTTTAATAAGGAAAAGAACTGAAATTATAGCTGGATATCTTTTTAAAAAACATAAAATGTTAGATTTTAATCTTTGACTTTTTAATTATAAAAGTAATTCATGCTTGCTCTAAATAGTGTCAAAGAGTAGAAGACAGGCTAGGCGATGGGGCATGTGGTTGTTAGCCTCTGAGATGGCTCCAGTAATCCACCTTCTGATATTCACTATTTTGAAATTCTCATTCCCTTGAGCATGAGATAGATCTGGTGATTCACTTCTAACAAAAAGAGTAAGGCAGAAGTGATGAGATGCCATCTTTGAGGTTAGGTTATAAAAAAGACTGTGACTTCCATCTTAGAGTTTCTTTTGTCCTTCTCTCTCTGGAATCTTTCCCTCTGGGGAAGCAAGCTGCCCTACCTTGAGCAAATCTATGGAAAGGCCACTGGTGTATTTGGTCAACAGCCACTGAAGAGCTAAGACTTGACAACAGCCCCATAAGTGGGACTGGAAGTAGATTATCCAGCCCCAGTAGAGCCTGGAGATGTGTAAAGCCTTGATGAGAGCCTCTTGAGGGGTCCTTAGTCAGAACTACTCCTGATCAGTAAGATAATATATATTTGTTGCTTCTAGCTGCTGAATTTGAAGAGTGACTTGTTATGTTCAGTAGATAACTAATACACTATATGAATTATAATGTGGCTTTACACAGTATGTCCCCCCTCCCCCCAACACACACATTTACATACTCACACTACATTTTTTTGTTCAAGTTAGGGACCCCCTGGGAAATTGTCATGTTTGGGTAACTTAGTGATTCAGGCTGCTTCCCTTTAGTGGCATGGAGATTGCTTGGAGGACTCACAACTTTAAGTATCCCAGACAGAAAAGGATGTATGCCACTCTGCTCACATTTCAAGGGCAGGAACCAGTAACACAATCCCACCTAACAGCATGAGGAAATGGAGGAGCATATGGATAGTCAATGCTAGTTAAATATTTCTGCCACATGTAGAACATAAAAAGTGAAAATCTACTTTTCTCCTCTCAGCAAATATCTCATGTTTAACGATTTGAATTGTGCCCTTTAAGATATACACACATATCATATATATCACACAGATATGAATATATGTAAAATAGGATCAAATTTCTTTATCTGGTTCTTGATAACACCTGCTTGGTATTCCATGGTAGGGGTGTATCGTAATTCATTTAATTGATCCTCTGTTAGGAATAATTTAATAATTTCTATGGCTAAAATGTCTTAATTGATTTTCACTTGTTATTTCTCTAACTTGGCCATACATCACATGCATGTATTGAAACCAATCCACAGAGTGAATAAATCCTGTCTCCACCGGCACTTGCTTCATTCTTGCTGGCTGCTTAAATAATGGCATCATCATGTTTGCCCCATTTTTAGGTGCAATAAGAAGTGTTAAGGAGCTGTTGAAGTATTCAATTTCACTAGCAATCATTCTGATGTAAGAGAGAGGAGCAGAAGAGAACTAACATCTATTAAGTGCAGAGTGTTTAGGCACTGTCTACTCATTTACATGTTGATTTGATTAAGACCTCATAGTACCCCTATGAAATATGTAATTATTATTTAACTCCTGTGGTGAAATCCTTTTCTTGGGCTTTAGCATCTGCTTGCCTCCATCCCCATCACATATACTCATCATGTATTTGTTTTTCTTTTCTTTTTTTCTATAGAAAGCATTAGAAATAATAAGCTGTGACAATTGTTGCTTTTCTTAGTGAAGATGCTCTAAAGACCCATGAACCCTTTCCTGGAAGATAGACCATACATAATAGAGAAGAAAAAGGACATGTAATGTTTGCAAATTTCCTGGGAAAAATCTCTCTGGAAGTATGTTAGTTTGCTTCCCACATCTCTATTAAACGACAGAACAACAAAAAATAAATATGCCCCAAATGGTGGAAGAGAGATGACTGGCTAACTCCATTGGTCCACCATTTCCTCTTGGGAATCTATTAAAGGGCTAGAATATCCTTTGCTTTTAAAGAAGTTGCCAGATTGTGTCTAAAGTATATGAGGGTTGCAGGCAAACTCCTCTGGTCCTTCTCCCTGACTAAATGAGCTGCTCTAGTTCAGAGGCTCAGGGCTGCTAGACAGCAAAGTATTTCAACTTTGGCAGAGAGATGGGACCAGCGAGCGTAATATCTGAATTTTTATAGCATTTTCTTGGATGAGAAATAAAGGAAGAGAAAACTTCCTCGACTGGTGTCTGGCTCCCAGAGTGCTGCAATTTCCTTCTCTCTGCACTAAGAGAAATAAAGTAAGGCTCAGTCCAGCCAGAGAGCCATATCCAAGCCTGGCAGGTACTAAGGTAGTATTAACTATTTCGATTTTCCAGATGAACAGACAGAGGCTCTGAGAGATTAAGGAACTTGACCCTAAATTCTAAATAACAACACCAAACCACACATTATTTACCTATTTGGATCAAAGCACGAGATCTTTTAAGGTCTCTTAATCTTTTGAATACGTGATCTAAATAGAGACTCATGGACATGGACCATAGACTAGTGGTTACCAGAGGGGAGGAGGGAACGGGGAGAGGTAGACAAGATAAAGGGGGTCAAATATGTGGTGACAGAAAGAAATCTAACTATGGGAGGTGAACACACTGTAAATATATACATACACACACACACACACATATGCCTTACTGCTAATAAAATAAAATAAAATGAATAATAAAACAAAAATAGAGTTGTGGCCAAATTATACACATCTGGAAGAACTCTCCTTCCATCCCAACACCTTGAGTGTTTTCTCTGGGTGACCCAAAAATCAATTCTCAGTCTATATCCCTTCAACTGACAAGAGTTTGGGGAGGATCGGCAAGAACACCCTGCTAAAGAATTTGATCTGTCCAAAGTAAAGGAAAATTTTAACTACAGACTTTCATCAGGTTTTTCTGAAAATGAAGATGGAAGGGTATAAAGTTTCTGCTGGACACATATCACAACAGGCCTTGTGTTCTGTGTATCTGCAGGTTCCTGGGCACTCTGTGGAACCAGGAAAGGGGAACTGAAGCTGCTCTGCAGATCAGTGTTAAATGGTGTACCTGTGTCCAGATGGGACGGCTGTACAGGTGATGCTAGTGACCAGTTTCCTTTCCTTACACAAAATTAGAATGTGCCTTCTGGAATTATGGTTTATCATTGGGAGGGGTGTGTGTGTGTGTGTGTGTGTGTGTGTGTGTGTGTTCTAATATTCTAATAGTTAATTTATTCATTCATTTAGTAAATATTTCTTGAGTTTCTACTATGAATCAAACACTGATGTAGTCGCTGGGAATAAAGTATTGAACAAAAAAGACAAAAATTCTTACCATTCTGGGGTTTTATTCATTCTAGTGGGGGACAAGAATCAAAGCAATAATTAAGTAACAAAAGTAGCATGTCAGATGCCAAGGATTACTATGGAGAAAACCAGAGCTGAGAAGGGCAAAAGCGAGTGCCAGGTGGGGCAAGTTGAAAGTTTAAATAGAATAGTAAGGAGGTGACATTTGAGCCCTGATGTGAGGGTAGAGTGGTCCAGACAGGGATGCAGGGATCCTGTCTCCACTGGCACCAGGAAATGCTAGAGGGGCTGGAGAATGTGAGAGATAAGGCCAATAGGTGAGGGAGGGGAGGGACAGGTGGGATCTTAGAGGATGTTATAAGGACTGAAGCTCTTATTCTGAGTGAACTGGGGAGCATTGCAGGAATTCCATCAGAGAACTGATAAGATCTGTCTTATTTTGTATAGGATCAGTCTGGCTGATCTGTTAAAAATCTGCTGTAGGGAGGCCATTGGGAAACTATTGCAATAATCCAGGGGAAAGATGGTGGTAGCGTCGATCAAGACTATTATGATGGAAGGAACAAGTAGTAGTTCAATTCTGGATGTATTTACTGATCTATTGAATGTGGGATGTGAGAAAGGAGGAGTCACGGATGACTTCTCCATTTTTGGTCTGAGCAATTGGAAAGATAGAGTTACTATTTGAGGGCACCCAGGAGCTCAGTTTAAACATGCTAAATTTGAGATGCCAACTAGATATTTAAATGAATTCTGAGTCTTTGTTGTAGGAGAGCATTCTGGACAGGAGAAAACAGTTGTAGGCTGGTACTTAAATCTTGAGATTGATGAGTTTGCCTATGGAATGAATGTAGACAAGGGAAAAAAGAAGTCCCAAGACTGAGCGTCATTTTTTAAAAATTACAATTGAAAAAAATTTTACTCCCTTCCATAAGTAACATAGTGGAGAATATATGTTTTTATAACTTAGTTATCTTACTCTAATGAATAAAAAATTATCAATAAGAAAATGGGCATGTTGTTTTTTTTTTCCTTTCTGAAATATTAGCACTTAGTTATATAGGAAGCACAGAAAACCTTTCTAATCCCTTCTTCCTTTTATTTGTAGTGTTTTAAGTTCCATAATAAATTCACATGCATTATTTCATCTAGTTCTGTAAAAATTCTGGGAGATAAATAGTATTAGCGGAAGGCAGTAATGAAGCTTAGAAAATAATATATAAATTATTTACACGAACTCTATTAGGTAGATATTATCATCCCCAGTTTAGAGACAAGGAACTTGATGCAGAGTGAGATGAACAGATTTGATCAAGTTCAAGCTTTTCACGTATGTTAGCAGCACAGCTGGTTTTAGAATCAATTTATTACTCTCAGTATAACTTACTGAGTGCTGGTGACGGAGGTGAGTAACATGCAGCTAATCCCGCTTTCCCATTCTCAGTTTTTCTGTTTCGTGGTTTAAGGCAGGGCTTCTCAACCTGGGCACTATGGACATTCGGGGCTAGATAATGCTTTGTTGGGGGCGATGCTGTGCATTGTAAGATGTTTAGCAGCATCCCTTGCTTCTGCTCACTAGATGCCAGCAGCATCCCCGCCCCAGTCGTGGCAACCAAAAATGTTCCCAGAAATTGCCAAATATCCCCTGGGTGGGGGAAAAGGGGTTTGGCAAAATGTCCCCGACTGAGAACCACTGGTATAGGGTCTCCAGTCTGCTTTGACTGGGCTGGAAGCAGTCCCCTGCCACCAGCTTTCCAGTGGAGCTGAGCACCGGTTATCTGCAGGCTCTGGGCGGCAAACACTCTGCTTGGAGGCTTCTGGGATCCCAAGGCTGGTCTGCTCTGTGTGGCATCTCCCACCTGGCGGGACCACTGTACTGCCTCTGCCACAAGGCCCTCCCCTTTGCTCATTCATCCCTGCCTCTAAGGCGGTAGCCTCATATATGTTCACCTTTCACCTCCATTTCCTGTGTTTCCTCCAATGTCCAGGAAAGAAAGCAAAGGACAGGCCTCTGGCAGTTTTCTTCTGATTCCATGTCTCTTAGTTAAATGAACAGCAAATGTATGTGGCTGTTAAGCTGCAGGGGGAAATGTTATATTCCTGGATCTGATTGGATTATCTCTGATCAGGATGAGCACTGTCAAGAAGCTGATGGATATTTGTTAGTAGAAAGAAATCCTATCACTAGTCAACCAAAAAGCATTTAATGAATAACCTAAATTCGCTTAGCACAGATGTGCCATTTCCCACAACCCCAGATGTGGCATTTCCATACACCAAGAACGAGGCATTAATTTGGAATTTTATTTTAAGAATCTGGTCTTCTCACCTCCTGGATATGCTTGGATTGCTTCAGATAGCTGGCTTGTTGTTTGAATTTTGTGTGTTTCAGTACATTCTATTGGAATGTTTTCTTTCAGACATTTATGGCTGCCAAGTTGGTGACATTTCTCTCATGATGTGTGTCTCTGTAAGTCACCAAATGCTTATTGTTAAGCTGGAGCTTAATTTCTGCGTTGACTAATTCAGCTTTGTGCACAAAGCCCTGCTGGGGTTGTGCTCAGAAAATGGACTCAAGAGTGGCTATTGGGAGGACAGTGAGACGTCTGTAAAGAAAGACACGCATTCCTTTACCAATTGTTTTCTGATTTAAATTCATCAGGACAATCTATTCCTAATTCAGAGCATGTAAGGATTTTGTGAAAGAATTACTGCTTACTCTTCCACTTTTGATTTATTAGTAAGTGATGTCCTGGAGGATAAAAGGCCTAGGAGATCATTTGGTTGGCAACTTTAAGCACTTCTGAATCTTCTCCCGTATTCTATTTTCTGCTTTTCTTTTTGAATTATTTTCTCATAGGAAGATTTTCCTTATAGTCACCATTTGAATTATTCAGGATACTGCTCGATTTGATATATACTTCTGTGTTATTATAGTCATGAGGCTCTGATAAATTTTTAAATATAGCAGCTCTAGAGAATTTTCCTATGAGGGGTCTCATTTGGTGATGCGAGGTTTGCAGGCTCAGAAACTGTCCCAGCTATGCCTAAATACCTTCTCTCCTGTCTGTCTGCCACTGTCTGATAAAATGTCTGCTTTTCCAGCCTCCCTTGAAACCAGACCTGGTTTGAGATAATGAGATGGTAAAGGAAGTATATTGAGGGTAGGGGGTTGGGGGGAATAATTTTTCCTCATTGATAAAAAAGAAAGTAGTATACAAGGACAGTGCTTTCTAACTGCCCTGACTACCCACCTGATTCCTGCCTTTGACCATAGCTAAGTGAGATGGCTGCAGCTGTGGCAGCCATCCTGTGACCATAAGGGAAGTTTCTTTCCAAGAGAATTGCAGAGATGCCAGATCTAGCACCTTGATGTAACAGGAAACCCAACTAATAGGGACTTAAACCAAACCTTCTTCTTTTATGGCTCTCTGACTCTGTATGTGTAGTTTATAAAGTTAAAGAAACAAAATATTTCTACAACTAAGATGCATGGATATTAGTATAGAAACAGACATAATTTCAAATTGTGTTTACTTTTAAGAATCTTTAAAATCGATCAAATCCAACAAATAAGACAACAAAAGCAAGGTCCTAAAGATGAAAATCGCTATATAATATTTAAGTCTGGATTAAGACTAAACAAGGCAGAAACTCTGAAACCTCATACTCTGTGATATAAATCACTTAATAATAATTTAACTTTTCCCTAGTTCTTTGGAGTCTCCTTTAGATCCTTCTCCACTTTGAAATCAAGCAATAAGCAAGTACATTCTCTTTATTAGCTACTAAAGACACAGCATAAAATGAGAGCAGTCCTCCAGTGCTCTGAGCCAGGTTCATCCATTTCCCTTTGGCTTTCCATATCAAGTCATGCCACATTGAAAAGGAATCTGGTGATGGCCAGAAGGGAGGGGACTGTGTGTGTGTGTGTGGCGGGGGGGCGAGGGGGGGAGACTGGGAGAAAGGGGTCAAGGGTTAAAGAAGTACAGATTAGTAGCTGACAGATGGTCACAGGGATGGGGAGGACGGCATAAGGAAGTCAGCAGTAAGGTAATGGCTGTGTGCAGAGCCTGAGGGAAGATAGAGTAATCAAGGGATCATTTCATAAACTGTATAAATGTCAAACCAATGTACTGTATACTTGAAACTAATAATAAAAAAAGGTAAAAAAAAAAAAAAAAGAAAAGGAAGCTTTTCTCTAGCAGTCTGAACATTCTTAAAAAGGACGTGGCCTTTTGTTTACTTGGCTCCTACATTAAGGGCAAACGTAAAGCTGGTAAAAGACCTAGGCATGCCAATGGCATTTGTAATATAATGCTTTAAGGTATAGAACCTTATAGGATTTGGAAATCAAAATTATATTTGGACGGCAGCTTGTATGCAGTAAGATTCATCTCAATGTAATTTTAAAGAGCTGAGATCCTAAGCTGCCTGAATGAGCCTTTGAAATAAAAAGATGAGCCTGGTATGCCATGGCTGTGCTACTCCAATGACTACACGATGCTCAAATATGCTAAGCGAGTGGGGTAATGCACTGTGACATGTTCAGAGGAAGAATTGAATTCTACGAGACAAGGAAGCCACTGATACAGGCTTTTATGCAAGTTGTTTAATAAACTTCTCAAAGGATTACACCAAAATCAACTGCTTTTTTTTTTTGGAATAATGTACAACAGGAGGTGAAAAACTTCTTGACTGACAGCTGGCTGCAGAATTCCTCACAGGAGAGGAGCTGGCTCTGGTAGGCAGAGCGCTCTGTGACATCTCTTGGGGGAAGAGGGGAGATCTGGAGGACTTGGATATTGACTGGTCCTGCAGAGATCCAGAAGGAAACGGCACACTGCTCAACACAGAGGCATTTTCTGTGCTGTTGGAGGAGGGTATGACAGGAGAGTTTGCAGGCGGAAGAGAAACTTGAGGATATGGGGTGAGGCTGAACATTCAGTGACACATTCCGGGCAGTCAGAGGGGCTGAAGGACTTCCCTGCCCTGGAGTGTTTTGTTCGGCTGGAAGTTGCTTGCAATATAAAGTCTTCTTTGGTCTCTCTCCAAACCTCTCATGTGATCAGAAAAACATAAAAACTGCATTTTGTGAGTGGTCGTTTTTTGTGGAATTTGAGGAAAGGCTGAGTCTTACATCTGGGCCTATGCAGAGCCTGCCATAGATAACAACCCACGGGATGGCAGGGGATGAGTAGACTGCAGAAGGGCTAGGAGCTGGAGTGGCACATGAGAATTTAAAGGCACCTTTCCTCCCAACCCCCATTTTGTTGGAAATTATAAAGAGGGTTTGAGGATTTGAGTGATGCCATCTTGTTACTTGCATTGACTTGTGAGGTCCCTCCTGGATGGGGGTTGGGCATCTTCCTCGGGGTTCTGTGTGCCCGTGGCTGGGCTGGGTGCTCTGTTTGCTGCATCAGGCACACCCTCCACCCCTCATCGTTTTGCTCTCTGCCCAGGAGGCTGGTCAGTGTGGATCTGGCTGTCTGTTGGCTTTGGCTCATAGGAAGCCCAGCACAGCCTCTGCAGGAGTTTAGAAGGAGGGAGGAGAGTGAGGTCAGGATTTCTATTCCTCTGTCTTCCTCCCTGTGAGGTCACTTTGGATGAAACGTGACCTTGTCTGAAGATCAGTGCTTCCTGATAAGGCGACTGCCTGTCTTTTCAGGTTTTAATAACTACTCTCTTCCTTTCTCTCTCAGCACGAAGCAGGGTGATCAACCATCCTGGTTTGCTGGAACTGAGGGTTTTGCCAGGACATGGGATTTTGAGCTTCATACCGGGAAGGTCCAGGGCAAATAGGGACGAGTTGGTCACTCTATCCCTAGGGGTAGTTATCAGCCCCTCTGCTGCTTCTAGCTCCAGGTTACTGTATTGTCTCCTGTAGTTCTGCTGTACCTCATCCCACTTTTGTAAATAGTCCTCTTGTTACACAAACAAACCCTCCTGGAATTATCTTATTCAAGCAGGTTGACTCTTTTTTTGTTGGTACTTTGAGTGACACATCGGGTCTCCATGAACACTCATTCCCATGTCCTCTCTGAGCATTGCTTTCTTCTACTGCCAAATGAGAGGAGTACACCAGAACATTCCCTTACATCTTTCCAGCTCCAGCATCATAAAGTGGTTGAAAGGAACATCATGACCTTTACCTCTTAAATGTTTGCAACTGTCTGCTCAGTTACTATTGTCATCATCTAGTAAATCTGCCCAGAGAATTCTTGAGGGCCTCCTAGTTGCCACTGCGCCCTGCGGAAATGGAGATGCAGGATACAGAGTCCTGGCCCCGGAGAGTGTCATGTCTGGTCCAGGGAGCGGGAAGGAGGGAGAGGCCAGACTGTCAGCAGATTATTTCAGCACGACCTGCTACGCGCTAAGTGAAATTTATACATGGTGCCCCAGAAGCCCAAAGAGGGGTACCGTGACCCAGGGCGGATCATGGAAGCCTTCTGGGAGCGGCACCTAAACAGAGTTTTAAATGATGTATAGGGGCCACGTGTAGGGCATGTAAAGGGCAGGCGGAACATTTCCCTGCAGAGGAACGGCAAGAGCCAGGGCCTGGAGGAGGCCAAGGCAATGAGCCATGGGATGAATACAGGAGGATTTAAGGGTGGGGTAATACTAGCTGTTCAGTTTTGGTGACGCCTAAGATGCGATTCAGGAAATGAGTGTGGAGGAGTAGGCAAGGCCAGATTACAGAGAGTCTGGCAGGCTGCTGAAGGAGGTGGCCCTTTATCTTATAGATAACAGAAAGCCATGAAATCATGGGTTGTTTTGCCAATGAACAGGGTGATCTAATATTTAAATATTCAGTTTTTTTTTTCTGAAAACAAACACGAAGAGCCATTTCTGAACCAACAACAGAAAATAACGTGTGTTAAGCAAACTTTCTGAAGTATTACTCACACAATAGAACTTTTATTTGTGTTTTTAGCCATATCAAGTGATAAGTCGTTATCAGGAAAATTCATCAAACTCCACCCCAGAGTCTTCTCTGAAGGAAAAACAAAGCAGATATTGGGCTTGATAGATTTACTATGATTGAACTCATTCATACTTCAGTATTCAGTTTCGTTCACTCAGATTTTGAGGTTTTAGGGAACAAAAAGTGTTTTATTTAAATTTGCTGCAATAGAATATACGGATGTCAGATGATAATGTACACCCGAAAATTATATGATTGTATTAAACGATGTTATCCCAATAAACTCAACAAAAAACAAAAAAAGGAAAAAAATAAATAAATTTGCATCACCAGCAGTTAAGACATTGTTTGGCACATAGAGGGGATTAATAAGTGTCCATTCCATAGAAAAAAATCCTTCATTTGGTGCCCACTTAGCAATAAGTAACAGTTGTATTAAGGCCAAGAAGTAGAATAACAAAACACAAAGTTTCCGTTCCTAATACATTAAAGGTTGAGAGTGGACCTTGGGTTAAAGAAACCAGCTATGAAAGAACATTTTTATTTTTTAGAGAAATTTAAATGTGGAGTGGGTACTAGAAGAAAAGAGAAGTTTTTATTTTGTTAGGTATAGTAATGGCATTTTGGTCATGTGATGAAATATCTTTTTTTTTTTAAAGGTAAAAATTGGAAGTATTTAGGATGAAATAATATGTCAGGGACTCACATTAAAATATTGTCATTTACACCTCAAGTAGTTTGCTTAAAAATAAAAAAAAGTAAAAATTACTGTAGAAACAATAAAGAAAAAAAGAAAGAAAGAAGGGGAAGAAGGGAGGAAGGAGTATGTTGGCTAGTTCCAGTCTAGAAGATTCTAGACTTGAAAACACAGCATTAACAATGTAACACACACTAGGTGGTGAATTTGCTTGGTGACGGGGCATGAAGTAAAAGCATAACCACAGCATGCATGGGTAGAGACCAAAAGGAATGCATCCTAGAAGAGGCAAATTTTGAGTCAAATTTCTTAGACTCCTAACAAGAGCTCATCTCATATGAAGTCATCTTTTCTTTCCTGCTCTCTACGTTAGTAGAACACTATTTCTTGTTTCCTTTCTAAATCTAGTATCGTTTAGGAGAAATATCATGGGATAAGACACTACCTTGTGATAATTTGGTTGCACAAATGATATAGATAGTTATCTATAGATGATGGACATTGGAGGCTAATTGTGTGGCCCTTGTTGACTAATAATAATAACACTATTCTTTCTTTTACTAGTGTATTAAATCTTAACTGAGTGAGTGTTTACTATGACTTGAGCAATGCATTAGGCATGGAAGCAGAAACTATGACAAAGTTCCTGCCTTCATGATGCTTACATACTAGTGGACCTTTGGGGAAGATAACCACAGTTTGCAAGGAGCTTTCGTGTATGTGTTCTTGGCTTTGATCTTGGCAACAATATGGCGAGGTTAGCCTTTGTTTCAAATGATCTTTTTAAACCTGAGGTTTGTGTTGTTCCATGACCCGCCCGCAGTGATGGTGGTGATAAATGGCACCGATAAGATATGACCCTGGGTCTTCCTGCTTGGAGCCCAGCGCTTGCAGCAGCTCACCTCAGTCTGCTCCTCCTTACGTCGCTGCTGTAACCGGAAGGAAATGCAGGTGCGGTACCTTCCATTGCTTGTGGATGAGCGTCCGGAATGAGGTGAGCCGTGCCGGCTCTTCAGCCGCAAGCAGACGTTGTGCAGATCTGAGTGTGGCTCTGTTAAGTACGAGCACGTTGTGACGCTTCAGGGGAGATTTTTCTGTTGCTAGATAATTATCACTTAAATTTGTCAAGAAGGGGAAATATGAAATATGAAATAATTAAAATATGAAAACCTTGAAAAGTTTGAGGGTGATTTGCTGCTCTTCCAGCTTCACGGGCAGCCCTGGCCAAGCCTGAAACACGTGGTGGCAGAAGAGCTGTCAGGGTGGTGTCCAGAGGGGCTCCATGGAGGTGGCAATCCCAAACCAGGGATTTCCCACCACGTTAAGAGGCCAGCGGCAAGGGAGAGTGGCTGGGAAGAGAAGAGAGAAGATGAAACTGAAGGATGGATCTCAAAGCAATTAATTAGAGACGATTTGTACCCAGAAGGGCTGCTGTTGCTAAGAGAATGACTACATATCATATGATTCCACTTGCATGAAATATTCAGGACGAACAAATCCATAGAGATAGAAAACAGATTGGTGGTTGCCAGGGGCTGGGAAGGGGTGGGGAGATGGGCAGCAACTGCGTGACGGCTACAAGTTTTCTTGGAGGGGAAGGAAATGTTCTGGAACTAGATAGTGGTGATGGTAGCACAACATAGTGAATTTACTAAATGTCATTTATGGTAATTTTTATATTAGGTGCACTTTATGATAAAAAATACACACACACACAAACTTAAAAAATTATCTTACTGTTTGGTTAGTATTGAGTTCAGTCTCTAAGGTACTTCTGCAACATACTGATGAGTGGTCATCCAGATTTTATTAAAGTGTCCTCACTGAGAAGAAAATTGCCATCTCAAAAGTAAGCTCATTTCATTTCTAGGAAGCTATAATTGTCAGAAAACTCACTATTAAAGTGAATTACAATCTATATGAGACACACACACACACACACACACACACACACACACACACACACACAAAGAAAGAAGGGCTGCCAAGTGGTTAGGATGAAAGAATATTGGGTATCTCAGAAATTCCCCACATTTATATTTGTGCCTTAGGAGAAAGTATAGTTCTGGGTGAGGGATGACAGTCTTGTAGGGACACCTATAGAAAGGTATGTTCCCATCTAAAGCAGGGTTGCTCTATTTTCCTGAGCATATAAAACTAAAGGGCTTGTGTAGGATACAGAAGCTATATCTGGATTATTCCAGGATTTGGCTATAGATTGTTCAAAATCTAGCCCTAATGAGCACTGCAGTAGATGAATAAATCTGGGAAATTTTTCAGAATTTTCTATTTGAAGAAATATACTACTATGCTCATTTTAAGATGAGGAAATTATGTTCTACTTGAAAAAAATATAGAAGAACAACCATATTATCAGAAACCTTATGTTTTATAAGCAGATATTCAATAAAATGTCTTTAAATAATAAAGCCCCCAAGAGTTTGATGTGATTTCTCAAGTACAATTTATCCATATTTACAAAACATGACTACTGTGTAAATCCAAGTACACACATGCATTTCCCTTATTTTATATGCTATGACCTAAATAGCACATATACATACACTGTTTCATACAAGGAGAACTTAATTCTTCAAAAATCATTTCACATTCTGATTTAATTAATAGTGAGAAAGATCAATAAGAAAAGGGTTCAGGGAGTTCGGGAGGGAAAAGGCAGCGGCAGCTTATTGGAATTGAGGATCCACTTCTGATTCGCCCGGGGCAATATCCCCAGTCCCTCATCCTTTATGCATCAGCTCCCTTTTGCGCTTCTCGGGATTCATCTGAAGTGCCCTAAGTAATTAGGGCTCCCTTCTGCTGAGGGTGTTGAAGAGCTTCGTGGTGGCACAAAGAAAGATGTGAATTTTGTCCCTGGGAACTAGCAATGTATACAAAAGTATTTCCAAAGCCCTGCTTTTAGATTGTTCCCAGCATATGAACATTTGAACAATGTCTTATCTTTTATCACCATTATAACGGAAAAATACTAGCCTGAAGATGTGGGCTGCTCAAAGCTGTGGGAGCCTGCCTACCTTTTAGTATTTAGAGACGACGGTAGAAGCTTTCTGTAACCCCTACTCGGATCTGACTCAGCGTAGGGAGAAGCCAGAAATACCAGAACAATTCAGGAAAAGCAGGAGAGCAGCAAGGGAGATGCCAAGACGAAGGCAAGCTTTGTTTTAGATCTGGGAAGAAAGACATAACCAAGTTAAGACACAACATAAAAAAACATTTATCTTTCTCAGAAAGTGGTGAGAGCTATGTAAAGAACCATCCACAAAAATCTCCTATTCACTGAAGCTCTGAGGCCTGTGATTTTCTCTAACCGTGGGAGGGGCGATGAAGATGAAGGAGAGGTGAGAACAGTGCCATAGGGAAAACTTTGCCTCTCTCTCCCTTCCTGTGGATTTATTAGGCAGCCCGGCAGGCAAATAGGTGTGCGAAGAATAGGTTTGCTGGAATAACAGCTGGGTAAACGGCACATTATGTAATTTTGCAGGCACACACTGATCTGTAGTTGCACAGAAATGAAATTACATAAGGCAAAGGGCTCTGCGTCTGCAGTGCCAGCTTCGGGGCTGAGCATCAGCCGCACCCCTTTGCTTGGGGAAGGAAGGGTTTTATTCGGAGTACGTCTTGCAGCCTGCGGTTCTGGGCTGCGGCGTCCCTAGCATGGGAGGAGAGGGCGTTTTCACTCTCCATTTTCCCCGCCAGCGCACAGTATTGATTTTCTGCTGTAAGGACGCAGACTTTTCTTCAAAGTACTTTTGGAGGCAGACTTGGCTGCGGACTGGGCTTTGTGAGCAAGACTTACATTCAGGGAACGCAGAATCTCTTTTTTAGTAACAAATCGTGTTTTTGCAGTTTACTAGTGATAACAAGTTCATGTTTTATTGTTAGTTGTTCAAGAAAAATCCAACAGATTGAAGCTGTTTCATCACTTGATTAGTCTAAACAAGTCTGGATAATTATCTTGGCTAATTAATACCTATGTCTATTGTGCAGTTTGAGCTGACATATTTCGAAGATGGTGCCAGTTCAAAAATGTAGAAATAATTACCCTATAAAACTGGGCATGAGCCATATTTCCATGGGATTTCACCTTGAATATGTAAATGTTCTCTATTTTGAAATGTGATGGGCAAAAGCAAGGAATAGTTGAAAATTCTCCAATCCGGGACTATTTTTTATAGAAGTTTATGGAAACTCTGATCCTGCCTTGCAGGCATAAAGGCTTACCAGTAGCATCTCATAAAGGAAAACAAATTAATAGAACTATTCCTTGCTCTAAAAAATCCCGGTGTCTAGTATGCCGAATTTATAGTCTTGATAAAGCAGAGAATTAGTCTTTTATTACTTTGAAATTAAGTGCTCAGGTTCAATGGCTCCCTATTCCTTACCAAATTAAATACAGGTTCCCTTGCCTGGGTTTCAAAAGGTCTTGTACCTTGTGTACCCAAAATCTACAGGCTAAATGTGAGATTGCAATGTACTTTTATTAAATATAAATACCATAAAATATAGTACTCAGAGAAATTCCTGAGGCCTAGAGTGAGGAAAAGACAGGATGCATGGACAAAAGGAGAACTGATTTATCGATTCATTGATTCGTTTGGGGTGTATTTCTTGGGGGGTAACTGAAGGAGATACAAGGTAAATGGTACTTAAAACAATTTTATAATGAGAAAATTGCCATTGAGTTATTGGTGATGCCTTTTAGTTCTGCAAATGTGGGCAAAATAGGGTGGGGACCAATGAGGGTACTCAAAGGAAGGGAACCGACGCCTTTGCACCTGAGGTTCAATGTTCTACAACACGTCTGGAGGATTGAAGCAACCATGATGGAGGACAGCAGTTTATAAATGGGGGCCTCAAGAGGAAATGCAGATTAAGGAGGAGGGCAGTCTAGAGTGGTGGCCGAGGCCAGCGCCATTATTAAAAAATAGTCACGAGGCATCCGGAGTGTGTGTGGTTTGTTTGTGTGCGTGCGTGCGTGTGTGTGTGTGTGTGTGTATGTAAAACCTTAAAGAGTTGAGCCAACAACAGATTATGGCTTAGGAAGCCCAAGCCAGTTAGGATGTGCTGTGAGCACTGCTGAGCGTAAGACTTAGGGAGAGATACTACTCCGGCGCTTCCCTGCACCCTGCAGAAACACTGTCCTAACAGCAAGTTTCCTGTCACCAGAGCATGGCCAGGAGTAGACAGGACAGCTCAGGAGCACCAGAGTGACTGGTTGAGAGCACTTTTCTTTTTCTTTTCTTTCTTTTCTTTCTTTCTTTCTTTCTTTCTTTCTTTCTTTCTTTCTTTCTTTCTTTCTTTCTTTCTTTCTTCCTTCCTTCCTTCCTTCCTTCCTTCCTTCCTTCCTTCCTTCCTTCCTTTCTTTCTTTCTTTTTTTTTTTTTTCTTTTTTTTTTTGCAGAAACCCTGTAATGAAGAGAATGGGGCTTTTCAAAAGATAGGTACAATTTACTAGCCCATTGTAATCTTCAATTTCTCTGTGGCCAGGGGTTGGGGAGAGAGACTTTCTACTGAGGGAGGACGTGTGTTATTGAGATAAATGAAAATAAAGGTCTAAATTGGTTGGCTTTAAAACAAAATTAAATGTGACCTAATTATACATATCAGTCAGAAACAGAATATGTATATATACACACACACACATATATATATATATATGTATGTACATATACACACATACATACACACACATCTATACATATATATCTACATATATACATATCCACATCAGTAGGGAATTATAGCAATAGAGAGGGAGGTAAATAAAGAGAGAAAGAGATTTTAAGGAATTGGCTTACATGCTCATGGGGGCTGACAAGACCAAAATCTGTAAAATAGGCAGGTAGACTAGAAATTTAGGTAGAAATTGAGGTTGTCTTGAGTCCAAAATCCGTAGGGTAAGCTAGCAGGCTGGAAACTCAGGCAGGACTTCTATGTTACAATCCTGAAACAAAACTCTTTTTTCCCTGGATATCCTCAGTTTTTGTTCTAAAGGACTTCAATTGATTAGATGAGGCCTACCCACATTATGAAAGTTAACCTACTTTATGTAAAATCGGCTGATTGTGAATGTTAATCACATCTACAAAACATCTTTATAGTAATATCTAAACTAGTCTTTGACCAAGCAACTTGGCACCTATAGACTAGCTAAATTGACCTATAAAATTGATTATCACACTGGGGATATAGGACAGACTGGTTATCTAACATAGGGACTTCCAACTTGGTAATGGAATAATAAATTTATCACAAAACTAAGGTACAAAGTAGTATGTGACATGTGTCATAAAGAGGTGCAAACAAATGATTTAGAGGTTTTGAGGAGTGGGAGTTCACATATACTCTGGGGTGACCTAGGCAAAGACGTTTCAGATAGAAGGAGAAAACAGTTTCAGAGGAAAGTGTTGAATTGGCATAGCGCAGCATGAGACATGTAGAAATGCACTGGAGCACTAAAACAGGCTGGACACTGAGAATTTAGCAGAAGGCAAAGGGGATTATTGAAGTATCTGAGCACAGGAGTGACATCAATACAATGATTGTACATGGAATGGATTGGTGTGCTTTTGAAAGTGATGGTGAGAAACAAAAGCAATTTAGTTGATTGGCAGTCGAATGAGAACTTTTATGGATCTCTCTGGAGTAGGGACTCTCCTTGTTACCCCTTCCTTTCCATGATCCTGCAATCCTTTAAAAATAAAAGATGAGAAAGACATATGGATAGAGATGTATATGTGTGTGTCTGTGTGTGTAAAGAATTTGGACAGGGTTGGTTTGCATTATCGAAGGGATGAGGAGGACCTCACTAGGTAGAAGGGTATATACATTTGGCAAGAGCATATAGTTTGGGAGGTATCTCAGAGACAAATGGCGGGTGAGGGATTTTGTATGAATTCTGACATGGAATTGCAGGGAGTGAGGGCTGTTACTCCCTGACAAGGTTTAATTTTTAAATAGGGTAGCAAAGTAATTAGAATTGTGATACAGGAAGACTATTCCAATAGAGGTTTTTCTGGATTGATTTGAGAGTGGTACAGTATAAACAGTTGGAAGGCTAACAGCTATTATACAGTGAAGGATATAAACCAGAATGAAGTTGTAGCAGTTGAATTAAGGAGTCATATTTAAAGATATTATAGAAGTCAAATCTATGGGATATGACAATTAATTAGGGGTACAGTGGTTAGGACAGGGAAGAGTAAAAGCAGTTATTAACTTTTCTAGACAGTGTGAATGAAAATGTAGGGATGATATTAACAGGAGTAGAGAATTCAGGATGAGAATCTGGTGTGGAAGACAAGGTAATGATTTCATCATTAGACATTTTGAGTTTAATGTGCTAGTGGGATAATTTGGTGAAATTCTGTAGAACCCAGTTATAAACATGATTCAGAGCTTACGAAGAAGGTCAGAATTAATGATATATATTTGTTTCTAATGGCTCTTAGTTAGGTATGTCTGGGATAACCTTAAGCCTGGAGGCTTTGCCTTTCCAGGCAAATGTCACTTCATATTTTCAAGGCCAATATGTTATAGTGATTAAAAGCTTTTGCTTTGGCTCCAGCTTGGGGCAACCCGGCTATATGCAGACTCCATAAACTTTGGGCTATTACTGAGCCTCTCGATGCCTCAATTTCTTTATCTGTGAGTTGGGAATAATATATCAGGATGGTGGTGATACTCATGAAATACCTGGCTGGTCTGCTGTTGTAACCTATGGGGACTGTTAATGAAAGTGCCTTTTTACCTCTGCCAGATCTATGGTTGTGGATACCAGGGCAGCCTTTCTCTCCAGCCACCCCAAATCTCATGGGAAATCTCCATTTCCTCTGAATTCACTTGGAGTGGTGAAGTGGTGAGAAAGCGCAATCTTAACTTGTCTCTTTGTCTATGGACCTTCTTTCCTCCCTGTCTTTTGGAGAAAGTTCATGATCTCAAGATTGCAATGTACCCTTAACCTAAGGATGTGTGTCTCTGTTTAGTTCCATGCATGTAGATAAAAAGGAAATTATCTTTTATTTTTCTCCCCTAAAAGAAGAAAAAGCAACCCTTAATCAGACAAATTCACTTGTGTACAGATGATGGTTGAAGATGCAGGAGTGCAGGAGTGGATGGATTTGCCACTGGAGTGTGTATGTAGAGAGAAGACCATCTAGAATAGAACCTTGGGAGATATTGTCATTTATGAGTCATAGAGAAAAAAACTTGCCACTATAATCACTAATAAGAAACAATGTTAATAACAACAAAAACTTTATATTTTTGTTCACCATTGTATCCCCAGAATTTATTTATTCATTCATTCAACAAATATTTATTGATATTTGCTAAAAACAAACCACAATAATAAGCATTGGAAATATAGTAGTAAACAAAATAGGCCAAAACATTTGGCTTTCATGGAGCTTAGACTATAGTAGGCACTTGAAAAAATGCTTGTTGAAAGAATGTATGTTTGAATAAGAAGCACGTCTCTTCAGTAAATGGTGTTGGGAAGTTGGACAGCTGAATGCAAACAGATGAAACTGGACAACTACCTTACATCATACACAAAAATTAACTCGGAATGGATTAAAGACTTAAACATAAGACATGAAATCATAAAACTCCTAGAAGAAACACAGGCTGTAAGCTACTTGACATACGTTTTGGCAATATCTGACAGTAAAAGTAAGAGCAACAAAAGCAAAAATAAACAAGTGAGACTACATCAAACTAAAAAGCTTCTGTACAGCAAAGGAAACCCTCAACAAAATGAAAAGGAAACCTACTAAATGAGAAAATTTGAAAATCATAAAATGATAAGGTGCTAATATCCAAAATATGCAAATAACTCACCCGACCCAATGGCAAACAACAGCAACAACAATAACAAAACAATCCAATTAAAAAATGTGCAGAAGATCTGAACAGTCATTTTCCAAAGAAGAAATACGGATGCCCAACAGGTACATGAAAAGATACTCAACATCATTAAATTATCAGGGAAATGAAAATCAAAACCACAATGAGATATTATCTAGAATGGCTGTTATCAAAAAGAAAAGAAATAACAACAGTTGATGAGGATGTGGAGAAAATGAAACACTTGTGTGTTGTTCATGAAATTGTGCATTAGTGCAACCACTACAGAAAAACCGTATGGAAGTTCCTCAAAAGATAAAAAATAAACTACCATATGATTCAGCAATTACACTTCTGGTATTTATCTGAAGAAAATAAAAATACTAATTTGAAAAGATATATCTATCCCCATGTTCACTGCAGCATTATTCACAATAGCCATGATATGGAAACAACCTAATTGTCCATCAATGGATAAATGAATGGATAAAGAAATAGTGGTAAATATACAATGGAATATTATTCAGCCATAAAAAAGAATTAAATGAGATCTTACCATTTGGACAACATGGATGGACTTTGAGGACATTATGCTAAATGGAATGGATCAGGCAGAGAAAGACAAATACTGTATGATCTTATATGCAGAGCCTAAAAAACAACAAAAGAAAAAAAACTCAACAAACTCACAGATATAGAAAACAGGTTAGTGGTTGCCAGTGTCAAGGGTACAGGGAAAAATAAGATAATGACTTTAAAAAAAAAATTAAATGAACTGAATTAAAACATTTTAAAAAGAAGCATGTCTGAATAAATAGAGCTTCAATTAGGATCAAGCACTGTATTTGATAGGCACTTGAAAGTCTTTGTAAACCAATAAAGATAGAAGGTGATACTTGGAGCATAGACAGGACTTAGAAGAATGGAAAGAAGAGCCAATAATCTAGGCAGGAAGACAAATTCAAGGAAGGGGCAGAGAGATGGGTATTTGCATAATGTCTTTAAGGAATGAAAAGACAGTGGGCGAAGAGGTTTGGGGAAGCACTCACCTGGCTATAGGAGTGGAGATGCAGGGAGCAGAGAGAATGAGGTCAAAGAATTTGACTCATGTTGCAAAGTAAAGAAAACTTTTATTCTGTAATATGAGGCTTTTCTCTTGGGCAGGAATTGCCTTCTTTCATCTCCAAGATCAACAAATGAACATTACAGAATATTTGGTCAGTAACAGGGGGAAGTAGCATCTGTTATGTTTCTACTGTGTGCCAGACATGAGATCAGGAGCTGTGTACACACAGGCCCTATATAAATTAGCTGCACGACAGTCATGTTTAACATCTATCATATTTCCTTTTTTATTAAATCAGATTATATCCAGGCTGGGCCCAGACCCGCAGGGTTAGTGAGAAATTCAATTTCAATTCCTGCTGGAGAGGAATAGGCTTCTTCCCCTCCTTTGGGGCAGGAGTACCCCAACCTCAGGATTTGCAGAAGTCAGGAGGTTAAGAAAGGTCCTCTCGTCTTTGGCTTACTGTTATTAAGATATTTATTTTGCGTGTCTTCTTTCTTTGTCATCTTAGTCCCTGGGCCATTGTCCAGGCTTCCCAATCTTGAGGAGCTTATTGTCAAATCCTCATTCATCCATTAGTCACCTCCATCAGGGCTTCCGTCATCTTTGGGAGCAGGCCTGACTCTCCTCTATACCCCAGTCTACATAGTACGAGGGGTGGGAACACTCCCTTCTCCCTCAAAGCACCTGCATCCTCGCCATCTACTCTCCATAACTCCCCTCCATGTCTCCTCCTTCCAGAAGAGCCAGAGTGTGGATTGTCTTCAGGGTAGCTCATGCAACCAAAGTTCTCCCTCTGTGGCCAGGAAGTCCAAGACAGAGCCCTATTCTGCTAGGAGATGGGAGAAGGAGAAAGGGAAAAAAAGAAAAAAGAAAAAAAAGGTCAGCTTTTATGTTTTTGGAATTTCCTAGACAAGCAAAAATAAGACAAAAATTAATTTGCCAGTGTATTATCTCCCTGTATGCATTATCTCCTCTAATCCTCCAAATCACAGCATGAGATAGGTATTGTTATTACCATTTTACAGAAGAATTCATTCATTCAATAAATATTTATCCTTTCTGCCTTACAGTGTCCAGGCTCTGGAGAAAAAGAAAAAAAAAAACAGTGAATAAGACAAAAATCCAGATGAAGACACTAAGTTTCAGAAAGTAAATACTGTGCTTGAGAGTGCATAATCCATAAGCGAAAAAGCTTGAATTGAGCCCAAGTCTGTTTTTCCCCAAAGTCCACACCATTTTGCTATGCTACACTGCTATGGCAATGCAGCCCAGAAAAACTGCTTGGGCTTCCAAAAGACTTGGGAGAATGAAATGTGACATCACAGGCATTCATAATAATAATACCTATCATTTATTGATTTCTTACCACGTGTCAGACATTGCAAGAGATCGCATGCAGTATCTCATTTAGTCCTCACAAGACACCCACATTCTCATTTTTCTCGGTTCAAGAAAACTGAAAACTGTGTTACATTCCTTTCCCAAATTATTTACCTAGCAAGCAAGCAAGCAGCATTTCATTCTAAACTTGTCTTATTCTAATCTGGGGCTCTAAGGAGCACGATGCCTCATCCTAATTCTCCACTGGTGTGTTGTCTTGTAAAAAGTAAGTGAAAACTCCTCCTTCCTCTGCACTTGGTCCCACCTCAGGCCGGGGAACCTGTGGTGGGCCAGGGGAGAGGATGGTCAGATTTTCTTCTTTGCTGTAACTGTCCTCACCTGTTATCAGCATCTACTGTTTTGGGCTTCTTCGGGTTTGATTATAGGGCCAAGGAGGACAGGCAAGGGACATGGCTTGGGGTCTTTTGTGGACAGTGAATGTCCAGCTTAAGTGAGGTCCTGGTCCCTACACCCTTCAAACTCTAAAGAGCATGTGTTTTGCTCCCAGAATGTTTCTTTGAAGCCCCTTACTTGGCTTAACATGGCGATGAGCAGGATTACCTCCTTGCCCTCTGCCAAGGAAGGGTGACTCAGAGGAAAGAAGAGTGACCCTATCTAGAGCAATCGTCACTCCCTGCATCTGCAGACCTTCAATGAATGTCATGGTGTCTTTTATGTAGCCTGGAGCTGGAGGGTGAGCTAAGGAGGCAGAACACTGTATCTTAGTAGGTACTGGATATAGAACACTGTACCTATGCAGAGAATGTGACAATATCGGAACCCCTCTCTGCTGAAAACCAAAGTGTCATTTAACATCTAGTTTGCACTGGCCCCGTAAACTTCTTAAGAAGGCACAAGATCACAGGCCCAGGCGTCAAATTTCCTAGGTTTAAATCTCTGTTCTTTTACTTACCAGCTATATGACTTAAGGCAAGTTATTAACCTTTCTGTATATCCATTTTCTCTGCATATCCATCTATAAAACAGGGGTTCTACAGTATCAAATTCAAGACTGTGAGAAGAATAAATGAAGCAAAACATGTAAACTGAAGTTTAACACCTGTCACGTGGTTAATGTCCCCAAACTGTGAGATATTATTATCCTCACCACTTTCTTGTGTACATCTACTTATGAGACGGACTGAAGAAAAACACTTCTGACTGCTTCTGAGTTTAGAGCACAGGATTTTGTAAAGGCTAAACTCAGGAGGCAGATAGAGATTAGAGGCAAAATACATGCAACAGTTTTTGGAACTATGCTTTAGGGCTGCCATGGTTTCTTTTACCTTTCAAGAAAGGGTACTGTCCTGTTTGGGCTGCTATATCTCTTCTAGTGTGGTTTTTACTTTTTTTCCAGCTGATTCGGGGCAATGTAGCATAGTGATTAAGGGGCAGACACTGAGTCAGTCAGACCTGGCTTCTAATCTCTGCTCTGATATTTAATGGCTATTATATCTTATTGCAAATTACTTAATTTTTCTGTGCCTTCATTTTCTCATCTGAAAAACAAAGACAATAATAGTACTTACTTTATAGAGTTCTTGTGAGGATTAAATAGGGCAATGTAGGTAAAGAGCCTCGCACAAAAATGGGCTCAAAAAACGACTGCAACAACATGATAAATGGTGCTAAGGCTTGGTTTTTGAACATGGATTAGAGGCAAATTCTGTTTTGACTTCGGGTGTCAATGGACCCAGAGAGTTAGAACTAATCTCCCAAAAGTATGTTGGGTGTTGCTACAAGAAAAACTGAACACACAATCTACAAAGCAGGTATAATAATTGGTGCTGGGATGGGGAGGGATCTGGTTGATTTTTCAAGAAAGACTCAGGTTTCATCTAATTCCCTAACTAGTGTTAGAAAGAGTGAGCTGTCATGGAGGTTTAAGATGTCTCACTGGGAGCAAGAGAGCTCTCTGCTTTCCTCTCAGATTTTGCTAAATGTCTTTTTCATCTTCTTTTTGTTGATCTCAAAGTCATCCCAGGATACCCTTCCTCCATTCCAAATCCTTGGAATTTATCTGACCAGTAGCTTATTCCAGTTCAGATTTGGATATACATTTCGTGTCTATTCTTAGTTGTGCTCAGTTCTTACATCTTCTTCTTCAGAACATAATGAAAGTGCTTTTGAGATACTTGATAAGATATAATGAGCCAGGAACTGACTCCCACTGCTCTGGGGAAGAAATGAGAGCCTGGGGGTGGTGTCGACGCTTCCATTAGGTTCTAGACAAGTGTCATCAAGCTGGATGCACAGGTAAACTGGAAGGACAGGAGCGTGTGATCAGAGTGTGATGTCTTTCTGAATTAGGATTTTGGAGGGTAAATGGCAAAAACAGGACAATAACTCAGGTATGCAATAATCAATATAGATCAGCCTCAGGTAATCTGAAAATGGAATGACTTGTCGTTCACCCCAGGCTTTAACACAATTCTTAGTTTTTTTTTTTTTCTGGTTGCATTATCATCTTCGGTTAACCTTCGATTTCCTTATTTCTGTCTCCAGTTTATAGCTGCTCACACGCCCCTTGAACTAGTGATAGAACTTGGCCTCTCTGGCCTTGAACCTTGATAATAGCAGATTTCTATCCATCTAATGGTAGTCCTATTGATGGCTGCTCTAAGGAACCACTCGAGTGAATCTCTGGCCCTTATGCCACACAGCAGCACTGATTCTCTTGGACAAAGCCTTACCCGGGTCTACACAGAGGGATTGGAGACTGGTTTCTTGCCTTCTAGTCCAATGCCTTTCCTCGTACATGCTACCCCATTCCTCTACATACACAGGAGCCTGACTTTCTGTTTGTGACCAAAGGATTCTGTTTCATCCTTTGCTCATGAATTATTTAGGGTTCTAGCTTTGGGTTCTACAGACCCTCAGACAGTTGTCCTGAGTAGTGATATGATGGCACTTTGTGGGTGATCTGTCTGTTGCTGCTCTTTCTCAGCATTTCTTGAGTGAGGTAACCTTATTTGAGCTCAGCCCTTGATATATTTCTTAGGATCTCCTCTTGTTTGTACTGTTTGGGTTGAGTTGATCTAACTGACTTTCTCAACCCTAAGTCTGATCTGATCAATAAATGACTCAGGAAGCCACAGAAGGAACATTCTGTGTAGAGGCAGAAGATGCAGGTCAAGTCTGATGCTAAAGCTAATTTGGGTAATTTCACATTGGTCAGAATGAGAGAATGCTGTGCTTTAGGACATTAACGGGGCCCTAGGAAACAAGGCTGGCTGTTTTCAGGAGTCACTCAGTCTACTTTCGAAATCCATGACTTTTGGCAAAAACCATATTTCTTACCAGGCTCTGTGCAACTTACATTTACTTAACCTATCAGTAAAAAGACAAAGTAAAGACCTGAGTGAAAAGACAAAGATTTCTACCACAAACACATCTTCCCTAGAGTAGCGATAATATGACAGTAACAACAAGGAATAGACTTTGTTATATTTTTCTTGTTTCATTGTTTAATTTCCTTTAGACCTGTGTGAGATATCTCTAACTAAAATATTTAAAAATAACTAGAATGGTAGAAAGAATACAATCTTGAAATGAGGCAGATTTGATTTTGAATTAGAGTTCACTCTTACCAGTTATGTCACATGGGACAAGGTTTTACTCTCTTGGAGCCTCTGTCACCTTGTTGATAAAGTGGGGACAGTCATACATATCTTATCCAGTTGGTGAGGTGCCCACCCCGTGGAGATGCTCGTGGGTGCTGTGTGTCGCCCTTTCAGCATCCACCCCAAACTCCCTGTGGGGTACCCGCTTCATTGCAGAAGCTGGAAAGCTGATAAGGACATTTCTCAGATTCTCTTGATGCTAGATTTCTGGTTGTCATTTCAATTCCATCAATTACATGCACCCAAACAAGACTTGAATATGGAATGGAGTTAAAGAGACATATTGGCAGGGGGTAAGCACCCATTCTGCTGACACAGACTGTGATGGAGGCAAGGTGACTTCGCTGTCAGCAGCTTCCCCAGGGTGTGGCTCCTGCAGCAGCAGCATCCACTTTTCTTATTATATGTGATTCTGAGAGCTGGGAGTTGTTTCTGGCTACTCAGTCTAGAACTTGCTCCTTCAGCCCTTCCAGCAATTTTGTAAGCTCCCTAGTACCTGCTTTAAATCTCTTTATGCTTAACCTAATGACAGCGATTTCTGGTATCAAAAACTGTAACTAAAAGAAAACTGAGTGAGTGGGAGCTAAATGCTAGCTAGTCCCTCCTCGCCCCCCATTAGGGCTACACATATGCTGACATCTATGTAGATTCTACATAGACTGTAGGAAACACAATAAAGAACAGGACACAGTCCCTGTCCTTGTGGGAGAGATACACTTGTAAGTGGATATACTTTAAAATGCTCTAAGCCCATATATTATCACTAAAGTACTCCGAGAACCAAAGAATGGAGTAAGTAATGATGGTGCGATGAGCTGGATCAGAGAGATCACATCTTACAAACTTGGGGAAAATAAGTATGGCGTCAATCAGTGGAAAAAGAGGAAGGCGTGGAATGGGAGGAGAGGGGCGTTTCTAGATGAGGACCCAGCAGTTGCAAAGGGGCAGAGACATGCAAGTGCCCTGTGCCTGGAGGAGCGTGAGAGGCTTGGCGGTCCTGCGGGTGGCTGGGCTGCAGTGTGGTGGGCGCGCAACGGGGCAGTGTGAATAAGTTTGAAGAGTTAAGTTCCGACCAGGTGCTGTAGAAATAAATGTGTCTAATTAGGGAATTTGAATTTTATCATCTAGTGATAGTGAGCCAGCAGGGATTTTGAAGCAAAAAAGTGAAAGTAAACAATTTTTTCTGTTTCTAAAGAAAACTCTGGCATCAATTATTGGAGGATAAAGGGTCTTCAAAGGCAAATAGGAGGCTATTGAAAAAAAAGCGGTGAGAGAATGAGCGCGGCAGTAGTGATAGAGATGAGGTGCAGACTTTAGTCTATATTTCTGAAATAAAAATTTACAGAGTTGGAGACTAATTGGCATGGAAGGAGAAGGAGAAGTAAGTGAAGTTTCTAGCCAGAATACAGGTTTCAGGGGAGTTAGGACTTCATTTGCGGATATGCCCTCCGTACGGAAGATAGTGCCTAGTATATAGCATATGGTCAATAAATATTTAGTAAGTGAACGGGGTAAATAACAATGTCATGAACTGGATGATGAGGTTATTTTTGGATGCCTGTGGAGCATCCAAGTGGAAATGTTTACTGTGCAAATCTGGTGCTAAGGGAAAAGAATAAGACTGAGATTATAAGCAGAAGCCATAGAGAGAGAAATTGAAGCATAGATAAGATGTCCCAGGGAGAGCATGTCAAGTGAGGAGGATCCTAACAGTGGACTCTGGGACCCACCAGACCTTACAAAGCTGACAGAGAAGGCTTCCTGTGACGAAGCTTGAGATGCAAGGGCCAGCAAGGAACTAGATTACAGAGAGAGTGGCATGTTGGAAAGGTTAGAAGAAACTTGTAGATTTATAGTGTCAATTCTGTGGTGAGATCAAATTGGATAAGACCTAAAACAGGCCACTGGGTTTCTTAATTAGAAGGTCTTCAGTCATTGTTTGCTAGCTCCGCTATAGTAGAGTTATAGAGACAGGAGTCATATTGCAATGGGTTTGGCACTGCATAGAAGGTGAAAAATTAGAGATAGTAAGTGTAGACTTCTGTGTCAAGAAGTTTAGGCACAAAGAGAAGGAGATGGAAAGAATAGTGACCAGTGGAGAAGCAGGACTCTCTTGTTTAGAAATGACAGAAACCCATCCAACCTAGTTTAAGGGTATAAAAAGTTTGGGTCAATATACTGGCTTATATAACCAAAATATGGGTAGGGCAGGAATGCAGCTGTCCTAAGAAACGGCTGGACTGGAACTCTGGCAGAGTAATCTTTCGGTCTCTTAGCTCAGCTCCTCTCTTGTCTGTCAGTTTAGTTCTCTTGGCAAGCTTCTTTATGGAGACTAGGCTACCAGCAACTTCAGCCTCCCACTCCTATAGTTTTACTATTAAAGAGGAAAAATACCATTCCCCTTGCAACTCCAGTTTGGAAATTTCAGAGAAGGGTTTTGATTGGTCTTATCTGCGTCATAGGCCTGCCCACTGGATCAGTCGCTGTAGTCAGGGCCTTCCTTGATTGTCAACTAGGCTTGCTCACCCTGGACTAAGCACATGTGCAAGAGGGTTGCAGCTCTTAACTGACGTGAAGAAGGGTTGGGGTGGGGAGAAACTCCTCCAAAAAGAGTAGGGCATGTCAAACAGGGTCACTGAGGAAATAGCTGTGACTAGGGCACTTACTCTAAATGTTCTCTATTATAAAAAAAATAGAGAAAAAAAAAACAGACTGTAGCAGATTGAGTGGTGAGTAGGAGAGGGGAATCACATTTCTTCTTCAAGAAAACTGGGGTTCATTTACATGGAATGTGGCCTCAAGGAGGTGATTATGAGTCTGAATATGCTCACAAACCATCACAAATAAATATACAAAACTAGTAATAAATTATGATTGCTATGCGAATTCAGCCTGAAGATTAGTCTCCTAGCTTCAGCATTTGCCGGTGAAGGGGAGAAACCCAGTGGAGAGGTTAAGATTAAAAATACAGGAGAGGGAAGAAGGGACACACTAATAATGAAAGAGGTTCTGAAAGGTGGCATAATGGAAAGGATTTGTTTTTGAAGAGGAGTCGTCATCTTGCTTCTAAGAAAGAATCAAATGACGTGAAGTATAAATATATAGATATTGATTGCTAAGGTGTTGCAAATATGTTTAGAATGGGCGGAATGGAGGAGAAAATACTTCACATGGTCTTTATCTGCCTTGTGAAACACATGACACGGACTGGTTCAAACAAAAGGGGTGGTGTGAGGTGGAGTCAGAACTTTGAGGAGAGTAGAAAAAGTATGAAATTTCTGTGATGAAGGGTGTGAAAAAGAGCAGCGTGTGGGTAAAGGATTTTTGAGTAGTGTCACAGACCTTTGATGATAAACCTGAATCACTTAGGAGAAATGGAATAGTAACTAAATTTAATCATGAGAGCAAACGTTTTTTTGAATGCTTCTTATATGCCAGGCACCATGCCTAGTACTTTACTTGTACTGCCTCATTTAATCAACTCAGCCACATATGAGGGGCACAGTATCATCCTCATTCCCCTTTTACAAGTGAAGAGACTAAGACAAAGAGAGAGAGTCTTGCTCAAGTTCATGCACGTAGAAAGTGGCAGAGGTGGGATTCGTTTTAAACCTGTCTGACCTTAGAGTCAGAGCTCTTACCTTTACAGAATACTCTTTTCTCAGCTGTTTTTCTCACTACATGCCCGGGCGCGCTGTCCACGGGTCATGCAAGGCTCAGAGCCCAAGTTACATTCTGACGGCTTTCCTGGGCTGGGTTGCACAGAAAGCATTTGCATTCTAGCACTGACCTTGCCAGCACTGTGGCCTCAGGCAAGACACTTGGCTTTTAGAAACAGTAGTGAGTACATCAGATGATAAGGAGCAGAGATGAACCAATTGATTAGAGCCAGAAGGTGTAGTGGAAGGTGCATGGGACTTACAGGAAGAGAAACCAAAATGCGAAGGGATCTTCTACTTTTCAGCTAGTTTAGGGCAAGTGATTTAAACTCTGTAGAGTACCTCGCCCCACCCCCACCTCTGTTTTGCTTCCTGAGGTTTCAATTATCCGTGGTCCAAAGATATTACATGGAAAATTCCAGAAACAAACAATTCATAAGTTTTAAACTGGGCACTGTTCTGAGTAGTGTGATAAAATTTCTGTGAATCACGCTGCGTGCAGAGTCTCCACGTTGCGTACGCCCCCCACCTGTGAGTCACTTGGTGGCCCTCTCAGTTAGCAGGTTGACCCCAAAGATATTGCAATGCTTATTCAAGTCACTCTTATTTTACCTTATAATGGCCCCAAAGTGTAAGAGTAGTGATGCTGGCAATTCGGATATATCAGAGACGCCATAAAGTACTTCCTTTAAGTGTAAAGGTACAAGTTCTTGACTTAATAAGGAAAGAAAAGAAATCACGTGCTGAGGCTGTGAAGACCTTTGGTAAAAACCAATCTTCTACCCATGAAATTGCCTAATTTATAAATTAAGCTTTATCACAGGTATGAATACACATCATGTGTCATTTAATGAGAAATGCATCATTAAGCAATTTTGTCATTGTGCAAACATCATAGAATGCACTTACACAAACCTAGCCTACTACTCACCTAGGCTACATGGTATACCTGTGTCATACATAAGGTCCATCATTGACTGCATTATGCAGTGTGTAACTGTACAGAAAAAAAGTAATATATATAGGGTTTGGCACTATCTGTGGTTTCAGGCATCTGCTGGAGATCTTGGAATGTACTCCCTGCAGATAAGGGGGGACAACAGTACACACCCTTTTTGCTTCTCACTTTTGAATATGGAGCTGGAAATATGCTCCTGTTAGAAATGTGATGAACATGAGAGGTACTGTAAGTAAAGCATTAGAAGAGGGCCTGGCATGCAGTGGGTGCTCACATCGTAGTTCTTACATTATTGCCTTATCGTTACTGGATAGGTAGGGAGGGAGGGAGCCAGTCTGTCTTTTGTCTCTACTAAGACAAGCCAGTGTATTTGTGCATTCTTACCTTCTCTTCTAGTCAAGTGTAGACCAGTATCCCCAGCTAGGGTAGATTTTACCCCCATCCCTGGGACATTTGGTTATGGCTAAAGCATTTTTGTTTATGACAGCTGGTGAGGTACCACTGGAATCTAGTGTGTAGTGGTCGGGGATGCTACTAGATAGACATACTACAGTGCATGGGAAGGTTCCTAACAACGAAGAATTATCCTGTGTGATGTTGAGAAACCCTGCTAAAGAAGAAAACGCTGCTCAAATGAGGCCAGTAGGGAGAAACC
>CM053511.1:20855760-20901861 GCA_028627145.1 Eidolon dupreanum | reverse complement strand
TGTGAAGGGCAGCACATCTTCTTCAGTTTATTTTATTTATTCCAAACCTAGAAGACTTAGAATTAATTCTATCCTTCACCGGGGAATTTGGGGATAAAACTCTCAGTTTTACTGTTTGTAGACTCAATTTTCTATGGTAAATACATATTAAATACCTTACACATACACACTGGGCTGTAATAAAAAACAAAACAACTTCATTGAGTATTAATGCTTCAATAACCCCATTTCTCCCCATGGATGAAGAAATCGAGGCCCAAAGCTGCTGCCCTTTGTCAAGTCCTCCCAGCTGGTCCGTGGCAGACTCAGAACATCGGCTGATCCAAAGGGCTGGAATTTAAATCTAGTGCTTTCCCCATCACACATTTACTTCTCTTCAAACCCAAATCGAGAATGTAAACCTTGATTTAAAAGTTGTTCTGAAACAAAAAGATAGGGCTGTAAACATTGCCCAGGAGTCCCAGTAAAGTTATTAAATTAACCTTATTAAACCTATTAACAGCCCTATTAATCACGACTTGTCAATAACAGCGTCCGCATAAACTTAACTTCCTGGGTGATCTCTCTACCAGGGAAGAATCGTAAGGGCGAGTAGGGTCAGAGGTTTGATTGGCACTTCACCTTCCCTACTTCACTCATTCCCTGAGGTCTCACAGTCACCTGGGGTCATCTTTCCTTCCTCCTTCTTATTAGTGCCTTATATCCATCCTGTTGCCAGTACTGAACCATTAATGGCCACTGAACACTGAAAGAATTAGTATCAAGGTTGCAGTTAGTATTAATCTTAGTATTTTTCTTTCTTGCCTACACTTCCTGACCGACTGCCTCCTCTGTCTAAGGCAGACTTCCAGGGAAAGTTGGGGGTGGGGGAACGGGGGCGGGACGGACTTTGCGATTTCAATGTAAAAATGGTAAAAGTAAGAGTTACTTTTCAGTTCTTTTGACTTTCAAACTGAGTTCTTGAGAATTGAAAAAGAAAGCCCCAGGGCAGGTAGGATTTACAGTGTATGAAGTAATAAAAATAAGAAAAGAGCTAAAGGAGAGAGTTTAAGGGAAAAGACTACAGGGATTAGGTGCGGGTCACTTGGGAGGCTCTGTTAGGGAGGTGTGTGGAAATCTTGGAAGGTGACAAATGCCAAGAAGCCTCTGGGACCTGACCCGTCACCTGCCACGCACCCAGCCAGCTATATTCCTCACAGCTCCTGGAGGAAGGTGGTCCGTGCAGGCACTTTGCCTCCTCAGGGATTATCCTGTGGGGTTCCTTTCCTAACTACCCTGGGTGTTAACCCCCAACACGCACACAAGCAGATGTGGTGGGAGAGTCTTGACTCGGCAGGGCAGCCCTGGTGTGGAAGAGAGAGCCCCAACGTCTGGCCTTGGGCTAGACTCTCACTACGAACACCTCAGGGACTGGTATCTGCAGAAAAACGTTTCACAACACCATCATGGAAGGTGGATGAGAAAGTGAACTTGACTCCTTTCTCCCAGCATGGTTTGCATAGGCTGGAGATTTTAGAGGTATTAGTGTTCCTCTGAATAGCCCTGAAGTCCAGCTGCCCAAAATGTAGTGAGAAAGAACAGGGGGACAGGTCCTAGAGGGTGGGAAGGACCATGAAGAAGATGATTTTATTTAGGCTATCACAATAGGAAAATTTTTCATTAGTATGGAGCATCTCGAAGAAAAGTGATCAAATCTGGAGTTTTAAAGAGTCAAGTAGACAGGAGACTTAGAACAGGTGGACAGCAAGCGAGTCTTGTCCAGTCACGAGGAGTCTGTGCGAGGGCCGGGTGGTCCTTTGTGCTTTGCCCTTAGAACACAGTGGGGTCAGAGGGGGATTTCGTAACCGTAGCTGCTTTCTGGGAACACAGAGCTCAGATAAAGTTCAACGCTGTCAAGGGAAAACTAAAGCAAAGATATACATGCTGCTATTTCCCACATCTACAGTTAAAGGCTTCTTCTCACATGGTTGGCATCTTATCTTCTACCCAGCTAGCTGTCAAGTAATTCTTAATAAAGTGTGAAACATTAAGGTTTTGATCTACATAAAAATGCCATTTGTGAGGTTATGTTTCGAGTATGTTCTGACTTTAAATCTGTAAAACTAAGCTTCTGACAGATGACAGGTCTCCTGGACTGTAACATGGAAATCTCTGCCACGAGGGGAAGAAACTTGCATTTCCTCGCACACCCAGGTCTCCTCTGATAGGATTCCTGTGACCATAGTGCCCTCCCCCAGTTTCTTCTAAGTCAGAGTTTCTCAACCTCTTACTAATAGGGGCTGGTTGATTCCTCATTGTGGGTGGCGACCTGTGCACTGTAGTATGTTTAGCAGCATCTTTGCCTCTAGCCTCTATCTGCCAGAGGCATCTCCATCCCGTCCTCCCCTCTGCAGCTGTGACAGTCCACAGTGTCTGCAGACATTGCTGAATGTCCACTGGGGAGCAAATTGTCCCCAACTGAGAACCACTGATTTAAGAGTTTATGTTTTAGATTCAGAAAATGTCAGGATTTGAACAGAAATGGAGAACATGGGCCCTACTTAGAAAAAAAGAAATTAATGAAAGAATTCGGTAGCTAAGGTAGCAACATGAAACAGCATTGGAAGCCAGGGAAGTGGACAGAAAAGCACAGCATCACTAGTACCAGGAGTTAAAGCTCCCAGAGGAAGAGGGAGGGAGGGACCTGCGCCTGATGAGTGAAGACCGGAGGGTTTCCAAGTGGACAAAATAAAAAAGGAGTGTTTGGGAGACTAAAAGTCCACCCGCAAGCCATGGGGTATAGTTGCCGCATTCTTATTCTGCTATTTTTATATTTAATTATTTCATATGAAGATGTATTTTGTGACTTCATTAAACATTAATTAACGATACTTTATGTTTTAAGGGACATATGTTCCACCATGCTGTTTACTTTTTTTTTTTTTTTTGAAGACCTAGTTGGCTTTATTAAGCTATTCATGAATTGGATGTCATCCCATCTAGTAACTACAAGGGCCTCTGTTTATTTTTTAATATTCTAAACTAAGAGAACTTAATTACTTGGCATGAGACTCAGTTGCGTCATCTTGTGTTTCAAATTTCAAACTGAAGACAAAAGGATCGTGAGAAAGTTCTTTGGGAGCCTAATGGGAAGTTTTATTACTTTTATAGACATGAAACCAAAAAGCAAAATCAAACAAAAACATGACAAGATGGTATCAATAACAGCTTAACATGTGACTGTTCTCAATAGTATTTCTGCCTTATCAGTATTTTCACTAGTTTTAATTCTCTTAAAGAAGGGGCCATATCTCAGTTGCCTTTGTATCCCTAGCACAATCCTTAGAATGCCATAGATGCTTAATAAATACCCACTGAATAAATGGATGAATACATACTGCTTGAAACTCAAAGAAAGGAGTCCCGCACGTAGAATTTCATGCACAGACAGGCATGTTGTGGTGGGTAATGAGGACAGGAAAAAAACATCAGAGCATTTAAGTAGTTTCTATGCCCATTGGGGAGTGATCCTTAGAGAACAGACCTATGCGGTAAGGCGAGCCCAACGTTTCGACGTGGTCATTACCCCTACGGGGAGCATTAGCGAGGACCGTGCATGTTCTCCTAGGCACCCTCACCCGCGAGCCACAGCGCCGGTGCATCCCGAGGACTTCCTCCTCGCTCTGCGGCCGAAACCTCCGAGTCCTACACTTGTGCCTAAATGTAGCCAAATTCACTGGTAGCAACTGGAGAGATTAAGTTTTCTTAGACTTTGCTCGCTCCTGAATTTTCATGTCAAAATGAAGATGTGGAAATATCCATTACAGACATTCTCCTGTATTTCACAACGTGTTGAGTGCCATGAGATTTATAGCTTGAGAATGCAATGCACAGATTTTTAAAATCTCTTGGAGATTTGCCAGAATGGAATAAAAAGAGTCAGTGACATTCCTCTGCTTTGAAGTATTTATATTATGGATTTGCAAAATAATAGTTTTCATTCCTTTTTCCCCATTCATTTCTTCTATAAACGTATACTAAATGAGTGCTTATTCTGAGTAGAGAATTGTGCTAAGAGCCTTTTTAAAGACCTAAAAGTGAGAAGAACAGAGTCGCTTTCCCCCAAGTGTTTAACCCAGTTGTTATGACTTAGAAGAGGCAAGGCACACTCCTTTTCTATTTATTAAAAAAGGTAATAAAAGAAAAGAGTGCAAGAGTTATGTAAATATGCAACCAGTGCAACTTTATAAGTCCCTGACTACATTCTACATTGAATATGCTTATTCAGTGTGATAAAGTGAGAATTGAGTAGAGTAAATCTTTGTCGTTCATCCTGTTCTTCATCATTTTGTTAATTTGTTGTTGGAAATAAAAGAGTCCTGGTGGGTGTGCTTTTAAATGTACTATACAAGTGCTCTCATGCTCTTATCAATTATTGTTTTGTTGAGGTAGGAAGGCGGAAGAAATGCTTTTGTCCCTTTTTAAAGGAGAGATTTTGATTATGGTTCCGTATAACCAGTATAACCAACACGTAACTGTTGGAAACATCCAGAGGTGTTTGGTTGAGGGGAAAAAAGGGTGGAGAAAGAGAGAGGGAGGGAGAGAGAGAGAGATTCTGAGAGAAAAGTGGTAGAGCTCTGTGGGGAAGAAACATCCCCTCAAATATAACTAAAGTACAGGTATACTTCGCTCTTTCACTTTATTGCACTTCACAGACAGATTTGTATTTTACAAATTGAGTGCAAGATCATCTACCAAAAAAAAAAAAAGATAATGAACTTACTTCATTGCGGTGGTCTGGAACTGAACCTGCAAAAGCTCTAAGGTCTGCTTGTACGTGGTAGTATAGGCTGGATTTACACATCTGATTTAACAGTATTTTGAAGTAGGGAGGCAGGTGTGACTATTCTTTTATAGGGAGGAAACTGAAGTTTGGAGATCATATTTGACTTGTCCAAGGTGCCCATATGATAAATATAGCAGTCAAGATTTGGAAATTTGATGTTTTTCCACATTCTACCAGGGTCTACCCTATAGTCAGGAGTAAACAGACAATGGAGAAGAGGGAGAAATGCTATTCTTTGTTCTTTGCCATTCCTCATGCATTTGCTCATTCTTTCAGCAGGTACTTATTGTGTGTCTAATACACAACACACATACACTCCACTTTGAGGAGAGAAGTGAGTAAAAATTGTCCCCATTCTAAAGGAAGCCTGGAAGTTTCTCCTAGAACCACTCTCTTGCCCTCTGTATTGTCATTCCAAATCACCTCATTCTTCATTCCATTAAGTGTCCATCCTTCTGAAGCTCTCTGTCTAAACCTAGACGTTTCCCCGATTTTCTTTCTGCATCAAAATGATATTTCTCCATGTTTCTCTAGTTTTCTAACACAGGGAGTGCAGCTCTCCGTGACTATATGCTTTAATTTCTTAATAGTCTTCTGAGTAATGACTCCTAATCCAGAGTACTTGGCGTAGAGCTCTAGAGCCATATTTTATGAACATATTTAATAATCTTCCATTGCACTAAGAACATATGTCCTTTTTTACATATTCCATCTGTATTAAGATTCTCCAGAGAAATAGAACCTATGGGATATATACATGCATATATTATAAGAGATTTATTATAGGAATTGACTTATGTGGTCATGGGGGGTGAGAAGTCCCACGATCTGCCATCTGCAAGCTGGAGACCCAGGAAAGCTGGTGGTATAATTCAGTCCAAGTGTGAAGGCCTGAGAAACAGGAGAATGGACATCCCAGCTCAATATGAGAGAACATTCACCCTTCTTCTGTTGCATCGGGCCCTCAATGGATTGGATGATGCCCACCCACACTGGTGAGGGTGGATTTTTGTTACTGGGTATACTGAGTAATGCTAATCTTTTTCAGAAACATGCTCACAGACACATCCAGAGATAATGTCTTACCAGCTTTCTGGGCATCTCAGCCCAGTCAAGGCATTAAATGGTCTTACTCTGCCTTGTCCAGTGGCCTCTCTTCCTTTCTAAGGCCCTACTCAGTGTAATGCCTCTAGACTAGACTCTGCCATTCACCACACGCACACACACACACACACACACACACACACACACTTACTATTCTTCTCTTGGAATTCTTCCTCAAAAATAAAAATAAAAAAGATATTACTAATACCAGTTGTAAAGGACCATTCCAAAGATTAAGTAATGTAACATGTAAAATGCTCTGTCTGGTGCAGAATAAGCTATAATAAGTAAATAAACTGTCAATTCATTTTCATTCATACCCAGAACTTAGTTTTCATTGACGACTTTTGCTCTGGGCAAAGTCCTCAGAACTCATATTTTCGTTTCTATAATATCATCTTTGTTACATTCCTTAGGTTTGCTTATTTGTTTACTATAACCATACCTTTTCTCCACAAGCAGATCATAAATTGTTTTAGATCAAGGACCATATTTCTCTGTGTGTATATATACTTTATGGCACTTATTATAGTTTTGTTGATACTATAGAATTAAATGAATGAATACCTGTTATGGCTTTGCATGTAGAAGAAACACTAATTTTGAATAAATGAATACAGTAGAGCATGGAGATCAGTTACCTGTAGATTATTCTTTAGAGTGCAAAGCCGTCTCTGAGGGCCTCTTTATAACCAATTGCTCCTTTCCCATCTACTGTTCTTAAGTCCTTCCTCTCCTTCAGTCCCCGTATCCAGTCAATCATTACATTTTATCAGTTCCACTTTTCTTTTCAATCTTGAATCTATATTTCCACAAGTGTAGGTCACCATCATTTCTAAATGTGATACATACTCTGCAGAGTAGCCTAGATGGATCTTTCTAAAGCACAGTGATGATTATATCACTCTCTTGCTTAAAGTCCTTTATTGTCTCTTGAGAGAAAGTCCCAATTGTTCAACATGGCTGCCTTAGTTTAGGTTCTCCAGAGAACAGGGCCTTAGCCATAGATGTGGATGAAGATGGTTTATTTAGAAGATGACCCCAGGTGGGAGAGTGAGGAAACCAGCAGAGTGAGGTTGAGAAAAAAGAAAAGCCAATACAAGCTTTATTATTTAGCTGCTTCCTGTGGTGGGCAACTGGGGCTCAGTCTCCTGGGGACCACCTGAGGGTCCATGTAGTCTTCTTCTCAGAATTGTCCCACAAGAGTGGGATTTAGTATGTATCCACCAACTCTGTTTCCAATGATTGGAAGGCTGTGCCTGGAGGTGGCTGCCCGCTTCACCCATGATGTCCAGCTGCTCCTCAGCTCAGAGGAAGCCTTGAGGTAGAATACTTACTCAGGCAGGGCAGACAGCTCAGGTTCTAGCCATTGCTGATTTTCCTGGACTCCCATGGGCATAGCATGGGTTCTCGTGCTTTTGCTCATTGTATATCTGGTCCCTCTGCCTGGAATGCCTTTCTCCTTGATGACTTCTGCTTTCCTTTAATTTTTAGGTCAAATATTGCCTCCTCTAGAAACTCTTCTCAGACTAGTCCTCACTTCCTGCCATGTGCCCATAAGGAGTTAGTCGCTCCTCCTGTGCGTTCCCATAACACACCCTTGTTCATTACACGTATCACTCTGTGTTGTCCTCAGGGTCTCCTTGAAGACAGGGAGTTACTTGAGGGCAGGGGCTGTGTCTTTTCTATCCTTATATTCACATATCCTAGCAAAGTGGCTGGAGCACAGTAGATGCTTAATAAATATTCATGGATTAAAGAATAAATGAATCAGGGTATAGTCCTGACTATCTTCTAATACATTAATACTTTTTAGTAGAAGCAACTCAAAACTCAACCCAAAGTGGCTTATGCAAAAAAGATAATTCAGTAGCTTATTTAACTGAAAAATCCAGGGGCAGGGCTAGCTTAGTCAGGACTCAGACATTGTCCTTGGTGGAGCATGGCTGTTTATCAGCAGGGGTAAATGGGAGACAAGTGGGATCAAGGAGCTATATCTTAGATTGGGTTCCCAAGAAGCAAAAGCTGAGACAGGGATTCTTGTGCAAATGACGTATGGAAGAAGAAGGGGACTGATGAAAGCAGGATAGCTCCTACAGAGAGCTCCTGAGCATGAATGCACTACAAAGTTGGTTCCACCTGAGGGCAAGGTGGGTGGCCTTTGTATCCCAGTGTCAATTAATTAGTCGTTAGCTGTGGGCTGCCTCTGAGAGGTGGTGGTGGGCTGTCCGGTGCTAAACTTCTATTGGGGTAACTCCTGTTTGGTTACTCTCCTAACAAACTCTCCTGAGAAAGGGAGCTGAGCACTGTTAGCAGCTAGCAGATGGGGACATTGGCTTGGTTAAAGGGGTCTGGTCAATAGTGCTCAGTAAAAGGGAGATAAAGGTTCAGCTGTTCTGGAATTATATGCATGAAGACTCAAGGAAGGTGAATCTACAAAGGAAAATCTAGGGCTTGGTACCCAAAGAAGGGGAGGCACATGCTGGATGGCCAAAGGACAACCTGGGCACTATGTCCCAGGAGTGACGGCCTTCCCTGTTGGTTAGAGGTGGCACAGAGCCTGGCCCTTCCAGCCTCCCATTATCAGCGTGGCCCTGAAAGGACATGCATATACCTTTAAAAAAGGCTTGAAATGTATTTGGATACATTTGTTCTGATAATTTTGGATAATTTTGTTCTGATAGTTCCCTATATAGTCATTTTTTTTGTTTAACCACTTGAGTAGCTGAATACTCAATGACAGTGGACAGGGTAGGAAAAAAGGTACATACTATGAAGGGGCAGGGAGGAGAAGAACACAAAAATACAGTCTCTGACAGAAAATTCCCCACTTTTAGCTTTTTCTATTTTGGGGTAAGGAGAGATAAAGAAACATTTACTCCTAAATTCTATATCAAACAATCTTAGGCCTTGTTGTGCTTCACTGCATCAGTTGGAGGATCTGGGAAGAAATCTTTAAAAACCAACCAGAACGCCTTTAGTTGAGAGAACTATTAAGTTTCTATTTTACCCAGGAGCCTTAAGAAGTTATAACATCCAACCTACCTGAAATATGAAGAAGGCATGACACCTAAACTTTTCTTTTCCATCCTTTAGTTTCCTTTACTTGGCTCTAGGTTGAGGGCCTTAACATATTTAACAGACAGAACATTCACACGAGTAATTTTCTTTCACTCTGCTTTAACTACCTTCAAGCATTGTGGTACATTTAAACAATCATGCATTTTAGTGGTTGGTCTGTTCAGATTTCAACTTGAACATGTTTGTTATAGTTTCTGAACTTGAGTTACTGTCTTAAAGAGACAACTAAGAGAAAATCCACTTAACTGGGGTTTCTGCTTGAATTTGATTATAAAGGATAATAAGCATAACTGTTTATTAGTGTAAGTAAATCCTTCTGCCGTGGAAACATCTGTCGTGTGAAAGTACTAAGGCTGTGGATTTTCCTGGCAAGTGTGGTGTATGATTCTACCTCAGTGATGAAATTTAATAAAACAGCCTGCAATTACATAAAAAAAAAAAAGTCCACTCAAAGCATGAATTTGACTTTAAATAAATGCTGCTAGAAGTTGTTCCTTATTCACAAACACCAACCCAAATTTAAACTGTAAACTGATGTGGTCTATTAAATTGTTCTTATCCAGTTTATTATTATTTTTTGGTATGTTCTATCCTCAAATTTTCATCACTCTTCAAATAGTAATTTAAAGGCCTCTTTCATGCTGTAGGCGTGATCGTTGAGAGACTTTGAACTGCAGCCCAGTGAGTGGTATCATGAATGTCCACAAACAGGGGACAGGCCAGAATTGTTCCTGGCTACAGAGACAGTTGCCGGCAGTTGGGCACGTCTCCCTCATGCCCCTGGGCATGCTAAAATGCTGAGTTTCTCAAAGTTCAGTTACCGACTGTCTCCACAATTTTTGCCACATCAATGTTTTGCCTGTATAATTTTTAATTTTAAAATTCCCTTTACATTAACGCATATTTTTGAAATTTCCAAACTACTCTAGCCTCATCTTAAGTATATCAGGGACTTGATGTGCCATTTGTATACCTTATTTTATTAGATCTGTGATACACATTTTTTCACGTTGTAAACATATCGGAAGTCATGATGTGTCTTGCAATGGATGCCAACGACCATCCTTGCACTTGTAGTTGACTAGGTGGTAGTCAGGGCCTAGTTGTCTTGCCTGACACCTTCTGGTGAGAAGAAGGTGGCACCAGATAAAATGTTCAAGGATGCCAAGCAGCGTGGATGAAAGTTCCTGAAGTCAGTGGGGGAGCACCCTTGAGAAACGCAGCTTCACCAGTGCCGCCCCACGGCATAAACAATGACGTCACGTGGCCAGTCATAGACATTGTTGACCATGAGTTTATAAGTGATTCAGAATTGAAAACTCGATTGTAAAGAAATTTAAGAAATATTTTAGCCAATTAAATTCGCTTATATGTTCTTTTTTTATGTATGCCCAAGTGTAATTTATTTTAAGATGTTTATGTCCAAAGAAGCCTAAAAGAGTTCTTTCAGTAAGAATAAAATAAAAATGTCGAGTGATAAGAAAACATTGGGTCAGAGCCATGCTCTTTTTTTCTTAGCTGGTGTATATTACAATTGAAAGTTTCTTAAATTTGATGGAATGTTGTATTACCTTTAATACACATTAAAATAAGCACTTTATTCATGTACAATCTGAAACCTTCTCAAGTACCTGCAGCAAGCAGTGCATGGGCTGTGTTTGGGGTAGCGTTAGGATAGTGATTAAGTGGGATCAGTTGTGGGTTGGAATTTGGCCTTACTCACTTATTTGTAGTGTGATTTGGACAAGTTATTTGCTCATTAAGTCTCACTTGCTTTATCTTTTAAGTGGGTATCTTGAGTGGATATCCTCAGAAGCAGACCCTGAGGTAAAAATGTGAGTGTAGATCATATTTGGGAGCCTATGAAGCAAAGGTAGTGGGAAAGTGAGACAAGGAGGAAAAGGAAGGCAACACAGGTGTGTTCGTGAGTAGGATGTGGACAGCTGAGACCGGATCCCACGGAGATCCTCTGACCCCGGCACATATAGAACATGCCTCAGAGCTAACCCATCCATAGGGCGAGGAAGTTATTTATTTATCAAGTACTTATTTATCAAGTATTTAATACTCGATAAGTGTTTATCAGGTACAGTTCTGTATTATTGAGGGTTACTCCCTGGGCTGTGAACTCTAAAGCAGTTCAGGCCTGTCCCATGCACCCGCAGCCTTCTCCTGAGGCAGAGAAGTGCTAGCGCTTGTAGGATGAAGATGTTGACACAGTGATGATGGTGAGAACTAAGGGGATGCAGGCTAGAGGGCATTAACGCCAATTTCCTCCAGTGGGAAGAATACATTACCTCAGAGCACTATTGTGATTATTCTATGTGATCAGACATGCAAGCACTTGCATGTTGTAAATTTTAACAAAAATTGGCTAACTTATTATTACATATCATCCTTGCCTTGGATGGTTATCTGTCTCATGAATATGTGGGGCTGTAGTTCAATATTCTGTAGCAATCTCACGTGATGTGAAGTTTGGCTTTTGTATGTCTTTAAATTATTCCTTCTCTACCTCTTGGTTAGTGTGTCTTCATTCTAACTGGCCAATTGGCAAAACTGTGAGGAATACATTCTTCTCTTTGTATTTGAATGTTATACTGCTTTCTCTCCATTGTGTGCCGTTTTAGAGAATTGTCCTCTTTTTTTTTTTGTTTTTTTTTTTTACTTGGTTCCTCTCTTGACAAATACTTTGTATGTAAATTGTTTTAAAAGTAACTTTTCTCACCAATTATGTAAGAATGACATGTTATACAAAGAGTAAACAATTATTTCTAATCCTATCATTGAGATAGTCACTGCTAACCTTTTCTATTTCTTTTTCTTCAGGCCTTTATATATTTATTTATATATTCATTCATCTCCTACTCAATACTGACACCTTCCCTTTCCTCTCCTAACTGCACCCAAATTTTTGAGGGTGTGAACACTCTCCACCATCACAACTACATAGAGTAACCATACATCTTGGTAGAATAGACCCAGTCCACCTCCAGGAATGGGTCTTAATTGACCTAAGTCTTTCATAAAATGCCACCTCTTTGATAGAATTTTTGGTTCACGGATGAGCATTAACCCAGACCTAAGCAAATCAGTGTACAGTATTCCTCTTGTTAGGAAGCAGTCATTATATATACCTACAAGGGCCCAATCAGGTTAAGGGAAGGGTCTTTGTTTGATGATTGAGGGGAGACACCATCTCTCTTCTGCTAGACCAGAATGAGAAAGCCTTGATTATTGCTGACAGCTCTCTATGCTATAAAATTGAGAGGACTGAGTCTTGCCTGTCATTGTGGATGAGAAAATAGAGAGAACAAAAGAAGGAATGGGTTGGGTCTATATTAACTAACAGCTAACTCTAGAGACTTGCAAAGGGGTGGGGTGTTGATAAATCATGTCTCTCCTGCATGTTTTCTTTCATACTCAAGGAGATGTGAAGGATGTTCCTTTGAAGTTCCTCATGAATAATAGGAGTTCATGGATAGATAATACAAATAATTATTTTTTCATAGACTTGGAGATGGTCTATGGTGAGTGTCAACCATTTCAGGAAGCCACGTGGCCCTATCAGATACTTTTGCAAGATACCATCCATCTTTTCTCTGCTATAGTGAAGATATATCAGCATGTCTTCTTTTCTCAGGGTTGAAGAAGTGAAAGAGAGTCCTGACATCCTTTTTTTTTTAAATAATTTTTACTTTTCAATTACAGTTAACATGCAATATTACATTAGTGTACAGCAACATGATTAGACATTTATATAACTTATGAAAGATCTCCCTGATAAATCTAGCATCCATCCGATACCATACATTGTTATTACAATTTTACCGACTATATTCCCTATGCTATACTTTACTTCCCCATGACTATTTTGTAATTGCTGATCTGTACTTCTTTGCCTTTTTCTATCCTCTCAAACCCCATCCCATCTAGCAACCAACAAAATGTTCTCTGTATCGATATGTTTGTTTCTTTTTTGTTTGTTTGTTTGTTTTTCCCTAGATTCCACATATAACTGAAATCATGTGGTATTTGTCTTTCTCAGCGTAATACCTTGTAGGTTCCATTCATGTTGTTGCAGATAGCAAGATTTCATCTTTTTTTATGGCTGAGTAATATTCCATTGCATATATGTACCACTTTTTCTTTATCCATTTATCTATAAGTGACACTTAGGTTGCTTTCATATTCTGGTTGCTGTAAATAATGCTGCAATGAACATATGGACATATATGCCTTTTCAAATTAGTGTTTTGGGTTTCTTTGGATAAATACGCAGAAGTAGAATTACTGGGTCCTTTGTCTCTTGTTATAGCCTTTGTTTTAAAATCTGTTTTGTCTGGCATGAGTATTGCTATCCCAGCTTTTTTAAAATTTCCATCCATTCAGCCACCGTATATCTTTTGATTGGATCATTTAATAAGTTAACATTAAACTAATTGTTGATCGATATGTAGCTATTGCCATTTTATTATCCATATTTTTTATCTTTCCTTCTTCTTCTTCTTCTTCTTCTTCTTCTTCTTCTTCTTCTTCTTCTTCTTCATCATCATCGTCATCTTCCTCCTCCTCCTCCTCCTCCTCTTCTTCTTCTTCTTCTTCTTCTTCTTCTTCTTCTTCTTCTTCTTCTTCTTCTTCTTCTTGGAGAAGTTCCTTTAATATTTCTTGTAATACTGTTTTTGTGTTGATGAACTCCTTTAGTTTTTTTCTTGGCTGGGAAGTTCTTTATCTGTCCTGTGATTCTAAATGATAGCTTTGCTGAGTAGAATAATCTTGGTTGTAGGTCCTTGCTTTTCATCACTGAATATTTCATACTAATTCCTTCTGGCCTGCAAATTTCTGTTGAGAAATCAGCTGACAGTCTCATGGAAGCTCTCTTGTAGATAACTAACTATTTTTCTCTTGCTGCTTTTCAGATTTTTCTCTTTATGTTTAACTTTTGGCATTTTAATTATGATGTGTCTTGATAAGGGCCTCTGTGAGTTCATCTTGTTTGGGATTCTCTGTGCTTCCTGGCCTTATATGTCTATTTCTTTCACTAGGTTAAGAAAGTTTTTCATCATTATTTCTTCAAATAAGTTTTAAATTTCTTACTCTCTTCTCCTTCTGGTACCCTATCACATGAATGTTGGTGCACTTGATGTTGTCCCAGAGGCTCCTTAACCTATCCTCATTTTTTTGGATATTTTTCTTTTTGGTGTTCTAATTAGATATTTTCTGCTACCTTATCTTCCAAATTGCTGATTTAATTCTCCGCTTTATGTAATCTAGTGTTGATTCCCTCTAGAGTAATCTTCATCTTAGTTATTGTTTCTTCATTTCTGACTAGTTCTTTTTAATGTTCTAGATCCATTTTTATGTTTCCTATCTCTTTGTTGAAGTTCTCACTGAGATCATTGAGCATCCTTATAACCATCTGGCATCTGGCAGATTGCTTATCTCCTTTTAGTTTAGTTTTTTTTTTTTTTCCCCTGAAGCTTTATTCTGATCTTTCATTTGGGACATGTTTCTTTGTCTCCTCATTTTGGCTGCCTCCCAGTATTTGTTTCTATAGATTAGGTAGAAGTGCTGTCTTCCAGTCTTTGTCTGGGTGCTAGAGTGGTCTTATGTAGTAGATGTCCTGTGGAGCCCAGTGGCACAGTGTCTCTGGCCACTTGAGCTGAGTGCTCCAGGTGTGTCCCTTGCATGGTTGTGTGTGATAGGAGGGCTCCTTATTGTAGATGAGCCTTCATTGTTGTTTGCACATCAGTAGGAGGAATTGGCCCTCAGGCTGATTGGTTGTGAGGACTGGCCATGACTACAGTGGAGGAGCTCTTGTGCAGGAGCCGACCCTAGGGGGTAGGATTTACTTGAACGGGGTTCTGGTGCTTGCTGAGCCTACCCTTTGGGTGTGTTGTTTGTGGAGGTGGTTGGGTGGAGCTCTGGTGTGGTCTGAAGCTGGCCACCAAATGTGTTGGTTTGCGGCATCTTGGGAAGGGCTCTGGTGCAGACCACAGTCAGCCACTGCTTGCACCCTGCCCAGGGCCAATTGGTATGAGCTACAGAGTAATCTGTAGATCGTTGCCTCTTTTGTCAGTCTTGGAGGTTCCTGAGAGAGGCTAAGCTGTGACCTGAAGCTGGCTGCCACTAGTGTCAGGCTTGGGGCTGCTTAACAAGGGGTACATGGCATGCCGGATACTGCTTATTTGGGGTTTGTGAGCTTCCGAGAGATTTTAGGAAAGTCCACAGCATAAGGCAAGACAGGCTGTGGAAAAGCCACTTGATGCTGCTTGGGCGGGCCCGTAAGTTGAATGGGGAGGGTCTCCGAGAATCACCAGAGGGGGATGAAACAATGTTAGCCAGATTGATGGAGACTCAGATATGATGCCTACCTGCATCTGCACAATGGGTAGGGGGAGGGCTCAACAAAGGAACACTGGCTTCTGCCAGCACTTCTATCTGGGAGAGAGCTGTCCCTTCAGCTCTTGCCCTGAAGCCACACAATTCAGTTCCTCCCCATATGCGTCTATTGCCTTTAGAGCTGCTGCCCCATTTCTGGAGTTCAGAGCAAGTGAGTCCACCAGTGAGTAAGTTCATGTACGTACCCTTTAAGAAAGATGCCTGGGAATCCAGCTGCCCTCTGCCTCACTCAGCCACAATTTCCACTTGTTTTCACAGCCAGAAGTTGTGGAGACTTCTCTTCCTGGCACCAAAACCCTGGGTTGGGGAGCCTGGTATGGGGCTGGGACTCCTCTCTCCTTGGAGAGAACCTCTGCAGTGGAGATATCACACCCATTCCACATCTTTACCCCTTCTATCAGTCTTCAAGTGGCTTCTTTTGTATGTCCTTAGTTTTAAGGCATGTTCAACTAGACCTCAGGTGATTCTCAATGATGTTTGTTCTGTAGTTTAGTTGTAATTTTTATATTGGTCATGGGAGGATGTGAACACAGTGTTTACTCTGCCAGCTTGACTGGAACCCCTGACATTCTTTTCTTATGACAGCCTCTCAGAATTTGCTTTCAGGTAGCACTGTGCTCCAAGCCAAGTCACAAAATTGTAGGAGTAGAGATGTTTAATGGTCACATGTTCAAACATGGAAAAAGTTGATGGATTGCTGGATCACGGATTCTGAATCCTCAAACACCTCTTTATCACACCTTTAAGTTTTTGGTGAAGCTCTGAGGAGAGAAGATACCTAAGGGGCCTTTTACACTGGATCTCTGTTTCTGGTGAATGAGGTGAGGCTACATGGAACTATTAGAGGTCAGACTGGCTAGGTTTAAATCTAGACTCCACAATTTTCTACCTTTTTAATCTCAAGGAAGTTATAAAAACCACCGAACCTCAGTTTTTTCATTCGTAAGGAACACAATAATAGCACTCACTTCATAGGGTTCTGATGAGGTAAGAAATGATTTTAAAGCACTTAGCACAATGCATGCCACAGAGTCACTTGCCACATCAATATGTGGACACATATTAACTATTACTGCTGCTGCTGCTGCTGTTATTGTTAGTATTATTTGCCTGATCAGACTTAAGTGGCTTATACTAGAAATAGGACTCTTATCCCTAGATCCAGACCCTAAACTTGTGTTTGACCTCTTATTTCTCCTGAAGGAGGAGTAAACTGTACAAGTCTCTGATTCCAGAGCTTTTGCTCAGGAACAGAGCTGGTCATCTCATCCTTTGGTATTCCTGTGGTGGGTGCGGGCATCTCCAGAGAGGGAGGCTTAGTCAATCAAGACTTTGATGCTTCACTAGCCACACAGAAGAGATAATCTCCAAATAGCCAAACCAGAGTGACCATTTCACACAGAGCCAGGCAGGTGTTCAGTCTCTTTGCTGGGCTTGATTAAAACCTTGCTTCCTAGCACTACTCCCTATAGCATCCTTGACCGTGATCCTCCTTGGAGTCTTCCTGGGTGGTGGGCAGGAAGGAGAAGGAAAGAGTTGTGAGGAAAAAAGGCTTGAGCTGTTCCTAGAATAGATGATACTATAAAACCTTGGTAATGCCAATTTGGACATTACTTCCATTTTACACAGTGTTTTGATCAATATTTCTTACAAATCTTACTGAATATTAAAAAGCATAACAGAATTCCTTGTAGAAGATATGAAACACATGTGATGCACCAGCATACAAATTTATGTGTACAATTCATACATATTCATGAATGCATTTCTAGTAACCCAAGGAATATTACCAGTAGATTAATTTGGGTAGGATTAGGGCACGTTATGAGTTAGTCTGAGGCCTGGTGCTAAAAATAGGAAAGGCAGAAGGCAGAAGAGGGGAAAGGAACATCTTTTAAGTCCTGCTTTATGTATGTTTTCCCACATGCACAGAAGTATTGATTTACAAAATAGGTATTATTATTACCATGGGGCTGATGCCTAATATCACAGACAATAAGCAGCAGAATCCAACTTCAAACCTAGGATGTTCCGATTTAAAAGCCCACATTCTGTGTTAGCGCCATCCTCTAGTTCCCTTTAAATAACAGAACACTGTTTTGTGAGGAAATTAAATGGAACTTTTCCTCAATAGTTGCACTGAGATAACCTAGAATGTCCACTATCACCTTACTTACTTAACAGTGCTTTGCAAGTTCTGGCACCACCTTACCCATGAAAACTTATTCCACAAGACCACAAAGGAAGCCTCTGTTCTAGCAAGGCCAAACTCTGGATTCCAGCACTTTCGCATCTCTTGCCTGTGCTGTTTCTCACATCTGGGATGCCCTCTTCCCACCAATGAAAGCACAAGTTCTCCCTTCCTTATTTCTTGTTGTCCCTTTCCACCCAATTTTGTCACCAAGACCTACAATTTTCATCCCTAGGTCAGATGGCAGAAGTCTATACTTGAGATTTGTTTCAAAAGCATCACTCTAGGAAGAAACAAGATATTTAGATAACTGTATGATAAGTAGGTTGCAAAACTGAAAATAGGTAAATGTTCCCAGGGCTGAGTGGGAAAGAAGGAAGAGAATCAGAGGGGGTGGATTTTATGTAGGTAGGTCTCTAAAAAGCTGTCCTTCAAGAGACTGAGTCCTGGGGACATGTGTAATGGAATCCCAATTCGTTTGGGGAATTTGAGCTAGAGCTGGCCCATGCCCCCAATGGGTGACACTGTGCTTCCACTAGGTGTGAGGTAGTGTAAAGATGTCCTGTACTAAGAGGGGCCCGAAGCAGTCCCTGCATCTCGGGGTGTGTGGGGTGAGCATGTGTTTCTTCTAGAGCAGCCTGGACAGGACATCTAGACAGCCGTTGAGTTCAAGGGTCCTTGCACCTGGGACATGGAGGACACAGCTTTGTGCTGTATGGACTGATAATCCAGCTCCCGAAGGGTGGCATCTCGGCCGATGCCAGTGTAGGTGGAGGAGGAGACCCAGGGCGCCCTCTGCCTCCCATCTTGATCACTGTGGAAGAACCTCCTCTCCCAACTCAATTTAGATTAAGTTTCTGCCTCTCAAATGGGGCTCAAAACCAAAATTAAGTTTAGAGTAAACGAAGATATCACAGTTTGTGAAGTAATATTGGGATATAATTGCAATAGGCTGATGAGGGTGAAGGACGGCCACCCCAGGCTCCATAACTGGCCAGGCATCACGTCTCTAATAGGATAGACCTTCTGCTCTTCAGCCTCGTGAAGCTTGAGGCAACATCATGTGCAGGAAAGACAGTTCCTCCTGGCATTGTTGTGGTGGCAAATGCAGCCTGTTTCTGAGACAACTTTACTAGCTTTACAATCAAGTGAGAATTTGCCTGGAGACGTTCCATCCGGCATCAGAGAAAGTCCTGCGGAGAATGATTGGAAATGCATTGTACTAGCATGAGTCAGGGAAAAAAAAGTAGGGGAAAAACATTTGCAAGGAATTAAATATAAATTATATAGTATTTGATGGTGATCAGATTGGCAAAGATAAGACAAGAATGATAATACCTAGTGCTGCCGAGGAAAGCTGGTGTGAGTAAAAGTTATTCAGTTTCTTCTGGAGGGCAGTTAAGTACCGTGGATCAAAATGTGAACTGTTTTCTACTGGATGGGAGGAGGAGTTGGGGGAGATGGTAAAAAAGGGCAAAGGGATTAAGAAGTACAAATGGGTAGATACAAAATAGTCATGGAGATATAAAGTGTACATAAGGAAAATAGCCAACAATGTTGGAAAAAAATATGTAAGAAGAAGAAGGATACTTGATTTAGTGGGGTGACCACTTCATGAGTTATATAGATCTCTAATCACTATGCTGTACAACTGAAACTAATATGTTATTCAATGCCAACTATAAATGAAAAGAAACTCATTGAATTGTATAATGTAAGAGAAAAATGTAAACTGTTTTTTTTTTTTTTTTTGAGTCAGCAATTCTTTTAGGATTTTATCCAAAGAGAAGGACCAGACAAGTATGAAAATATGTGTGTGTGAGGAAGTTGATCCCAACTTTGTTTATAGTAGTGAAACTTTGGGAATCATAAACATACTAATAAAGAATAAAATAAATTATGGAATATCCATATACCAATCAGCAATCTTTATGCAAACAAGCCCAGAGATGTGTAGATGTTGCAATGACTATGCAGATTTATATTTAGTAGCATAGTATGGTGTTGAAGATATATTGTTAATAATAAAAGCAGTTTAGAATCAGCATATTTGGTGTAAATGAATTAAGAACATGCATAGAGATGAGAAGCTGATGTACAGCATGGTGACTATTGTTAAGAATATATACTTGAAAGTAGCTGAGAATAGATCTTAAGCATTCTACACACACACACACACACACACACACACACACACAGAGTTACCTATGTAAACTGAGCTGTTGAATGTGTTAATTATCTTGATCTTGGTAATCACTCTACAGATATAGATATAGAAAATATGTTATATATATTTACATATATTATATATTTATAAATATGTATGTTATGTATTTTTATATTTTATATATACATGGTATATATGTATCATCACATGGTATACTTTAATTATATACAGTTATATTTGTCAATTATTCTTCAATAAAGTTAAAATAGTCTGGAGGTCATTACACCAAAATAGTAAAGGCAGGTGTTTGGGGGCCATGGGAACATTAATGATTAAAATAATTTTTACTTTCTCTTCTCACTCTAATGAATTCTCTGAAAACTTTCATAGAAGGAGAGTGGATTGTATTTATGTTTGTTTCAGTGCTGTGGGTTGTTGGACCACGTGAGCCCCAAGGTCCTCTCCTCTCCGCCATGCCGAGCTTTCCCCTCCCCCACAGCATTTTCCCTCTTCTCTGAACTCCTGAGGTGGTTAAAACCCAGGTTCTGCCCCAGGGTAGGAGTTCAATAAGGCTTTTTCTTCAAAGATAATGTCGGTGACCAGTTCGTCTTGTGTTTTTTTTTTTTTAGCAGCTTTGTGAATTCAACTAGATTCTATATTATTTAAGGGCAGGAACCTAGCATTACGGTGATATTTTGTGGTGGGCCATTACTCCTATATACTTTGGAGAACCTAGAAGGCAGTAAATAACCATTTGTGGATTGATTTGGGTATAGACAGATTGTGGAGGGGAGAGGACAACGTGGATTTAAATGGCATTTCTCAAATAGGGATCGAAGATCTGCAGTGGTTATGGGGTCGATGCCAAGGACCTCGTGATGATCGGAACTGCAGAGCAACGACAGCGAGATAACGCACCATTGCCATTCTGCCCTGGGATCCTTCCCAGTGGAAACCACCGAAGTCGCTTTTGCGCTGCCCTGGGAAACCGGTCCTATGGGATGCTGAACCCCTATCTGGTTCTGCTGGGGTACAAATCTTTCATTATTTTTTTTTGGAGGGGGGTGGGGGCAGAAGGTAGGAGAAGGAGAAGGGATAGCATCATCCCTGAGCATGATTCAGGGGTAAAATCTGAAAATCAATGGTCTGAATTTTATACAGCTCCCTAACTCTCAACAAGCAAACTGAGATGAAAACTATGGTTGCAAATAAGTATACCATGGAGAAAGAGAGAGAGAAAAAAAAAGGGAAGAAAAAGAAAAAGGAAGGAAGAAACAAAAAAGATAAAAGGAAAGACCAAGGGAAGGAAGGAAGGCAAGAAGAAAAACATTAGAAGAAAACCGATGGAGGAACTTCTGCAGCTACTGTCTCTGAAAGCCGTTGTAAAGACTTTTGAAGGCCTTGGACTGTGTTCTCCTTGCAGTGGTTTAGGGAGCTGTTGGGGTCCTGGAAACATGAAGGCCTGAAGTCAGAAAGACCGGCTGGAGATCCAGCTCTGTTAGTAACCAACCGCGTGACTGACCGACTGCAACTTCTCCGGCCTCTTCTTGAAATGAGGAGATGGCAGTTTCCTCCCAGATTGAACATTCCATGCCTTCCGAATTATAAAAGTGCACATTCAGAAAAGGGACAGGAGGAATTTGTTGGTGGTAGCCGTGTTACAAACCTACCCACCTGTTCAATTTTCTTCTAGTTTTTGTTTCTACCCTTTGCCCCCCACAGAAAATGGGCCTTGCCCCTATGAGAATGGCAATGAGTACAATTCCCTTTGTCCACTTAAAGTCCAGGCTGAGGGGTGACTGTAAAATTTTCAGTCAAATTACAGAAATGACAAGCTATCAAATCCTTTACTTAATGATGTCTAGTTTTGATAGATATTCAATTTCTTAACTAGGTTTCTGGGTACCCATAAAAAACCTGTATGGTACTTGGCTTTTACTAGGTTATAAAAATGTTATCCTGTGAATGTTACCTCTCAGGACTAGGGTAAAGCAGCAGTTACAGAGCCATTTAAAAAACTTATTACTGAGATACACCGTGCATACAAGAAAGGTATAACGTGAATTAAATATCTTGATCATAAATATGCAATTGAGTATTTTACATATGTACACACCTATGTAATCACCATCCAGATTAAGATATAGAACATTTGGGCACTTCAGAACATTCTCTGATGCCCCTTTCTAATAAATGACCCCTTCCTCCCCCACCTGCAGAGGACAGGTGTTTTGGCTTCTATTGCTATCGATTGTTTTGTCTATTCTTAAACTTCATATAATGGTGGGAAAAGCCCTTAGGTTAACTTCACTGTCACCACTTCTTTGACTGTCTGGTCAAAGCCCCTCTTCTTAGCCGCTATACACAGAGTCACTGGCTCACAATTCCTGACGTAAAGTACATGTTGTCTGACTGCTGTATGCAACTGCACAATTTTACTTCAGTGAATTAAACGCACATCAAGAGTATCCAACCTCTTTGATCAGGGGCCAAAAGAGTTAGGGAATAAAAGGTGAATCCAGGGGAATAGATCTCATCGAAAACAGATGAACCAGATTCAGAGGAGAAGCACTATAATTATGTAAAGGGACTAAGTTGTTCCCAAAGATTTTTTTTAAAAATGTGTAATAGGAATCTACTCACTTTTGAACAATAAACCAAGTAAATGCCTAATTCATTTGATTTACAGGACTACCCGGAAATGCAAACAACATGCTATTCAGCATAATGTCACTAGATGGGGCTCTTGAGTCAATCATCCTTTGCTCGCTTTCTTTATCTCAGGTTTTCTTTATTTGAATCAGTTTTACCATGGTATGAATACACAAATAACGCAAGTTTACAGTTTCGGCATTTCACGTTTTTTGCTGAACTTTTTGGGGATGGTAATTTGCAGTAACATGGATTTAGTTTTAAATGTGTTAGCTTAATTAATTTTTCATCCGGCGTCCCAGGGAGGTGGAAGCACCCCTGACGTGCAGGCTGCGAGCTGTTAATCTGGAGTTTATTTCTGGCAGAAGCTACAGTGTTTATTCACGTTCCCCCACAGGGTGTGGCTGGTGTGGAGATTGTCATTATACCTTACAACTGATTAAAAGAGGCGATTTTCACTCGACCATGCTCTGCGGTGGCCAACAAGTGAACCCAACTGTTTTATTTCCGTAGAATAAGCAGTTTCAATCTCTTTATTTAAAAAACCGTCTCAGTGAAAGCTACTGCATTTTGTCCTTTATTCTGAATGAAATTCCAGAGTGAGTTTTATATTTAAATATAATTTGACCTTATAGAAAAATCAAGAAATGGGAAGTAAAAACCTTTTCTTTTTCTTTTTACTTTTTTTTTTTTTGGCAAGTCAGTCAATGCCATTCAGGAATAACATCCTCAGTTTGCTGAAAACAGTGACCGGAGCTGTTTGTCTTCGCGTTAGTTTTCAAGCTAACTCAGGAGCTGGGCAGTTTTGCCTGTGACGTGTTTTTCTATTTAGGGACAATGTGACCATTTCACTTTGGCTGCTACCTGAAATGATTTTGAGTGTCTCAGCTCATTTCATAAGAAGCACACAAAAAAAGTCCACACAATAAAACATGCAATTTGGGATTTTTGCCAGTCTCTTCTCAGAAGGTGCCCAGAAATACATTTCTGAAAACTAAATTCCTGTTCCATGTAGAGATGCTCATACTTGCAGATGGGTTCAGTTGGAGAGGAAGGAAGGAAGAGAGATGAAAACCGTAAACTGTGAGGCATCGTGATGGAGATGACGCTGGGACCAAGGCTGAATGAAGGTCCTGCATAGGAACTTAACCTCTTACCGCCTTTACCTGTCCCTGCCACAGCTCCTACCCACAGAGCCGCCAGGGAGAGGAATGCCCCGGGCGTGTGGCAGTGCACTGACTCTGAGCAGTTTGTCTGTCTCTGCCATTCTCACTAGAGAAATAGGCTCCAGGGCTTATGGCTAAAAAAGGGCTTTGTCATTTGGGTCTAACTCTGAACCAATTTTCATAAGCATGGGATATTAACCAAGAAATGTCTCAAATTTCAGACTCAAAACAGTCATTTCATCATGGAGGAATTTGATTTTCTTGTGTGTTTTTCCTAACTTCTGCTTAAATAGAAGTAAACTATGTTTGTTAGAAAAATTCTAGTAAACATGGGTACTTCAAGAGAAAAAAAATGAAAAACCATTTGTAATCCTACTGCCTAGATATAAACTCTGTTAACACCTTTCTGTGTATCCTTCAATTAAAAATCTGTGGGTATATACATACATATATTTTTTTTAACAAAATAGGAGTCATTTTGTACACTGTTTTATGAATTCTGTTTTCACAAAATTCTGTATCATCTATTTCCACATTACTAAGCATTTATATACAAACTCACATTTAATGACTGCCATGTAGTCTATTAAAAGCAATCCCTTATTGTTGAAAAGTAGCTTTCCTCTCCCAATTTTAATGATAGTACAAATGAAACTGTACCTTTCAAAAATCATTCAAGGATGATTTTTACTGTATATACTAATCTTCAAATATATCCAATTTGGATGTACTTGAGTACTGAGGATTCCTTCCAGTATGAGAAACAATGCCTTTTGCAGGAGCAAGAGCAACATAAATCAACATTTATAAGAATATAAATTCCTCTCCTCTTTGTGTTAAAAAAAAAGTTCCCATATATATTTACCTGAATTATGTCTATATATGTATATATAAACTATATTTATGTATATATAGATACACACACACACACACACACACACACACACATACACACTCCCGAGTGATAGTGATACACCACTTTAAATGTAATGGAAAATAGTTACTTTAATCCTTGGAGTAGATTCTTACGTGGGTAAATGAAAATAAAACATCCTGGGAATAAAAGATGCATGAAAAATGTTTTAAAGTCTTTATTGGGCTTGAAATGATGAGAGTTTACATATTTAATCATAAGGGGATGTTTTTAGTCACAGAAATGATCATTAGTACTGCATTAGAGTTAAGTAATCTTTATAGCAATATAAAAATGCCATTTCACCCTTAGATCTTACTGAGATTTTGTGTCTCTTTTATGCTCTTTGGTATTACAACACTCAGTAATTGAATGCTACTTAATAATGAGGATGGGTAATGAAACCATCTAAGCTAATGTGTCCATGAAAATTTCTGAAGCACAAACCCCAAATATCACCACAGTATACTGAGTTTGCCCAAAGCTAGGAAAAAGAGAAATTAAGTGCTATCATTGTGGTGTTTAAAAATTACCCCTACTTTTAAAATTAATAGCCTTTGTTCTTTTTCATCTTCTTTTATTTTTTTAATGATGTTTAAGTGGTAAATTCTGTATTTCTGCCTTGGCTTACATTTTCATCGATTGCTTTGGTAGGGGTGGTCATAAATTTTAACCATCCTTCCTAAATTATAAGAATGTCTGTGGTGAGTTTTTTGATAACAAATGGCTCATGTTTGATCTATTTTGACAAAGAGTCAATAATAAAGACAATTAATGATTTCTATTTGCTCACATGAGAATATAGGTCAACGGTTAACAGCACAGCCTCTGGAATCAGGAACTTTGTTTCTGGGGGCTGCAGTTTACTGGCTGTGTAAACTTGGGGTGATCTGTTCCCCTTTAGAGGGGGTTTCACTTGAAAAATGAGGATAAAATGTTGTGAGGATTAAATGAGGAAATGCAAGGCGTGTACCACTGTGCCTATCACAGCAAAGAATTTCAATAAATTGTTAAATATTGTTTTAAAAATTGGCTAACCAAAGTTGTGTGTTTAGTGGGGGGCGAAATGATACTTTATTTTGCCTCCCAAACAAAATGCCTACGGATTAAGTGTAGTGCAGTTATTTCAGACTATTTCGTCAGAATTAATTATGTCATCATCTAACTAAAAATCCTGTAAGAACTTAGTTCAGAGACATTTACATTTCTAGAAACAAAAGCATACAACTTTGCTCCAGATGTTTTGACTTTTCTCTGATCAGTTCAGTAAAATGACCCTTCAATTGAGATACATGTCTTCTTATCACAAATGTCTTCTCATAATGGCTTTTAGCAAATGTAACTTATTGAACATAGAAAAAGCTGCCTAAAGTATCATTTAATGAAGCACCTTTAAATTTAAAAAAGCAAGACTATCTCTTGTGCCTTCAAAATGGAACTTAATTGGTTCCAAACATGAACTGTTGGATTTTGATCTCCTTCCACACATACAAAAACATCTTTGATTTTGACTAGAAGACTCGGTTTAAAATTTAACTGAAGGTAATTGATTTGTAAAATTTCAAAAGCAACTCTTTAATCTTTTACTAAACTATTAATAAGTTAATAACCTTATTTCATTGAATTTGCTCTTTTATTATATAAGTCCAGTTCCTTGAGTAGGCCCTTGTTCATTCAAAAATATGCTCTTATTTTTTGAAATGTCGATCTTGCCGTGTAAGAAAAATGAATTTTTAGCATCTTTTCTTAGTCACGGTTTTCCACTAAAATTTACCTTTAAGTAAAAATGAAGCGGAGGAGGGCAAGAAAGGGTAAGCATAAAGAGATTTCTTAACTTTATACTCATATGGGCTCAGAATTTTAGCAAATCTTGTTTTAAAGTAAGTAGATTCCAATTTTCTTTAATCTTTCCTAACAAGAGATACAGTCGAATAGAAGATCATCCGATTCCTTTGTCCACACATTTAAAAACAACATTCTTTTTATGACTATCACACAGAAAAGAATATAAATCATATCTGCTCTATAATAAATAGACTTCTCTATTTGATTTTGTACAGGAGAGAGCTTATACAAACTTTTCCTATGTCTACACTTTACTTATCAAAATTTCCTCAGAGCTGGTCATATATCACTTACCAAAAAATTGACACCATCTGTTTTAAGCTTGAGATGATTGTCTCTTTACTTTAAGAAATGAATATTTTGGAAATTTAGTTATGTCTGTTCAGTACCTCTCAATTGTTAGAAAACTGGTATATTTAAATGCTCTGATGATGAAAAAATTGTAAATTAATTGTCTTCCATTTGAGATTGATACACTAACTGATTTAAAAGGAAAAGCAAAAACAGATGAAGCTTTAATAATGTGTTTGATTCTCTCAAAGAAAGTGGCTGTCTGAGTCTGTTGCATAAATGAGAATAGCTAGGTTTTGTAATTTACAAGAACTAGCTCTTCTGTCGGCTTTTAAAGACAGATCTGTGTAGTGGCTATAGGTAGCTTTAGCCTCACAGGCCTGTTATAGGATGATCAGCAAAGATTCCTTAGCAAAAATATTATAATTTGAATATAGATTTTTTTTTAAAGTGTATTTTCTTTATAAAGCTCAAAGCTTTGGATATCAAACCTTCCAAGCATTCATATTTTTTGATAGTTACTTGTGACCCAAGGACAATTGACAGGATGAGGTACATAGTGTCTTGTTTGTTTGTGTCTCTTCTAACTTCATGAGAATGTAAGGTATGTGACAGCAAGTCTTTATTTTATTCACTATTGTATCCTTATTACTTAAGGGATTTGGCACATAGTAGGACCTAAATAAATATTTGTGGAATGATGATGTCAATTGAAAAAAAAAAAAAAGAATGTGATTAGAGAGGAAAAATGTACAGCAATGGAGAAGCAATGCCAATTTTGAACCACAGCAGGCAAGGGCATCTGTTTTTCCAGCCCCGAAAGCTTGGAGGTGGGAGTGAATGATGGCTCCATGTAGAGATCGTGCAGACAGTGTCAGCTGTCTAGTTCTCTCTCAAGTCGCCTCAAGACCTGAAGTCTCTGCTTACTTCCCAGCTTCTCTGTTTCTCAGTTTCTTGTGGGGTTCTTTCGTCTTCCAGTTGCCCACTGCTTGTGTTGACAGGAAGCCTGGGCTTTGTGGGTAATGAGCAGAGCAGTGAAGTAGTTGAAAAGTTGGGCGTGGGCTTCAGATATCTCTGGGCAACAGTCTAGGATTCACCACCTCGATATATCTGATCCTGAGCAAGCTACTTCACCCAACTGGCCTCATTTTCCTCATCTGTGTCTTTGGACTCATAATAATTATGTCTATCTTGTTGGGTTGCTGAAGGATTAATAAGAAGATGCCTGATATGGGTACCACATGATAAAGACATTATGTGGGTGGCTCGCTGCTTTCAAGAAGTGTAACTGCATGCAGAGGGATCACGCATGCAAGCACTTAGCATAGAACTGGCTTGTGAGACAATATGTAAGCTTCTATTTCCACGCGAGTTTTTTTTTATTGTTATCAGCGTTGAGAAACAAACCATGAGAAGGGAGCACAGGACATGGAAAGTGGAACGACTCTTACCCTAACAAAGGTAGGGGTAGTTTTGTACATAGGCCTGCAATCTCCTGGGGCTGAGGTGAGTCAGGCATGTGTCACTACTAACAACAAAGTGTCCTGCATGCAAGGAACCTTTTCTAATCTGAGCAATACAGTTCTTTCGATATATTATCATAGTCATTTTAGTTTTGCTGATGCAGAAGACATATCTTTCCAGAGTTTGTTTCTCCTCCAAAGTTGATTTTAAATGCCCAAATGGTGTTTGACATCATGTAATAATTTTGGGTTTTTCAGGCAACTGCTTAGTAGGCTGTTTATATTTTCTATGTTATGAAAATATGCTTCTATAAGAGGCTGCAGTGTCTCCTGTGTGGTCTTGTGATTCAAGTGGCCAGCTTCATCATGGGCGCAGTTAAGCAGTTAATCTTTCAAGAGAAAGAAAGGGAAACAATTTGACAGGCTTTTCCTACTTAACTATCAATAATCCATTTGAAGAAAAATAGAACTCTTCATTAAAATAACTAAGCATAAACATAGGCCAAGGCTACTAATTTTCCTGTATAGAATATGCAATTAGACCAAGATAATAAAGAAAATAAGCACCTAATTACAATTTGATGCCTTTATCATTAACCTTCAACTGTTATGAATGTTAATTCTTTCCCTTGCTTCCCTTTATAACTTTAAACAAAGATAGAAACGTTTAGGCAATTCCTTTTCACACATCTTCCTTGACAACCCCTGAGTCTCCCTAGGGAGTTAAAATATTCATATCTTCCTAGGAAGCCAATGCTCTCTTTTGCCTCTTTGCCCTCCCATCTTTGCATATACTGTTCCTTCAGTAAGGAAAGCTCTTCCTTACTAAGATTTGCTTAGAACAATATCTCTCCTGTGAGGTATTCTTCCAGGCAGAGAGCTCTTTAATAGTTTTTTTTTTTTAAATCATGTTGTCATTCTAATTATGTGTTTACCCATCTGTCTCCCCACCCAACAAGACTCAATTTTTCAGGGACCAGGCCTGAGATATAATTCACATACTACACGAGTCACTCATTAAAGTGTACAAATCAGTGTTAATAATATTCACAGAGTTGTGCAACTATCACTACAATTTTAAAAATTCTCATCACCCTAAGAAGAAACTCCGTATTCATTAGCAGGCGCTTTCTTTCTTTACCCCACCTTAGCCTTAGAGAACCACTAATCTGCTTTCAGTCTATAGATTTGCTTATTCTGGACATTTTATGTAAACATTATTTGTTTTTAAACTATACTGCACATAATTAGAAGCAAAGAAAATTTATTAAATGCCAGATTCAAAAATACATCTCTAAATATTTTGTCTTAACACAGAAGCCTTCTGGAGTCATATTAACTATAGTAAAATGAAAATATTAAAATATCATAGATTAAACTTAACAAAGAATACTTTACCTGCTCTTTTAGTGAATCACTACCAGCTACAATATACCAGGAGGCAAAATTACTTGGCTCCGTTCATATATTTTAGGACACAGTTCTGCTCAATTTGAATAAAATTCTGGAAAAAAAAAAAAGCTGCCTCTTACTATTATGTGCAAGCCACTTGCCTTTTCTTGTCATAACTGAATGCTGAAATAAATCTTTTTTAATACAATGAACTATTAAAATTATTTCTTTCCTGAATGATGGCTGAAACAGATGTATTTTAATCTACAGGGCATAGAAAATGAAATTTACATGTCACTGAGGTCTTTCTGGTTAATAAATGTTTTAAATAGAAAGAAAGCACTAAGTTAAATAAATAGGAAACCACACTGCTTTGCATAGGATTAAAAAAGTAAAATTAGAGGACTTATTCTCCACCAAAGAATCGATTTATTAGGTGAAGTTATTTTACACTATCAAATATCAATCTTTTAGAATATCATGAACATGCTGCCTTGCTGTTCTTAAAAAACAAAAAACTGCAACATGTAGTTTAAATTATTGCTTCTGCATCTAACTTGCTTGATGTGCCTGGTATATAGATAACAATCTGACTATATTCACTAATATTGTCACATCTTTTTTCTCCTTTTGTGTGCTAGTGAGCTAAAATAAATGAGTGCCATTCATAGCTTGGCTCTAATATTTTACAAAACATTTTTTTCATTCTAAATATCACAAGGTCTACCTAAATTTTGTTTATTATGGCCCAAAATGTCCATGATGTTTTTTAAAAAATGAAGAACTTAGAACTATTCTTTAAAAGGCTCAACAATTTTTTCCCCTTAAAAAACAAAAGAAAACAAAAACACTTCCTAGGTGCTTTGAACTGTTGTCACACTAGGTAAAGGTAAAAACGTCTGAGTTTTCCTAAATTTCTTGCCTGCAAAACCTTCAGATGACTTTCATGGACAGACAGTCTAAATACGCAGGCGCCTCGAACCCACCTCCCCACTCTGTTCATTTCCCCGCCTTGGATGAGAGGTTTCCTTGGCGGAATCAACCCTGGGAAAATAAAATTGCAGCTCGAATAACCTGAATTGTACCCCAAACACCACGATGTCTTGAAAGCTACTCTTTTCATTGTAGTAAATAGGCTGAAAATACAGAAATTCTATTCCAAACTCACCTCTCACAGTTAAAAATTGTGGTGAAAGTCGTTTTTTTTAAAAAAGTGCTTATAGGAAAGGCTCAGGTGCTATCCTAGCCTGATTAAAATGGGTCGCGAGTCCCCCTCCTCCTTTTGAATTGCAGCACGACAGACTCTGATATGATGCACAGATTTTTTTTTTTTTTAACAACAAACTGAGTTTTAGAATTATAATTTAGAGTGTATTGGTTGTATCACCAAAAGACAGGGTGGTTGTGCAATTGTAAGGGAGTATTGTATTGTTGCTGGTCTGAGTAAATCTAAATCTTTTCAAGCTTTGGTTGAGTGGGTTAATTCCAGGACCTGAATTACAAGTGCAATTTGAATTACATTGCAAATGCCGAACTTCCTTCACTTTCGTGAAGTGCTTTCTTTTCCCCTTCTCAGACTTATGAATTCTAGCTATTTTTATGTTTTTCAAATGTTGAAATATTTCAGTTAGCTGTAAAAAATAACAGTTCCAACTAGAAATGAAGAAAAAGATTTTTCTTCTTTGCCTCTTTGTTTATAATTCCTTTTTTTTTTTTTTTTTGTGGTTTGCCTCTATTTTGTGAAATCTCCACTTTTAACATCAATTTAAGCCTTTAAAAGTGTAGTAACTCCTGAAACCATTCTGGGTGATATAGCATTAACCTTTCAATAATACAATAAATATTTTGTAAAAAAACTGCCACAAACATTCAAAACAGCCCGTGGCTTCAGGTTGAGTGTGTGTGTGTGTGTGTGTGTGTGTGTGTGTGTGTGTGTTGGAACAAATGAATAGGTTAGAAATTAATATGGTATGAATTGGGGTTTCTGATTTGGGGGTTTCCAAAGTATGAAAAAATATTGATAAATATAGTCTCTCAGAAACCCTGTGAGGTAAATTCATAGGATGACCCTGATTTTATGGTCAGAGGACAAAGATGTTAAGTGGATTGTTCAGAGCTTGAATTCCTGTCTCCCAACCTGATTCTAACCACAGGTTCCCTATGCTGAGGATGCGAAAGTTCTGCAACGGGAAAACAACAGGCATGGGGTGGGGTTCCAGGGGCTCTGCGGCGACGCTAGAAGGAAATGCTAGACATTTCAACAGTTGTGAGTGGTGGGACACAAAATGCCTGGTAATTATTACAGAACATACCAATTTATCTGTAGCATAAAGTCTAAGATCAAGCCGCTCAGGCATGACGCTATGGTTTTCAGACTATGGAGGTATTTATCTCACAGTCTTCATAAAAGAAGTCTGATTGAATAATTGTTGTCAAACGACAAGAAATACAGGTTCATATTGAGAGTTCAAAAGCTGGACAGATTTTTAAAGAGAACCTGCTAAATGAGAATACTAACACTGTAGAAAATTGAAGTAATCAAGAGGTTTCAACAAAGAAGTAGAAATGAGTAATCAATCTAGAATGCTGTACGCTGTGGTTGACAGTGTTTTGGGGGGACTTTGTTCATTTGTGTTTGCACTTCCCCTCTGGTTTCAAAGTCTCCATTCATTAGAGCATCTTTCCTGCATGGGACCTGGGTAACGTGGTATCTCATTCATGGAGGCCCAAAAATGACACCAGGAGATCTTGGATCTTGCACAAGACATAAGACCTCTACCTGTCCTCACTCAAAAGATAATCTAGTCCTGCAGAATTCTCTGCCTTGCACGTTTATTAGTCTTCTTTAATTTCTCTTGTTTTTACAACACAACAAATTAACTAGGGCAGATTTATCCGATCGAAACTTATACAACGAATGAAATGTTTTGTTGCACCACTGAACATTTATAGGTGATGCTAGCTAAATTTGAAAGTAAAGAATGAAATATATTATTTTCAGCTTTCAAAAAAATTTAAACAAAACACTATGCTTTCCTCCAGAAGTGGAAGAGAAAATGGCCCTGGGGAAAATTATACTAAAAATGTGGTTTCAGATATGGAAAAAGCATAATCATGGAATTTCAATTTTTAAAAATCATTTGATGTTTTCCCTCCTAAGTCTGTATTTTATAAAAATTCTCCCTTTGTAGATGAAAATTTTAATCTATGAATAATTGACTTATTATACATAAGTAATAGCAAATACAACTTTGCATATCTTTATTATACATTTCTATATATCTATAACCAAGGATATCTCAATGTACCATCCAGTTAATTCAAGCAAAGTGAAAAATTTTCAATTGAAAAAAACTTCAAGTAGTCTCCAAACATGTATTTGTCTCATCTATTAAAGAAAACATATTCTAAATTTAGAATCCTATATTGATTGATGGACAATACAATGACTTTTGTTCTTCTTCTGTTTTCTTTCTATTTTGAGAAAATAGCATTATGAGGATAAGAATGATGCAGTATTCAGGCAGTAACTTTCAAAACAAAGTCAGGGGTTGTAAAATTTAACATTCTCATAACAGCATTAACTTACTCGGGTTGTACATATAGTACATTAAGGGATCACATTTTTCTGTCTTCTGTATAATTGGAAATATTCTATATGTACAATTTGAGTGAGTTAATGTTTCTAGGAGAACCTTAACTTTTGCATTTCTCGACTTTTTTATGTTTGAATTTGTAGCTTTAACATTTGCATTAACATAGTTATTTGCATTTCATTACAGCTGAAGTTAGCTTATTCCAGGACTGAAATCATAAGTGAATGTTTACTTGAAGATCTGTTTAAATAAAAATATTCAACCTTTTCTTGGTTTACATATATATGGCTAGAAGATACACTAATTTAAGATTGTGATTTTTTTTTTTTTTGGTGCAAACTTAATTCTAACAATTTTTGTGCATGGTGATTGCCCAAGAATTGGGCAACAATCGAATAGGCGAGTAAATCAACAACTGCAACAAAAGTTTACCAGCAATATGGAAAAAAGAAGAAGTGGCATAAGATCAGCGGACTGTTTGGATTAAAAACAACTCCCAGGAAACTTGTCCCAGAAGGGGAAGAATGTCTCAGCTTTTTATAATATTCTGCTGTTGAGTTTTGCTGTTCTAAATGTTCCTATTGTGTTGTTTTAAATATTTCTGAGATGAGAGGAAAAATAATTCTTCAATTTTGCATATGTAGAAACCAAGCTCCTAAAAGATTGTATGATTATCTCAGAAAAAAAGAGGGGAGGACATGCAATATTGCAAAAAATTGATTTTTGGAAACATATGAAGATATGGATGTAAAATGATAGGGGTAAGGAAGAAAAGAATCACTGTTTTATGTATGTAAAAAATTTAGCATAGAAATTCTTTTCTCAGACTATAGACTCCATATGGGCAGGAACTGCCTTATTTTTATGTCTTAGTGTCTAATCCATACTAGGGACACGTTAAATCTTTTTCCAAATAACATAATTAATAGAGAAAATATCTTTTTTACATTACTCTACGTACTTCAGATTATATTAATCAGAAGTTATTATTTTCAGTGGCACAACTAGTACTTAGAGACCAAATACTTTGTCCTGTCTTAGATCATGCTTCTTTATTTACAAAATGTTTTTAGGTATTTGTGAACATTATACATCAAAAATGTTTTTAAAGAGTTTAAATATCTGTAATAAGGATTTTTTTCTTAACAGAAAGTCGATTTGTTAAAACCTCAGAAGGTGTGAAACCTTTAACAAAAGATTGAGTTTAATAAATCTGTATTAGAGATAAATATGGACACTAGGAAGATTAAAGTTTGGTGGGGAAAAGGGAAGTGTAGAAGGAGAAAAGGAAGTGTGGAAAGAATCCAAGATAATAAAAAGTAGTAAAGCACATTTGTGTATTCATTCAACATATATGCTTTGAGCACCTATTATGTGCCAGATGCCTGAATGCTAGGTATTCAGCAATGAAAGACACACACACACACACACACACACACACACACACATGCACACACAGAGTCTCTGCTTTCATGGAATTAATTTATCATCTAGTGGGGAAGACAGTTAAAAAAAAGGAATACATAATTAAGATGATTTCACATAGTTAAATACTACAAGTAAAATAAAACAGAGTGGAAGGGAGCTATTTTAAATTAAGTACTCAGGGGAAGGGTGGATATTTTTGATTTGCTGATCAGGGAACCCCTCTCCAAGGAGGTGACACTTGAAGAATGACACCTGTGTCAAATGACAAACTAAAACAATTCAGTAACAAGTTTGAAAACAACCTATGGATGGCAGGGAGTACAGTGCCTCACAAGCAGTGGGACACTTTTTGCTGAGGGATTTTGGACATGAGTGAGTTTATAGAACATTGGAAACAGGGCAGCATTGTCCAGGAGCTGGGAGATTTTCTTATAAGGCCAGCAGGTCCTATTTGCCAGGTTAAGGTAAGTTAGCTAAAGCTGAGTTGTAATTGTTGTTTGGTTTCCTTGACAGTGAGGAGTTTCCTGTAAGTGCCAGCTGATTTAGGCTTAGGTTGCAGTATGGGCTGGGCCACTGGGGCAGCCTCCATTTTCTAGGTCCCCATATACAAATTAACTTTATCACCAGACAGGTTGAAGAAGCAGCCATATGATATTTGGAGGAAGAGTTTTCTAAGAGCAAGTCATGCCAGAATTTGTATGCTGGAGGACCATCAATGGGGTCAGGGTGCCTGGACTTTAGAGAGAAGGAGAAAAACACTGGTGGGAACCTAATGATCCTCCTTCAGTGGTAGGAAAGAATTCAGATTTTACCTTAAGTACCATAGGGACCATGGGAATGAAAGACCAGGATCAGGTCTATTCATCTATCCATTCATTCATTCATGTACTCATTTTCATTTTTTAAATAGATTTTATATTTTAGAGCCCTTTAGATTCACAGCAAGAATGAATGGAAAGTCCCAAGAGTTCCTATGTACCTCTGTCCCCCACTCTCCCACAGGGCCTCCCCCATTATCATCATCTCCCACCAGAGTGCTACATTTATTACAGTCAATGAACTTACACTGATGCATCATTATCACCTGAAGTGCACAATTTACTTTAGAGTTCACTCTTGGTGTGGTACATTCTTTGAGTTCTGACATATGTATGATGACCTGTGTCTACCATCACAGTATCACACCGAGTAATTTCACTGCCTACAATCCTATGTGCTTTGCCTATTTGTCCTTCCCCCTCCACTAACCTTGGGCAACAACTGATATTTTTACTGTCTTCATAATTTTGTCTTTTCTAGACCATCTTATAATTGGAATCATATAGTATGTAGCTTTAGATTAGCTTTTTTTTTTTCTGTTAGTAATATGCATTTAAGTTTCCTCTATGTCTTTTCATGGCTTGATAGCTCACTTCTTTTTGCACTCCATGATATCTCATTGTCTGGGTGTCCTACAGTTTACCCTATGATAATTTGTTTTTTCATTCAACCAAATACATGCCAACTAGTGTGTTTGTCATTGAGAATATTGTGATTAACTAAAAAAATTTAGCTTATAGAATTAAGGTGTAGTGAGGAAGATAGATGTTAAGTAAGTAATAAAAGGAATGAATGTAAAATTACAAGCAGATGGGGACAACTTTTGACAGGTATGTGTAAAAAAGGAACCTTAAAGTCCATAAAGGATTTTTTTACAGAATGATGCTGACTTGGAGTGAGATCTGAAAGGTAAAGTGAAAAGGAAGGCAGTGAGGAAGAGAAGAGCATTCCAGACAGAGGAAGCCTGGCCCACTGAAGGCATAGAAAGAAGGTCAGTGTGGGAAGCTGAGGAGTGGGCAGGGGCCCACCTGAATGGGGCCCTGGGGGCCAGTGGAAGGTCACAGTTTCATCCTAAGAGTGTTGGGAAAGCCCTGATAGTTTTTGAGCAGAATCAGATTGAGGGTGGTGGGCATGAGGGCAGAAGGCATTGGGCAGAGGAAGAGATCAGTGAGGAGATTTCTCAGTGGTCCTCATAGCAGCCACCAGTGACTCAAACAAGGGTGGCAGGAGTGGAGATGGAGAAAGAAGTAAACAGATTGGAGAGATTGAGTGGGACAAGAGGGGAGGGAGCAGGAGGAGTGAAAGAGGTCTCCTGGGTTTCTGGCTAGAACAACAAGATGGATTGAGACAGGGAGCCCTAGATGAGGACCAGAGTTGACTGTAAAATAATTTAGTTATCTTTTCCCATATTAAAAAAATTATATCATTGGGCCGCCACTGGCTTATACTGATTCTAGAACTGCAGAGGAGAAATCCTTGCTAAATCGTAAAGAGGAAAACTGTCTACTGGGGATAGTGCTTAACAAGAACTGTAAATAACAGAATTAGATGCAGAGTTCTTTTTCTTGTTTGGAACCTCAGTAACTGAGCAAAAGTTAGGCTCATGTAAATACTGATAGAGTTTTATTTGGTTTTAGAATCATCAAAATTTGTGAGAATAGTTTATCAAATTTTCCTATAACTTTTAAAATAGGTGAAAGTTTATAATCAAATAAAAATTATACCTATGGAACAGTATAGCATAATTTATTATTTGCATGAATTACTTTCTATAATACTAAAAATATCCTCATTAAAAAAATACTCTGTTATCTCCAGTGTGATGCTGGTGAATGTCTAATGTCTGGCTCTTGGGAGAAAGTAGGAAGCTGTGTGTTTGTGGCTTTTGCCAGTTTTCTTTTCTGTGGTGTAAATTTTTCCATCACAACAAATTCAGGTTACCAGGGTGATGTTACTAAACATAAAATTAAAAAGAGACATGCACAGTCCTCTCCTGTATCCATTTTAGCCGGCCCCGGCATACCACTGACTCTCCCTTTAATGAATGAGAAATGTAGGCCCTGGAAAGTAAGCAACTCACTCAAATTTACAGAGAGTAAGTGGCAGAGTGAAAATTTACACTCTGGCAGAGACCTTGAAGCCTGGGTGTTTAAATACTATGCTATACACCCCAAGAGTTGAATTGTAACGTTGAAAGGTTGATGCGAACCCAGAGCTCATGTAAGTCCAACTTATTTTAACAGGAGAAAACTGAGTCCAAAAAGTTTTTATTGACTTGTACATGGTTAAAAGGCTGTTGATTGACAAAGCTGGAGCTCTAACCCAATTCTCTGGTTACTGCCCTATACTATGCTGTAGCTACTTGGATTTTGCAAACCACCTCTACAGAATGTTTAATTTAACTTATAGAGAAAAACTAGAGTAGAAGCTCTTTTTCCTTAAACATATTTGGAGTGAAAAATCTCATCATCTGGCAATGCAATTCAACAATATCTTGCTGCTTGGAAGCAGTTAATTAATCGTGTACAGAATTTCTAAAGAATAGTCATAGCTATTGTCATTTGTTTAGTACACGCTACTAATCTATTTCACACAAAGGCAATAAACTATAAAGACCTAAGTGTGCTTCCAGCATATGTACCCTAATGTGTGTGTGTGTGTGTGTGTGTGTGTGTAAGTGTAAAGCAACAAAACACTCATTGTGCAACTCATTGCGTAACTAGCTCCATAACTAGGAATTGAGCGATGTTTGGCAATTACAAAAGCCCACACTTGAAGGGGCAGGTCCTCTGCAATTCCAGCTCATTTTAAGACCAAGAAAATGACACAATTTACCTTTAATCTCAAATTTAGCAATTAAAAAGAGAAGGAGATGATGAAAATGAATTATGGATTGAACATAAGCATGACAATAAAAACTGCAGAACTAATAGTGAAATTGTAAAACCTAATTTAGCCAAGTTACCAGCCCTCTCCAGATAAATAAAAATGTTACTCATCTCGCGGAAGCATTGTTAAGGAAAATTAGCGATGGTATTGCCATGTACAACTGTTAATTCTAAAGAAATCCTGAATTTCAAGGAGACTCCAATTCTTAAAGCAATTGAAGATGAAGAATTTTATCATAAGAAGATATATAGTATGAAAGGTATTATTTACTTAATTTTTTTGACCAAAAGTTTTAAAATACAAAGCAAAACTATGCTGCATGAGGAGAAAGTATGCCCTATGTGGCGAAACATTTATTTCCTTTACAAATAATGAGGAAAGACTTCCATTTATTGCTTGTTAAAATACTTTATTTCTTCATCTTGTTCTTTAAATGAAATCATAAGCTATTAAGGATGGAAAAAATAAGAAATAATTCTAAGAGTTATATGTGAAAATTACTAAAAAAAAGTGACTTTCGTTAAGGTGAGTGGTTCATTACATATCTTGCATTTTAGATTTGGCCTATCAATGTTTTTATAACACAGCAGGTAGACCTGTGGTCTTAGAAATGAAAAAGAACTGTGTTATTATTCTCTGTTTTTAGAATGTGCTCAGATTGGGCCTATGGAAATATGGTATCCAAATTAACATGAGATTGAAGATAAAAACGAAGATCTTAAGTATGTGCTTGAATGTTGTGAATGTTACTAGGGAGAATCCTTGACCTTTTTTGGAACTGGCACTTTAAGCCTGGGGGAAAAATTGTTGCATTTTTGACAGTCATGTGAAGATTGCATTGGGGACCATAGATGTGAGACCCTTTCTCTGTCAGAACTTAGAATTAAACCCACATCAAAAGCATTGCAAGAAATGGAAGATCAGTGGGACACACTCAGTAAAAAACTCTTAATGAGCAGATAGACTGCTGCATAGCCTCTGTGATGTGTGTCAACTTAGTCTTGACACAGCCAATTCCCAATTCTCTGTGCAAGATAGAGTAAGGGTAACAACGATAATTGAAACCCACATATAATCCGCAGGTTCCATTTTAACCCTCAATTGTAACTGACTGCCTTGCAAGCCATTTTGCTGACCAGGAAGGAGTTGCACCTCCTCTTCATGTTGCAAAAGTGTTGAAAGTGTTGGGGAACCATGAAATAGACAGAAGAGAATGTATCATTCAAGATCTCGGCAGGAAATAACAGGTACCCTCAGAAGGCAATTAAAAAGAGTTTAACGAAGGGACCATTTTCGAAGGTGTGGACAGGGTCAAAGGAAGGCAAATGGCTGAGGAAACATCTTGGGGTTAGCAATGACCAGGAGCTGCTCTCACCCCTAAGGAAGAGGAGCAAGAGGACAGAGCTGTGAGTAGAACCAGGAAGACCTGAGTACGGGACGGGGCTGCTTGGCAGGGGCTGCGGTCCTCTGCTCAGGAAGGGGCCACTGGCAACCAGAGTTCTCTTTACCTTACTGGCAAAGATGTTTTTCTAGGGAATTCCTAGAATTTGCATAAATATACAGGAGAACATGAATGCATATCTTTTCCTGTTTCTCTCCACTGTCCATGACAGGTTTTACCCTGTCCTATCCTCAAGCCAGACCCTACCAACACTAGGAAAACGTTAACGCTTTTGGCCCAATTCTAGCCTTGTTAAAGCAACTTCTTTTTCTCTGGCTCCCTACTCCCAATATGCCATGTTGTCCCAGCCCATGGGACGTCTGGACTTCTGTCTCTAAGCAGAGACCTTGGCTTCCTGCTGAGATGGATGTGCATGGAGAGACTGAGCAGAAACATCCTTACCTCTCTGTTGTAAGGGTTTCTGCCAGCTGGCCTCTTACATTTGTTCCTTAGTTGCTGGGTTAGATGTTTTCTACTGCCACCTGCCTCCACGATGTCTGAGTTTGCTAAAACCCTGCTAACTCTGCTGAGGTGAGTCCCATATCAGGGTCAGTGATGGTAGCTTCCTAGCCTATCTGATCCCAGTGTCCTTCCTATTGTCACATGTTGCTAAAATCCCCACTCACATAATATATGTCAGATTGTCTCAGATAAATGAATTCTCTGTATTCCAATAATTGATTATATTCCAGAAAGATATGATGTTGAAATTTTAATCAAATAAGAGACACACTGGAGGGCTAGGACTTTATTATTTGCTTTGAAAATGTCATATAAGTTTAAGAAACTTTAAAGTCCTCTTTGGTTATTTCATTAGGAAAAAGTAATCTCATTTAACTGGCACTTTTACATCTACATTCATGCTTTTAAAACACTGAAGTGAGTGTTCTACAGCTATGTAAAGAAACACATTATCAAAGCATTAGGAAATGATTAAACTGACATTTTCTTAAGAAAACGAAAGGAGCAGGAAAAAGCTATTCTAAAAGGACTGAGTGCTACACACTCCAGATATTATCTTCAGTGCTTACTCAGGGATCTTTAAAGAAGCTTATTACCAAGTACCCTAAGAAGACAAGTGTGGATGTGTACAGATCAGAGGAATGCAAGTTAATGCACCTGCCAGATTTTACTATCATACAAAGTATGTCAATCAGTACTCAGACCTTGCATTTAAAAATGTGTTCTTTCAGGTTTCCTCTGTGCTATATCATTCCTAACTCAATCCTCCAAGTCAGCAGCCATTCCGTATTGCCAAATGTCATAAGTGGCACATGTACCCCCTTCCCCCAACACACACACACACACACACACACACACACACACACACACACACACACACCCGGCTCTCGAGTTTATTAACAATCTTTGCTAGACATAGGAAATTTTTTGAAACGAGAAAAAATGTGAATCTTAACTATTCCAACTGTTAAAAGACACTTATTCAGCTAACATTTATTAAGCATTTGCTGTATGCTGGACATCCCTTTTGTGATTTCATGCATGCTCTCTCAGGCAATCAACATGCAAGTCCAAATTGGTGAGGTTTCATAGTCTTCTACAGAAAAAGAAAAAAATATATATGCTAAACTGACTTTATTAGGAGAACATTTCCAGCAGTTAGACTAGCCCCCAAAGTAAGGAACAAGATTAGGACACAGGGATGGCAAATGGTGGTCTTGCTTCTTTTGTAAGGCCTTTGCCAAGGATTCTGGAAAATAATGCCAGATACTTGCTTTTTCAATATACATGGAAAGAAGAGTGATCAGGATAGGCAAGTATTCATTATATGTTGTTATGAACACTTTTCAAATTTGTCTACTGACTTCTCAACAGCATTTGACACAGGTGACCACACTCTTCTCCAAATGCTGTGTTTCCTTGGCTTCCTGACATCTTACAGATTTTCCCCTCCCTTTCTGGTTATTCCTTCTCAAGGTCACTTGCAATCTCCTATTCCTCTTCCCTTTCTTTGAATGTCGTTGTTCCTGAGGGTTCTGCCCATGGAAACCTCATTTTTTGTACTTTCTCTGGAAGATCTTCTCTATCTCTTGGCCTGTAAGACACCAAATCTTTTCCTGAGCTTCAGACTCATACAGTGCACATATGTGCTACTGTCTTTGGATAAACATTCTATAGACATTTCAGATTCAACACATTCAGAATCCAGTTCATCCCTCTCACCCCCTTATAGACAACCTTTTTTGGTATTTGCTGTTTCAGGAAAAACTATCCCTATCTACTTATGGGCCCTAGCCATGCTGGATTTCATTTTTACTTCTTTTCCATCCTTACTCTTCACATTCTCTAATCCAGTGTCAACCACCAAATCCAGTTACAGGTTAACCTATAATACTTTTTACACCATCTTCTTCTTCTTCTTTTTTATCTCCACTGCCATCACCTACACTCTGATAAATAAACAATAGGTTAGATAATGAGAAACTAGAAAACTTAAGCAAGCACTAGGCTGAGAATTTGAGTCTTAGATTCTAGTTTCCATATGGTTAATATCTAGCCAGAAAGACCAGAGTTGTGCTGTGCCTTATTCATCTCTTTTTTGTAGAGCCAGCACTAGTAGATGTTTCTTAAATGCTTGTTGAATGAAAGACTAATATCACAGATAATTAATTAATGCAAAATTTTTATGACGTTAAAAAAATTTGTCTCTGGAAATAAAGACAGAGTAGGTAAAGGCAGGATAAAATTATAGAAGTCAATAATGCGGTGTTCTGGAGTATATGGAATCTACAGCCTCTTCTAAGATCTCTAAGGGGAGAAGTGTAATGTGATAATTAAGGCAAATCCAGGAGCTAAATCCAGGCTCTTTTTCTTTACAACTATGGACTGTGTGCAGCATTAATATAATCATGCTGTAATTCTGCGTGAAGGGATCAGAGCCGTTTGTTTTCATTTTGACTTCCTACACTGATGCTAGGTTTGTGTCTTTGGTCTGGTTTCCCAGAAGTAAACTCTGAGATGAGGATTAATGTATAAGTGATTGATTAGGAAAATACTCCTAGGAAAACTGCAGGTTAGTAGAGGAAGTAGGACAGGGAAGGAGGCAGGGCCACATGAAGGTTTGATTTTTAGCTAAGTCCAGTAGAGGATAGGTTTCACCTGATGCCACAAAGACATTCTGGAGTAGAGATTTTGCTTTTAAATTGTCCCAATCTGATGAAAGGGATCTGGGCTTTTTTACTTTTGCACAAGTTAGCCACTGCCTAAAGGTAGCTCAGGACCCATCCTTGGTGTTTGTGGATAAAACAGCTCTAGTAGTTAAGGGTGCTCCTCTGAAGAAACATTGCAGGTGTGGGGCACTTGTAAGCAGGAGCACTAAAGTCAGGACAGAGCCCATGGGAATGGACAAAATATGGGAAGGAATCTGAATCTAGTAAGAGCATAGACAGGATTTCTCTCTGTCAGCCATCTTTAGATACTACTGGCCCTTCTAGTATTGATTGTTTTTATTAAAATTGGAATTGTTACCTACTCTGAGTGAAGAAAACATGATTGTGATGATTGGCAATTGCTGTTTTGAGAGTCCACATTTCTTTGTTTTATCTTGGGATGGTGTGTGATTAGGGGTGGTTCTTCCTTTTGGTTGGAATGGCCCCCATCCTCATGATAAGTAACTCATGCTTCTGGAAGAAGGCCAGAGGAGATTGCTGAAGCCCCATTCATTTTTGAGGCAAAATATGTATTTCAACAGTAATCTGCTGCAGATATTCTTTCATTTGAATTACTTAAACCCAAAAGGAATGTCCTTTTGGGATAGAAGAGAGGGGAAATTGTGCTTGGGTACTACATAATGTGTCCAAGGTCACACAAAGGAAGTCCTTCTGATTCTTGCTGTGAGTAGGGAATTAGGACAGTGTTTGTGGCCTCAGTCATGAGTCTTGTCCAATATTCCATTTTGTGGGAAGCAATAATGAATGTTAATGCAAAAAGCAGTGAGCTAAGAGTCTGGAGACTTGGATCTACTCTGGTTCTTCTCACTCCTACCTGTGTGATCTCGTCTTGGATGTAGCCTCAGGTTTCTCTTCTGCAAATGAAGATAATAATGCCTACTTGCCTACCTCACAAGGCTGATGTCAGGAACAAAGGAGATTATACATATCAAATCCCATTGAAATTAAGGGCAAATTAAATTAAGTGTGAAAGGGCGTATCATGTTTGTTTTCCTGGCCCCACTACTTTCTACCTATGTCATCATGGCCAAATGATGTAACCGTTCTCTGCTTTGGTTTCCTCATCTGTATAAAGAGCATATAAAAAGTATATAACTCACAAGGTTATTATTATTATTTTAATTTATTTTTCAATTAAAGTTGAGGTTCAGTATTATTTTATATTAGTTTTAGGTGTACGGTGTAGTGGTTAGACATTTATATGACTTAAGGGATCTCTCCAATAATTCTAGTACCCACCTGGCACTATACATGATTATTACAAAATTATTGACTATATTCCCTATGCTGTACTTTATACCCTTGTGGCTGTTTTGTAACTATCAATTTGTACTTCTTAATCCCGTCACCTTTTTCACCCTGCCCCTCTACCCCCCTCCCATCTGGCAATCACCAGTTTATTCTCTGTACCTATGAGCCTGTTTTAATTTTGTTTGTTCATTTATTTTGTTCTTTAGATTCCACATATAAGTGAGATCATATGATATTTTTCTTTCTATGACTGACTTATTTCACTTAGCATATTACCTCTAGGTTTATGCAAATGGTAAGATTTCATTTTTTTATGGCTGAGTAATGTTCCATTGGGTATATGTACCACTTCTTTATCCAATTATCTATGGATGGGCACTTAAATTGCTTCCATATCCTGGCTATTGTAAATAGCACTGTAGTGAACATAGGGGTACATAAATCTTTTCCAATTAGCGTTTTGGGTTTTTTTTTTGGATAAATACCCAGAAGTGCAATTGGTGGATCATATGGTAGTTTTACTTTTAATCTTTTGAGGAAACTCCAAACTGTTTTTCATAGTGGCTGTACCAATTTGCAATCCTACCAACAGTGCACAAGGATTCTCTTTTCTCCACATATTCACCAATACTCGTTTGTTGATTTGTTGATGATACCTATTCTAACAAGTGTGAGGTGATAGCTCATTGTGGTTTTCACTTGCATTTCTCTGATAAGTAGCAATCTTTTCTTATGTCTATCAAAAATATCTGTACGTCCTTTTTGGAGAAATGTCTATTCAGGTCCTGTGTCAATTTTTTAATTGGATTTTTTTCTTTTTGGTGTTGAGTTGTATGAATTCTTTATAAATTTTAGATATTAACTCCTTATCAGATGTATCATAGGTAAATATCTTTCATTCAGTAGGTTTTTGCTTTGTTAATGGTTTCTTTTGCTGTGCAAAAACTTTTTAGTTTGATGTAGTCTCATTTGTTTATTTTTTCTTGTGTCCCTTGCCTGAGAAGATATATCAGAAAAAATATTATTAAGAGCAATGTCAGACAGTTCACTGTCTATGTTTTCTTCTAGGAGTTTTATGGTTTGGGTCTTACATTTAATTTTTTAATCCATTTTAAGTTTACTCTTATATATGGTATAAGAAGGTGGCCCAGTTTCATTTTTGTGCATGTACCTGTCCAGTTTTCCCAACACCATTTATTGAATAGGCTGTTTTACCCCATTGTATATTCCTGCCTCCTCTGTCATATTAAATGACCATATAGGCTTGAATTTATTTCTGGGTTCTCTATTCTGTTCCACTTATCTGTGAGTACTATGCTGTTTGGTTACTATAGCCTTGTAGTATAGTTTGATATCAGGTAGTGTGATTTCTCAAACTTTGTTCTTTCTCAAGATTTCTATGGCTATTTGGGGTCTTTTATGGTCCATATAAATTTTTGGATTATTTTAGTTCTGTGAAAAGTGCTGTCACCATTGTGACAGGGATTGCATTAAATCTGTAGATTGTTTTGGGTAGTATGGACATTTTAACAATGTTAATTTTTCCTATTGATGAGCACAAATATATGCTTCCATTTATTTGTATCTTCTTCAGTTTTTTCTTCTATGATCTTGGATTTTCTGAGTATATGCCTTTTATATCCTTGGTTAAATTTATTCCCAGGTATTTTATTGTTTTTGATGCAATTGAAAAAGAAATTGTTCCCTTCTCTTTCTGATAGTTCATTATTGGTGTATAAAAATGCATACAATTTCTGAATATTAATTTTGTATTCTGTTCCTTTACAGAATTCTTTGATCAGTTTTAACAGTTTTTTGGTGGAATCTTTAGGGTTCTCTATATACAATATCATGTCATCTGCAAATAATGACAGTTTGATTTCTTCCTTTCCAATTTAGATGTCTTTTACTTCTTTTTCTTGTCTGACTCCTATGGCTAGGACTTTCAACACTATGTTAATAAAAGTGGTGAAAGTGGACATTCTTGTCTTGTT
>CM053511.1:20526939-20855260 GCA_028627145.1 Eidolon dupreanum | reverse complement strand
TTTTTAGAATCAGAATAATATGATAAAGAACACTGTAAAACCTTGATCAGTCAAAAATTTTGATTATGTATCTTCATTTATGTCTAGATGGCAATTATATTAATTTATACTTAGCCAGGTTTAAGTAATGAATAATGATAATTATAATAAAGGTTTTTAATTTTCTTATTTTATTTTTTTGTTGTTCTTTGTCTGTCTCTCATGAAAATAAATGCAGTGTTTTCTGTCTACAGGTGACAGTATCTTTACTTTGAAATTTCTAGTGTGGCCCTTAAATGTACCTGGAAATAGACATGATGCTCTGGGGTCAAAACAAACCTGTAATCTGGAGATGAAAGAAGAGAATGACACTTAATTAAAAAAAAAGTATTTTAAAAGTGAAATTGAAAAAGAGACAGTTATTTCATAAAAAGAGCCTAGGACTTAATTTTGCTTGTGAAAGATTCTGCAGGATCCTAGCAAGCCTCCTAACATTTAATAGAGTTTTTTATTTTTTTTTTAATTCTACTTCTGACTTTCCTATTTATCTATCTTTTCACTCAAAACATTTTTTTTTGTCTTACACTGTGCTAAGATCTTGGAAAGGAATGATGACAAAGATAGACACAATTATATTTCAGAGCAAATGTAGAAGTTGGAGCTTATAAAATAAGATTCCAAGTCATTGAGAGGAGCCAGAGTAGCCTCATGAAGTAGAAGGTTAATTTAAATTTATATTTGACGCTGGTAAAATTTCTATTTTTGAAGAGGCATCTGTTGTGGTAATTCACCTATTTTCTTACTTTTTAAATTCTTGGCCTGTTTTTAATGTTTGACCCCTTTATTTCTTATTTTCAGAGGATCAAGTTTGTGTGGGTGTAGAGTGTAAGATGATTTTCCTGGGAGCAATTGCCCTAGGCTGGTAAATAGTGTAGCAATTCATAACAGTGCAGTCTATGCCTTTCCCCGCTTTAAAAATTTAGCTTTGCTGTTATTTCTTTGACCTGCCTCCACTCTGTTTCAGATTTGTATACTCGTGTTTCATGTATCAGTGATGATTCCAATTACACGCTAGGTAACAAGAGTTTAATAAAATGTGGCAATAAATTGTGGAAAGACATCATGCATGTGAAAAAAATGTATTAAGAAATGTGTTCCAGGTAGAGCTTCCAGTATTAAATGACTAATCACTTCCACACACATATACAAAGTGAAGGTTTTATTTAGTGGAACTTGGCCTTTCAAAACTAGAATGCCAAGCAGTGCCTTCCAACTGGTTTCCTAGCCTGTTTGAAGCATGTGGCTATTGTTTCATTTTACAGATAACTTTTTTAGATGGTCTTCGGTAGCCCTTCAGCAGAAAGGAGGTAGGGTATCTTGTTCAAAGCTCACATTATGTTGATTTAAATGGCAAATGGTAATAAAAAGAATGTGTAATAATTTGTACTTAGTACAGCCAAGGAGGCAGACGACCGGGAATTGAATCCAAGTTCTTCCTTTTAGTAGATATGTGACAAAATAAAAGTTTCTTACATGCTACAGTTCTTTATTGGCGAATCTGGAATAATAATATCTTACTGAGATATTATGAGAGATCGATGATTTAAAAAATGAATGTAAAATATTTAGTTTTGTGTGGGATGCAGCATAAGCACTTAATATAAATATTATTATAAAGAGAGTGTCAAATTGAAAGATTTGAACAGGTGTAACAGTCCTAGAAGAAAACAAAGCAGGTTACGTGGGGTCCGAGATGTTGTTTTGGCTTTTTATTTCATTGTCTGTCATGTAAGCTTTATGAAATGATCTCCATCAGGTGTAGCATCATTTGGGTTTATTTCTGTTCATTTCATCTTCCTTAAGAACTGCCATAAGGAGTCCTAAGTTTCAATAACCGATTCCCGAGATAGGAATCATAGTGTAACTAATTTCCACCTATTGCATTTTAAAAGCAAACATTCAGAAGACATAAGAGTTAAGGAACCTGTTTGCTGCTTGTAAGATTAATCTTATTGCCCACATCTCAGGAACATTCTGAGAACCTGTGAAGGAACCAGCCATGGTGTCTGTGCTCTGTGTGTGGGGAGTGTGTTAGAGTAGAGGCCGTTTGAGCCGTAAGCTCAGAAATCCCATCGCTTTTTCACTGTGTGACACTGAGAAAGTTGTTTAACTTCTCCGGACCTCTTTGTTCTCCTGTGTAAAGTGGCAATAATGGTACCTTATGGTGCAGTAGTAAGAATTAGAGAGCATATGCTTCAAAATGCCCAGAACAGAGATTGACACATAATAGTCATTCAATAAAGGCTAATTGTTGGTATATTACTGATGATTTGCAAGAATCAAATGAATAAATGTCAAGTAGATGGGAATATTAGAACTGAAGTATTGTATATTTGTAAACGTTAACCTTTATTCTTAAGGAAACAATGCATAAGAAAGTTATCCATGACTGTAGTTTCAAATGCAGGAAAATTATGATGAAGAATAGAGATATCAGAGGCTGGGTTTTCTTTATAAATGTATGGACAAAAGTAGAAGATGTAGTGAAATCATAACTGAATGTGTAGTAATAATTATTGGATCCTGTTTCACTGATAATTTTACTCTGAAAACAATGTTATGTTTAAAAAAGTTTTTTTCAGGAATTTGAGGACCACGCTCTTTGTATCTGTTAATGAATAATAGTTATAAAAATAATAAATATTTATTGAATGATCAGCATGCTCTTGGCATGAGTGTGTTCCATGTGCATGAATTAACTTATTTAATTCTTACATCAATCCTATAAAGTGGATACCACTGCCCTTACAATATTACAGGAAAATAGTTATTTTTCACTGTATGTTTGTAAGAAGGGTGGGGGTCTCATTTTTCTCATGACGCAAGAGATTTGAAAAACAAAAGCTTGTTTTGTGTGAAAGAGAGAAAAAAGTCACATCTTAGATATTCTCTTATGGTTCCAGTACTACTCATTATGATGATGATGATGTTGATGATGATATGATGGTGGTGATGATGGTGATAAGGATAATAACCACATTACTATTACTATTGTTACTATGAATAACATTTATTTCATGCATTTCTGCCTTACATAATGATATTGTGAAGAATGAATGGTATCAGAATATACATTTTTAAATTAATAGTTATTAAAGTTTACTAAAGTATTCACAGAAAAGGCAGTACTTATATTGTCTATCAGTTTGGATATATATATTTTTTCTGGCTTTATTGAAATATAATAGACAATTAGTTGCTTGTATTTACATTGTACAATTCAATGAGGTTTTTTTTTCAATTATAGTTGGCATACAATAATATACCAGTTTCAGTTGTATAGCATAGTAATCAGAAATCCACATAACTTGCAAAGCGATCACCCCACTAAATCTAGTACCCCCCTTACATATTTATTACATTATTAACCATCTTCCCCATGCTACACTCTACATCTCCATGTCTATTCTGCAACTATCCATTTGTATTTTTTTTTCCTTTGCCTTTTTTTATCCCCCTCAACTCACCTTCCATCTAATAGCCCTGAAAATATTCTCTGTATCTAAGAGTTTATTTCCACTTTTGTTGTTGTTTATTTTGTTCTTTAGATTCCACATGTATGTGAAATTATGTGATATTTGTCTTTCTCTATCTGACCCATTTCATTCAGCGCAATACCCTCTAGGTTCATCAAGGCAGTATCTTTTTCTATCCCCTTACTTTTAGTCTGTGTGTGTCTTTTAATTCAAAGTGAATCTCTTGTAGGCAGCCTATGTAGGGGTCTTGTTTTCTTTTCCTTTCAGCCACTCTATCTTTTGGTTGGAGTACTTAATTCTTTTCCATTTGAGGTAGCTGTTGCTAGGAATATAGTTATTACCATTCTTTATTCCTGTTTTTGATACATGTTTTTTCTTCTTAAAGAAATCCCTCCAACATTTCCTGTAATACTGGCTTAGTGGTGATAAATTCCTTTAGCTTATTTTTGTGTGGAAAGCTCTTTATCTGTCCTTCAACTCTAAATGATAGTTTTGCTGGATAAAGTATTCTTGGTTGTAGATCCTGGGTTTTTATCACTTTGACTATTTTGTGCCAAGCCCTTCTGTCCTGCATGGTTTCTTTTGAGACATTAGCTTCCAGTCTTATGGGTGAACCCTTGTAGGTAACTAACTGCTTTTCTCTTACTACTTTTAAGAGTCTCTCTTTGTATTTAACCTTTGGCATTTTTTAAGTATGATGTGTCATGGTGTAGGCCTTTTTGGGTTCCTCTTTTTTGAGATTCTCTGAGTTTCCTGGGGTTGTATGTCTATTTTCTACACCATGTAAGGGAAGTTTTTCATCATTATTTCTTCAAAAAGCTCTTCAAAGTCTTCTTTTCCTTCAGGTACCCCTATGACATGAATATTTTTACATTTAATAGTATCCCACAGGCTCCTTAAATTATTATTACAGTCTTGGCTTCTTCTTCTTCTTTTTTTTTTTTACCATTCTGATTGAGTGTCCTTGGCTTCCCCATTTTCCAGATAGGTCATTCGATCCTCTTCTTTATTCACTCTGTTTATTCCATTTAATACACTTTTCATCTAGATAATGTGTTCTTTTTTGACTGGTTACTTTTTATAATTTCCATTTCCATTTTCATGTTTTATATCTCTTTGTTAAAGTTCTCAAGGAATTCATCTACACTTCCCCGAAGTTCATTGAGCATCTTTATAATCAGTGTTTTGAACTTTATATCTGTTAGATTGCTTGACTCCATTATTCCTGGATCTCTGTTCTGTTCTTTCATATGGTTTCTGTTTCTTTGTCTTCCCATTCTATATACTAAACAAAGTTCCTAAGTCTCCCGCTCTTATTAGTGTGGCTTTGTGTAGTAGGTGTCCACTGGCACAGTCCTGAGAGTGGTTCAGCTGTAGGCCAAATTTAGCCCTAGCCTGTGCTCTTTAGGGCCACCTGTTAAGATTCAGGAAGCAATTCACAGATACTGTGCTTGTAGTTGCCTCAAGAAGCCATGCCAGAAACAGGCCAGCTGCCACCAGTGTGAGTCCAGGTGTGGCTCAGCAAGGAGTACCTGGCTCCCCAGATTCATCTGAATGTGGGTTGAGTGGGACCATGAGTTGGAAGAGGCAGAGTTTCAGGGAATTCTTTGGGCAGAGCGACCCCTGTTATCCAGTTTGATGATGTCTCACTATGACGGCACTGCATCTGTGCACTGGGAGTGTGGAGGACTCGATAGAGGAACAATGGATACCCCTGGCACTTCTGTACACAGCGAATCTCGCCTCCAGCCCTCACTCTGACAACTCAGTGTCCCCAGGTAAGTCTTTGGTGCCCCTACGCAGCCTACCTGGTGCTGGTGCTCAGAGTGAGCAAGTCTGTCACTGCAAAAGTCTGCTCGCAGACACGGCCCCTTAAAAAGGCATCTGCAGCTGCCACTGCTCTGGCTTCTATTCCACTCAGGTACTCCGACCGGGCAGCCTTGCATCCTCACCTCATCCTACATCCTCTTGTTGCAGGTGATTTCTTATTTCTCTCCCTAGTTGTAGGGCTTGTTCATCTAGATCTCAGACAATTTTCCTTGCTGTTTGCTTCTTGTTTGTCACAACTTTGGTTTGGTCGCCAGAGGGATGAACAGAGCTTCTATCATCTACTCCATTTTTTTCTCTCTTTGGATATGTGACATTTTGCATTATAATATCTGTTAAGTTATAGCAAATGTGAAAAACCTACACGGGGCAAAGAATAATCAGGGAGAATGATTTCCGATTGTTTTGGCTCAGAATCAGCTACATTTTGAGAGTGCTAATGCTCTCTTGTCTTGGGTAGTCCTAACAGTAACATCAACATTAAGGTTTCAGTTTTTTATTTTTAGGAAGAGATGGCAGCTCAATATTTTTGGGTTAGTGTCAATGCTGTATGGACTTACGCTATAATGCATGTTTAAATCAAATATTTTATAATAAATATTTTTACAAAAATATGAAAATCATACCTTAGTCATCTAAAATAATTGTACTTTATTTTTTAGAGTAAAATATTATATTATAAATATTTAATTCAGGTTGATATTGTTTAACTAAGTTGAGTGTTTTGAAAATATTTTAAAAATAAATTATGGGAATTTGCTTTGTCAAAATGATTTTTTACTTATAAAAGGATTTATGATAGGAGTCTTTTGAACAGCAGATTTTTAAGAATATCTAAAATATATGTTGTAAATGTAACAAAATTTGACTTATACATGTATTGCTTACAATAAAAGCTTTTATTTTTATACTGAAAGTCACACAGATTTTCCCCTGGTTTTCACCTGACTTTTACATTACTTCCTTGTATGATTTGGATATTGGACTGAACATTTTTTTAGTTCTGTTTTTTGCTAAAATTCTAAGATTCTGAAGTCCTCTTGTCTAACAAGTCCTCACTTTCAGAGATGGTCAAGTCAACAGACTGTATAATCAGAACAGCTGGATTTCAATTCTCATTCCAAGATCTATTAGCTGTGTGATCTTGGGCCAGTTATTTAACCTATGAGTTTCAATTATTTATCAATGAAATGGATTATGTACTTATCTGATAGAAATTTGGTGAAGATTTGTAAAACACTTAGAAGAGTGGCTGGCACATTAAACAATTATTAAATGTTATTGATTAATTAATTATTCAGTGGAAAATTCCAACTCACCTTACCCAGACATAAAAATTACTGAAACACCTGTGATTAGTTAATCTTCAATTATAGAATTTAAGAGTTGGTGAGAAAAAAAAAAAAAAAAAACAGGATTGGGGAACCAACCTATGTAGACTATTATTTTTAAAAAGGAAAAAAAAAAAAAGATTTATATTCAGTGAAATAAGGCAATAATAATGGGACACTGAAAAGATAGAATGGTATGCTAAATTAACTACCAACCATATTTTCCACATTTTAAAGTTAGCAATAATGGTTTCTCTGAAGTTAATTTTCATATATCCACTCACCATCTTCTAACTAGAAATACTTCAAATTCTTCTTCTCTGACCTTTACAATAAAAACTTTGTGATTTCGTTTATTTTATTTTATTTTTATTTATTTATTTAATTTTTAAATTTTTGGTTAATACAATTATATAATTTTCAGGTGTACATTATGCTTTAACATCTGTATATTCTATTGTGTGTTTACTACCCAAAGTCCAGTTTCCTTCAGCTACCATATATTTGATCCCCTTTACCCACTTCACCCTCCCCCTACCCTTCTATATTTGACCCCCTTTACCCCATCTACCCCGCCCTTCTCTACCACCTACTCTCTGGTAACCGCTAGTCTATAGTCCATGTCCATGAGTCTCTTTTTGTCCTGTTCATTTGTTGCTTTTAGGTTTATATCCCACGTATAAGTGATGTCATGTGATTTTCAATGTTTTCTGTCTGGCTTCACTTAGTATGATTATCTCGAGGTCCATCCATGTTGTCACAAATGCCAGTATTTCCTCTCTTCTTATGGCTGAGTAATATTCCATTGTATATATGTACCACTGCTTGTGATTTTGTTTTTTTGCCATGTTACTAAGGATGACTTTTTTTTTGCCATGGTTAGTCCTGGAAACACCATGAAGAGGGCTGGAACTAGCGTTTCTAGCTACTTGTGGGAAAGCACAAGGATATTTGTTTAAATGGGAGTGAATCAAATTGTTTCTTTTACAGATGAGTCGACTGAGATTACTTAAATAACTTGCTTAAGATTGTAAAATTAGTGACAGAGCTAATATTAAATATTGACAGGCTGCTGCCAAAGCCTATGTTTTTTCCACACGAAGAGGGATGGGAAACTATCAGGACCTGTATGAAACTGCTTGAGCGTGTGTATTTAGTGTCTCTGAAGGGAAAGGGAGGGTTGTTTTCTAGCATGGACTATGTGCTAGGCATTGTTTATAAGTTTAAATAATTTATTTCTTTGATTATAGAAACAATACATGATCAACAGAAAAAACTGGAGAAATGCAGAAAAACATTCAAAGAAGAAGGCAATACAACAACTTAGAACTCAGAGATAACCACAGCTGACATTTTTCTCCTCAGTCTTTTCTTTTTTACTATTAACAGATTGATATCTGGAATGACACAGCAGGGGTCATACAGTACAAGCAGTTTTGAATACTGCTTTTTCCATTTAACATTACGTCTTAAGCATTGCTCCAGCTAAAACTTGAGTAACTACTTGAAATTTTTAGAAATCATAATTTGGCCTGTATTATTCTTTTACTGAGAAAAGGTACATGAAAATGCCAAATTACAGATTTTTATTGAAAAACATATTACAGAAAGGGACCAGGTACAAGATAACTTGGAATTTACCAAAAATATTCAAACATAGCACATCCACTGTCTGTGGCACTTTTCTTGTAGGAGGCTTCCTAGGGACACAACAAGGAGCACGATATAGGAGAAAGGTTTAAACTGTGTAGACTCCTGACATCTGACCAGTTTTCTGGAAGGGAGTCCCACATGGATCCTAGCAGACTCCCCATCAGAGGTCAGTCTAGGGTTTGGATTTGTCCTGGAATGACCTGGGGCTTTTTCCCTGTCAGCTGGTATCATCTGCTCAACACAGTGCTCACTTAGCTTCCTCTCTAGGCCAAGCACTCTGCTAGGCACAGTGATGAGGCCAACATTGCTCTGCTTTCATCCAATTTCTAATCCCATATGGGAGAAAAGCTGTAAACTGCTATTTGCCAGCTTAACTGTTTAACTAAGTACAATGGTGGGAAGCGCTATCTATGGAAGAAAAGCAGAAGGTGCCATGAGTCTTGGAGCAGGAGCTGGTTGAGAGTGGGTGGTAAGGGAAGCTTTCCTGAGGAAGAAGGATGAGTCAGACCCATCCAGCAGTAGTGCAGCTACGGAGAGAATTTAAGGTAGAGGGAGGAGGACATATGATTTCCCCCTTGGGGTTTGAGAAAACAGAGAGGCCAGGGTTTCTCCAAAACCTAGAATACAATGATCAAGTGATTTGAGGTGAGTCTAGTCAAATACGATAGCCTATGTTAGTTTGTACCATTTAATTCATACCACAATAGCATGTAATAAATGTTCATCAAGCATTAAAACAGCCAAGTCACACTGGCAATTGAAATTTAAGTGGGACTAGAAAAGGAACAATTTTAATTGTGAGGGAAGGCAATACAAATAGATAAAAATGTCTGGAAATATAAATTCAAGAAAAAGATTGAAAAAGAAACATATGTAAACTCAAATTAAATTCAAAGGGCAGTTTCCTTTATTTCGATTTCCAGTGTTTATTCAGAGGATCGTAAGAAAACACTTATAAGTGTAATGCTCCCTCCTTAAAGAGAAAAACATTTTAAAAACCAATTTTTCATTCCAAGAACAGAAAAAGCTAATGCTCACATTTTTATTCTGAATGAATTGCCAACATTTTGTTCATCAGTTTCACAATAGAGCTGGAAACTCACTGAGGTTTCTGAATTAAATTAGCTTTCAGAACCATTTAAAATTCTTCCATTCTATTAATTCAGCAGACAATCAAGTTGTTCACTTGTTGACTTTTATCCATATGCACTCAATCAAATCAACTATCAAAGAGAGATACCTATTAGTTGTTAATTTCATATGTTAGATAGGAATCCTAGAACTCCTGTTTATATCTATTTGATAACCTTCTAATCTTTGCCACAGTCTCACTAACAGCAGCTTTAACTAGTCTGCCATCTATCTTGATTAACAATGCTGGGACTCAGAAAGATGCACAACATCTGATAAGCTGAACAGTCTAAACTTCTAACAATGCCTGTAGTGTGGAAAATGGGCTTCTACCTCCATTTTTATAAACCCTTAGAGTTGTCTTTAGATCACAGTGTGCAAATTATTGTTTTAAGCAAATGAGAAGAGGTTTTGTTTGTTTGTTTGTTTGTAAGAGATCTTATGAATAATTGGTATGACAATATTTTGCAACATTTTTACCTTCCATTTTATTTCTTCTAGGTTTAGGTTTTTAGAAATTGGTTTTGCCTTATATTGAATTACAAGTGTGGTGTTATCTTTGGATCAGATAAATTCAACAAACATTTATTAATCTTTGTGTCACTAGCACTTCCTACATACACAAAAGATATAGAAAGCACAGCTCCACATACTATAAAGTTTTATATTTGTTATCGCAGCAACCGGATTCTCTAATAAGTGAAATTATATTGGCTTTTATGAGAGAGAGAGAGAGAGAGAGAGAGAGAGAGAGAGAGAGAGAGAGAGAGAGATAAATAATTTTTGTTTCACATGGTAACTTTCAGCTTATACTTCACGCACTTCTTTCAAGGCAAGTTGATACCATTCTTCATGCAGTCTCATTGCTGAAATGTTAAAGACACTTCACACAACATCATGTTGATTTTAGCAACTGGCCCACAGCCTTTGTCTGCACACTATTCTCAGGAAGTCCTCGGTGACTCCCATATCTATCTTGCTGATGCTTCTACTACCACGCTTTCACAATTTCATGTTTTTAAAACTTCCACTGACCTTACTTTTCATTCCACATCAGACATTCAGAGGCACTGCAGCACCATGAAATTTGGTTGGAACCTGCCAACTGTTCTCCGATAAGTTCTTTTTGACCTTCTCAGCATCTTTATTGGTTCACCTGCTCCCGCGGGTGGCTTGTGAGAAGTAGACATCAACAAGAGGTTGCAGCAGAAGAATAAAGGATGACTGATTACTGCTGTGAGATAGCCCTAGATACATCCGGAATAAAGTTTGCAAAGTTGGGAGAGAATATTTAAATTTTTATATTATCTCATAGAAATTTTGTACTAGCACATTTTAGATAATAACACGATAAAATTTGATTTAGATAAAATCAAATTAATATGATGATTCATAAAGACATCTATATTTCTTTTTAAATGCCCATATCTGTGCAAATTACTCCCTATTTATTTCTGGAGCCACAGTCATTCCCCTGGAGTTCCAACCCTGAGTTTCCAAAGACTTGTCGGGCATCTTCAAATGCATCTCCCGAAGAACCATCAAGCTCCGTGTATCCCTATTTGTATTGATCATCAGTCCTCTTATACCAGCATCTTGGAATTTCATTATCTATTAATGATACTACCACTTTCTAAGTCATCCAGGTTTCCAATTTTGCTCCTCCACTTCCAATCCATTACCAACTCCTAACTCCTGGCAGTTCTTTTCCTTGAAATTTCTCCTAAGTAAATCTTTTCTTTTTTTCTATTCTCAAATCCACTTCTCCAATTCAACTCCTCATTATATGTCATTCTGAGAATTGCAATAGACTTTTATCTGGTTTCCCCAGACTCTCACTCCTCTAATACATCCTACCCACAATCATAGATTACTTTCATAAAGCTACTTTGTATGGTTATTCCTGCTCAACATTTTTCAGTGGTTCACCTTCACAGTGAAGTTCAGATAGTTTAATCTGGTATTCTGGTCATTTACAATCTGCCTAAACTTTCCTTTAAATTTTCTTTTCCTCTCATACATGTTCTCTCATGTAGCTTTCTCTATACATTCCCTTGAGTTTTACATTTTATGCCCTTGCTAATGAAGTTTTTCTGCCACTAATTTCTTTCTTCTGTAAATCTATTGATTGCCAAAATGATTTGCAAAAATCTATTCCCTTCCTTTCTTCCTTTTTTTTCCTTCCTTCCTTCCTTCCTTCCTTCCTTCCTTCCTTCCTTCCTTCCTTCCTTCCTTCCTTCCTTTCCTCCCTCCCTCCCTCATATGAATAGGTACATTTAAAGGTATCTGTTATGCTCTAAAAAGTCATGCTATCTGGTCATGAAGTATCTCACAGTCCAGGGGAGATGACCAGTACATCAATAGGTACAAGCAGATATAGGAGCAAAGAGAAGAATATAATCTAGTCTTATTGGTAGGGTGGGGGGGGGGCAGGGAGGATTTGGAGAGTGAATCACAGGAGAATTTTTGTAGGAATTGGCAAGTATGCTAAATCTTAAAGTATGACAGAATTATCCAGAAGTATAAGTGTAGTTGAAAAGGAAGGTCTTTCCAAATTTCAGAGTTGGCATGAGCAAAGCTAACTTAAAAAGGTGTTTGGAGAAAACTGGAGGTTGGTTTTACTTGAGCTCGAAGGATAGGGTAAGAGAGCAGCAGAAGATGAGAATAGAGAGGTACACAGGGTGTGGGGAGGAACTGCTGTACCATGTTTAAAACTTTAGAATCTGTCTTATAGATAATGGGAACCATGAATAGATTTAAACAGGGGAATAAAATGGCTAGATTTTTATTTTAGACCAACTAGGAAGCTGGGTTAAGAATGAAAAGTCCATAGCCAATGATAGTAGATAGAAGATATTAATGTAATCCATGGGCGAGAAAGAATTAAAAGGAAAGGAATAAAAATACTTAGTAGTCAAGATTGGTATTATTTTATTAATTGATGAAGAGAGAACTAATAACAACTTCCAAATTTCTAGTTTGCATAATTGGCTGGTTAGTGATGCTACAAAATGAAATTTAAAAAATAATAATGCAAGAGGAGCAGGCTAGGTGGAAGAAGGGAGAGAAAAATTAAAGATAAATTTGAATGGCCTCATTATCTCAGCAGGCGAAGATGAATAAAGTTAGATAATATACAGTGGTCGCCAACTTTTTTGGCACCAGGGACTGGTGCTCCTATGAGAATCTAATAGTCTGAGGTGAAGCTGAGATGGTGATGCTAGCGCTGAGGAGCGGCTGCAAATACAGATGAAGCTTCACTCCCTTGCCCGCTTCTCACCTCCTGCTGTGTGGCCTGACTCCCTAACAGGCTACGGACAGGTACTGGTTGCCAGTCTGGGGGTTGGGGACCCCTGATAAACAAGATACATGGCATATTACTTGAAGCTCAGTAGGCAGGTGTGAATGGAGCTTTAGAGTTGAGATTAGTATCCGAATGGTATTTTATATTTGGATTGCGCCTGTAGCAATGCAATGTACCTTGGAAGTAAACCTTAAGTAATAGATTGGGGAATAGGAGCTGAGGAAGTAGACAGGGAAGAAATAATTGAAGATAAAAAAATCAGAAACTTATGTTTCTCTTGATTTCAATGTTTCTCTTTTCTTTGAGTTACCAGTGCATTTGATGCTTTTTTGGTGAGGGAGTTAAGGGGTTACTTCTATCTCCCTTATTCTTTAAAATATCCCAGTCTGGTCAGATTAAGGGAAATTTATTGGACTATGTTTACTAGTAGATGGATTTACTATTGCAAACTGATGTACTCTTGTGCCAAGATCACTTTCTTCTTCCCACTGACTTCAAGACATGTAATTGGTAAGCTTTACCAAGGCTCTCTTGAAAGTCTTGCTTGCTCTTCTTTTCTTAGAAACTCCTAAACTCTCATCACTTTTGGTGACTAGTTGGGGAATTAAGAATGGGACATGGTAGTCTTGTATGGGATTTAGACAACAGATATATTCTCCAAACCAGCTTTACTGGAGAACTCTGCATTGGAGTATTGGGCCCTAGCCCAACTAATTCTAAAGTGATAATGTATCCATTCATCTATGTCCCTTGTATATATTGCTTCCTCAGTCTTAAGAGACAGAAGAAATTGTCAGGTAAAGGTAGAATTCAGGCATTTATATCTTTCTTTCTCCTCCTCAACACTCCTTTGTGGCACTGTTACTTTATATCATATATTTTTATATATTTATATTTTAAATGTAACTATATTGTATGATTATATTTTGGTTATTTCTGTCTATTTGCTATTTCCTCTGTTGTATGCTAGGCTTTTTGAAATTACATTCTGACAGTGACTAAAGGAATTTTTATTTTTAACAAAATACTAGATCCTTAAATAGTTTAAAAGATTATTCCAACTTGCATCACTTTAAATTTAAGGTGAAAAGACTGACATATTGGTAACATGTATTGACAGCATCTTGTATAAAGACCACAATTGTGACTTAAATAAAAGATTATAGACAAAACCAATATTTGTGATAATATTATATATACTTTATCTTAATAATTAGAGTCTCATTCAATGCTTTATAATCATATCCTTATGATATCTTTTCCTCCCCAACAATGTATGTGGGCTTTTCTATGGTCATTTCAGTAAATGCTAAAAATATTATAGTATTTGTGGAACCCATATTTCAATGTGAAGAGGAAGAGATATCATGCTTTTGATATTGATTTGATAAATAATGATGAGAAAGCTAAAGTGCATGTGAGAAATATGCAACGTACTTCTTTTCAAATGTATACTGAGCACCTTCAGTGAAGAAATGCTTCTGTACTTCACTCCTTTTTAATGTCATCTTGTTAATGCCTAAGATTCCTGTTAGTTTTCTCTAAGTATCCTAGTTCCTTGGCTTGCTGGTACATGGGTGACATTTCAGTATTTGCTCAGAGGGCCATTCCTAATGGTAAGGGGGTCACCTAGATCTCTGTGTGTTTATGCGTGTTTTATGCAATCAATTACATTTTGAACACATACATGATCTGTGTATGTGTGTGTCATGCAATCAACTAACATTTTGAACACGAACAGGTACAAATGATTTAAATTTGCTTAAAAGTGAATTTGAATTTCTGGTGCTATGAGCTTAAAACTGAATATTAATTCTCTTAACTCCAGAATGAACATAGCTGGCTACCTGATTTCAATTCTTTTGGTTATATACCTAGAAGTGATATTGCTGGGTCATATGGTAGTTCTATTTTTAATTTTTTGAGGAGCTTCTATACTATTTTCTATAGAGGCTGCACTCTTTTGCATTTCTACCAACAGTATAAGAGGATTCCAATTTCTCCATATCTTCACCAACACTTGTCGTTGCTGTTTTATAGTAGACATCCTACAGCACTATTCACAATAGCCAAGATATGGAAACAGCCTAAGTGTTTATTGACAGATCAATGAATAAAGAAATGTGGCATATACATACAATAAAATAATATTCAGCTTTAAAAAGGGAGAAAATTGTGCAATATGTGACCTCGATGCACCTTAAGGGTTTATGCTAAATGATATAAATCAGTCTCAGAAAGACAAATACTGTTTGACTGCACTTATATGAGACCTCCAAAATATAGAATTTATAGAATCAAAGAATAAAATGGTGGTTGTTGAAGGTGGGAGATGGAAGAAACAGAATTACTTATCAACCGGCATAAAGTTCCAGTTAAACAAGATAAGTTCTAAAGATCTGTGTTATAGCATTGTATCTATAGTCAACAATAATGTTTTGCACACTTAAAATTTAAGATGATAGGTCTCATGTTAAGTGTTCTTAATACAGAAAAGGAGAGCAATTCAAACTTTATGATGAAGTTTAAATTTATCTTAATAAAATATTCTCTTGACCTCTTATAATTCTCCAAATGTCCCCTGTTAAATGCCTGGGAAGTGGAGCCATTGCAAGCACTCAGTCCGTTTTGTAAGGTGTGGATAATAACTTTAGAAAATTTAAGAGGGAAAAAGAGCTTTATCAATGAAGTTGGGCAAAATGTATTATATCATATCACGACCATCAGAGTTCTATTTTTCCAGACTCACTCAGGTGTGGCCACAGAGCCAAGGCTTGGATATTGCTGTCTTGTTTTCAGCTCAAATGCTAGAAATTGTAGAAGGCAAAAAAATAATAATTATTTTTCTGATGTTTACCTGATCTGAAAACTGAATCTAGAAATGACCTGGAAGTTTCCACCCTTTTGATGACCACCTTTTATCAAATCTCATTTTTCTAGATTTCTCTGCAAAAACATTTTTCCTTGGTTGAATCCTAACATTTTAGTCTCTCCATATCCTCTATATTGAACTATTGTTTACTTCCCTTCCTCACTCAGTGAGAATGGCAATATAATAACTGCAGTCTTCAGCTTTGTGGGGGCCAGATGGGCTACCTTTCTTTCTACCAGGTCCCTTTCAGAAAATATTAAGCGATTCTTTCTTTTTTCCTTTGCTTTAGTTATTTAATTTGGCAAGTAATTTTTAATCTATTTTCTTCCTGTGTTCAGAAGACAGGAAAATTGAATGCAATTACAGAAACTTTGTTTTATACCTTTAATAGTTTCCCCTCCACTCATGTGAGTCTTGTAATTTATAGTAAATATTCAACTGAGTCACGTAAGTCTGGACATTCGATTTCTAGTAGAAAGACTGGGTGTATGGGGTGTTCCTTCATAAACTAGATTAAGATTTTCTATAGCTGTGTTATCTCCATTAGGACCCCTGCCATTCTTGTTTGTTTTGAAATATATTTGCTCTTTGTTTTGTTGTATTTTGTAGTACTCAAAAAAGAAAATAAAATCAGACTTTTATCTGTCTCTACATATGGTATTTTGATAAATTAAAATCATGAGAACCTTACTATTAGAAGTCTCATTTTTTACATTCATCCCATCCAATAATAATGAACACATCTTAGTTACAATAATTGCATTAAATGTTTAACATTATAAAGCACTGACAGAGCATTCCAAAACTGCTTCTCTTGATCCAACAGCCACAGAAGGATCCTCTCAAACAGGGTTTACTTTAAGAAGGAAATATTTTCATTGCTAAGAGGAGATTTGAAAGATAGAAGATAAACATTTGTTGACCATATAATATGTAATAGACAATATGATTAGCATTTTTTCTGTTATTTTTATAATAACTTCATGAAATAGAAATTAGTATACCCATCTTATAAATGTAGCTCAGAGGTAAAGCACCTCAGCCAAAGACACATGACTAGAAGGTAGATATGCTAGGGTTCCATCCCAAGTCTACCTGACTATGGTGCCCATGTACTTTCCTCAATGTATTTTGATACTAGGCAGCATCATAGCAGTATGAAAAGCATTGGACTAGGGAGAAATTACCTAAGTCTAAACCCATATTACAGCTGTGGATGCACATAAAACTTTGGCTTCAGGGCAATTGTCTTTCAATTTTTCAAGTGAGAATATAACATCTCACAAGTTGTTTTTCATAATTAAATAAAATCGTATAAGTGGAAATAATTGAAAATAATTGTGGCCAATATGTATTTGCTTGTATGGTAGACATTCCATGTACTTCTATATACTTTTAAATATCTATTAATTTAATCATTATAAAACTCTATCTGCTTATTTTTATATTTTTATTTTACATGAGGAAACTGAGGCACAAATAGGTTAAGTAATTTGCACAAGGTTACACAGTTAGCTAAGAGGCAGAATCAGGATTTGAACCAATGGAATTGTTTTTCAGAATGCAAACTATTAACCACCACTGTATATTGGACTATAAAATGTAGGAATTAGTATGATAATTTCAGACTTCAAAGTAATTCAAGATTTTTGGCAAGATCAGTGTCATCTGTCAGTTTTGGAGAAGTGGAGTTCAACATGCTACCATCAAAAATGTGCCATAGGATTTGTTTTAAAAAAGGTCATTCTAGCCTGTACTACATCAGGATGAAATCAGGATGGAACTGTGGTTCTTCTTTGACATGCTAACAATGTTTAGACTACCCACTATAATCCACTCTTCCCATGGAAACGCAGGTGTCTCAGTGACATGACCACTGAAGAAGGACTTGAAGGATCCTAACAGGACAGCATTGTCTGAGAGATATGAGCATTATATAATGCTCATAACATAAGCATACAAAGAAGGAACTCTTCTTGGACATCTGTGTTAACAAGGCTCAGAATTAGGGTATACTTTTATGGCCTGTATGCCTCCTCTCCCAATCCTGACCTTATAATCATGAGAAACATTAGTACTCTACAAACACTCTTTTCTTCTGGGCCTTGATGTAGCTTTAGAATACTTCTAAAAACTATTCTAGAACATTACTAATAATTCTTGTTCTAGTCTTTGTTAATTTCTTTCTTTTGCTTGCTTTAGATTTTGTTTGCTCTTCTTTTTGCAAAGTGCCTTAAGGTGAAAGATTATGTTATTAATTTAAAATCTTTCTTCCTTTTTAATATAGGCATATACACATATAAATTTCTCTGTAAACACTGTTTTAGCTGCATCCCATGAGGTTTGGTATGTTGTATTTTCAATTTTATTCACCTCAAAGTATTTTCTAATTTCCATCTGATTTCTTCATTAATTCACTAGTTCAAAGTGTGTTGTTTAATTTCCACATATTTGTGTTTGCAAATTTCTTTCTGTTAATTTCTAATTTCATTAAACTATAGTCAGAGAATGTATTTTGTGTTATTTCTATCTTTTTAAATTGATCAGGGTTTGTTGATCTAGCATATGGTCTGTGCTAGAGGATGTTCTATATACATTTGAGAAGAATCTGTATTCTGCTATTGTTAGGTGAAGTGTTCTATAAATATATCTTAGGTTGGCTTAAGTGTTGCTCAAGTCTTCTATTCTTTGCTGATCTTTTGCTTAGTCATTCTATCCATTATTGAAGGCAAGGTATAAAAATTTTCAACTCTTGTTGTTGAGTTGTCTATTTCTCCCAACATTTCTGTCAGTTTTGGATTTCTGTATTTTGGTGCTCTGTTGTTCGGCAATTATTTATTGAGTGCTTATTATATTTCAGTCATTGTGCAAGGCAGTGAAAACACAGTGGCAATAAAAATGGGTAGAATATTATCTTTAAGGCTTACGGTGGGATAAACAGGCACTGAATAATTTAACTTACAAGTGGAAATATAATTTATAAATTTCAATAAATGCTACTTCCCCAACTAGTTTTTAACTCATTTATGACACTCATCAAAACTTGAAATTATTATATTAACTTTTTTGTGTATGTTTCTGTCTCTTCTGATAGCTTGCAAGATATATATATTGACCATAAATGCTTGCTTTCAATCCTTTGCCTGGTATTTGGCATGTGCTCAATAAATCTTTATTGAAAAAAAAAGGATGAAATAGAGAGAGAAAGAATAAAAGAGAGATAAGAGCAGGATACCTAGGGAGAGAAAACAAGAGGCCCTTAATTTAGTCTTCCAGAAACAAGGAAGACCCTTTTGCTGAGTTATTTGAAGCTTTGACCTAAAATATGAATAGTAGTCAGAGGAAAGAGGGCTGGACAAGTAGGTAGAGAATGCGAATTAAAAGCTAAGGGAATTTGAGTATGTGAAGACCAGAGAGCAGAAAAAAGTTTGTTTGAAGCCAGCACAACAAGGGGATAGTGCCAAATGAAGTTGGTAGGAAGCAGACATGAGAGGCTTTAAACTGGTGTAACTGTGTGCATCAGAGGGAAGCCTAGGTTGCTGTACTGAAGAGATCCCAAAATTCAGTGGCTCAAACAAGATGGAAGTCTCTTTCTCTTGCCCAGTCTGAGAAAGCTAGAGCATTTCTCCTTGGAAAATTTGTACAGAGGCCTAGGTTAAAAGACGTGTTCTGCCATTTTCAACATTTCTCTTTCAAGATTGTTCCAATAGTTGCTACCTTTTGGTTGATGGGAAGGTAAGAGAACATAAGGTGTGTGGACATCCCATGTTCTAAGACCTGGGTGTGGAAGTGGCACACATCACTCACATTTATATTGGAATTATCACTGGAATCTAATCATATCTTTATACACAGGTCGTAAAGAAACTGCAAATATCAGTTGTCCAGACATCCATGTGCCCAGATGAGACCAGAGGAGGGGAAATAGATTTTAGTGGACAATTAGCAGTTTCTGCCTTAGTAAGAGTTTGGGCTTGATGTTGAAAGCAAAGAGTAGTTATTGCAGGGTTTTAAACACAAAGAGATATGATCAGATTAACATTTTATAATGGCACCTATGAGAAAAATTGATTATAATGGTTTAAGAATGGAGGTGGGAAGATTAGATTGAGAATTACCGCAATAGTTCAGGCAAATAAATGGTTGTAGTTGAAGCTACAGTGATATAAAAGGAATGGAGAGAAGCAGATAGTAGAGGTATAATCTAGGAGTATATTTGCCTAAACTCGAGAACCTTTTTGAAAGTGTGGATGAGGGTTATGTGAAGGAGAAAGATATATAAAGAATGACTTCCATGTTTTTGAATTGAAGGATTGAGTACATGGTGGTGTCATTGACTAAGATGGGAATGCTTGGGGAATAAGGAAGCCTTATGAGAACAAGAATTCCATTTTGTATATTTCGTGATTGAGATGTTTGCTTCTCGATGATCTCGACTGGCTATAGGAAAGTAGTGAGTAGAACTACCTTAGCAGTTGTACCTGGGCCAGTTGAGATAATGCCTCAGACATGGTCCCATGATTGTGAATGGAACATTACACTTTTTAAGGTACCCAGAGGCATCCTCTGCTTCCACTTTAATGAAATACATGAACTTTTTCATACATAGTGTACTGCTTCATGTTTCCTCAAGCATTGATCCTCCAAATGCTCTTTTCTCCTGCTTTATCATTCAGCTCCTTCCTTGTGTTAGTATGCTCAGGCAGCATAACAAAATACCGTAGAACAGGTCACTTAAATAACAGAAATTTATAGTCACAGTTTTGGGTACTGAGAAGCCCAAGATCAAGGTGCCAACAAGGTAGATTTCATTTCTTAGGTTAGAGGTGGCCACTATTTTGCTCTGTGCCCACATGACTTCTCCTTTGTGTGCACATAGAGAGGGAGAGAAAAAGAGAGATCTTTTTCTTTTTTTCTAAGGACACTAATCTCACCATGAGGACCCTAACTTATGACCTCATTTAGCCTTAATTATTTCACATAGGACCCATCTCCAAATATTATCACATTGGGGGTTAGAGCTTCAACAAATGAATTTTGAGGAAACACAATTCGGTCCATTCAGCCCATAGCACTCCTGGTGGTCCTTCCAAACTCCAACCATCTCAGAGTGCCTTATTTGACCTCTCAGTTTTAGATACCTTCCTTTGTTCCAATAGTACATTCTGCACACTTCCATCACAGAACTATTCACGTTGTACTGTAAATGAACATGTTGTCCTCTCTCTGCTCAATAGACTCAGCTTCCTGAAGGTGGTACCTGACCTTATTCATCTTTATATCCCAAGGGCCTAACATAATGCCTGACCTAGAAGAGGCATTCAACAAATATTTGTTAAGTGGATAAATCATTCTTGAGCAATCTATTCTCTATTACTAGAAATGCTTCCTTTATTTAAAAATAGCAACCATATATTTGGAAAAGGACTATCTAAAATGTTTAAAAATGTACAGATGTGCTGCCTAAACATATTCAGAGAGAAGAATATATTTTAACCTGATTTAAGTTTCCTGATGACAGGGTTGATTTGGGGAAAACAAGGTTCTACAATGCAGATTCCACCTTACATTAAGTAGCACAGAGCTGCTTGTGGCTATGGAGAGCCTTCTGTGTATGCAAATGCTGACATGTATGACTAATGTAGGTGCCCTTTCTTCTGAGTTAAAAAATGATCTCACTTGAATTTTTTCAATGCAAATAGAAGCATAAATAAAGATTTATGTAGAAATTGCAGATGGCTGAAACAGAATACATGTATAAAAGAGGTAAGATAGTAACAAAAAAAAATATTCATGCTGAAAGTTTGTCTCCATAAAAACCTTAGTATTTTTGTGGTTGTTTTTTGTTTGTTTGTTTGTTTTTTGTTTTGTTTTGTTTTTGTTTGTTTTATTTAATATTATTGTTTTCTATACACAGGGCACTTAAGCATCTTACATACTTTATCTCATTTAATCCACATTATAGCCCTAGGAGGTAAACTGGTTGATTTTAGTTTATGCTCCGAGTTCGTTATTAGCTTTCATACACTCTAATCAGGATTTTGGGGTAGATTCTTAGATAAATTTGCTAACATGCCAAGCCATGGTAGGTTTGGCCTCCTAATTGTAAATATGACTGTTATCCCACTTTTACTTTTCCTACAAACAAATGAACATTTTGTGCATTTACTATGGAGACTGATAGAATCTTTCATTAAGGTTAAACGTTGTTCGTGGACTCAATCATTTCAAGCTAGTCATTCTTTTTATTTCCTCTTGTGTTTATGGTTCATTGAGGAGTTGCAACAAATCCTGAGTAAGCAATTATGACTGGCCAAGGCTTAAAGCTCTTAGAGGAAATATCAGGTGCCATGAACCACAATAAAAACAAATGATTGGAGCCCAGCCCCAACTTTGAAGACCCAGGGAGGGATTGCTCTGTTTTGTGACTACACTAGGCTTAGGGAGCTCTGAATGCCTTGGCTTTAGCTTATGAAGATTCAGAGGAAGCCAATTGTACCATGAATGAAATAAATAATGCTCACAGGAACCCCTACGTTATTCTCCAAGGCCTCTGTATGGTAACAAGAAGTAGGTGAAAGTCTCTTGCACCTTTCTTCTGAATCCTCTGAGGATTTTATCAAGAATTGTTCTTTTCCTTGGTGAAAACTTTTCTCTCTATGAGCCTTGTAGAAAAACTCCATAAATATTATTTTACTAGAATATTCTAAAACACAAAATTTAACTCCTGAAGTCACTCAACTGTGTAAGAGATCATTTGATTTAGAAGAATAAAAATAGTCCTATGCATTTGCAATCAGTGGTTTCTACAATATGACATAGTGTAGGTTATACAGGTTCAAATTTCGATGCATGTATTTTACATGCAAAGAATAGATTTACACTGGGGACTCTTTTTTCACTCACTGTAACTATTTATAAACCACTTAATTTAAAGATTATATTTGGAGATACTATAATAAATTGGGATGCTATATTTTACTCAGTTTACATTTAGTTTTAGGATGTTTGAATTCTATACAAAATGTATTTCAAGGATCCGTAAAAAGACAAAATAGACATTCTTTAAGCAGTTTACCAGATAGAGATCTTTATCTCATACAAAGGAAAGAAAACAAGAAAGCTGTAAATAATAAGTTCTGAATAGGAATGACATAAACTGCCTAATCAATGTCTTCCAGAACTGGCAAGTGACACCTCTTTGTTTTTTGCAAATAAAAACCTTCTTACCATCACAATATAAACCATTATCTCGGCAAGCAAGGTATATTTAGAAATGTACAAAATGTACATTTCCTGCCAGCCTCTAGATCAGTAGGTGGAGATCTAAAGTCATGCAAATATTACAGTAAATGCAGGCAACCAATTTCTAATTATTCCATATCAGCAGATTTGTGAGGAATATAATTTATTAAAAAAGAACAGTTTATGATCAGCAGACCTTGGTTATGACTGTTTAGGAATTCAGTGCATTTTGATCTAATCACAAAATCAAAATATTCATGAAACACAATGATATCTCCCCAAAGCAGCCGGGCAGCCATTAATTTTGAAATTCGGGTAATTTATTAACACTTATCTGAAGCTGTAAAAGCTTACCTCTGTGTTTGTAATACGGGGAAAAGTGAAAGCAGTTTTAAAACTGATTCCTAATGATTTATAATGGTTTGCTGTAATTTGAGCCAGAAATTCAATTAAAATGTATGTCTAGTTTTGTTTCAAGATCTTTAGTTAAAAATTCTATTAAAATTCTATTTCCTTCTTGCATTAAATGTATCTGTTATCTGCATATACAAGAAATATAAGAAAATTCTATCATTTATTCCCCAGTCTCCATAAATGCTTTTAAAAGCATTCATTTTTATTTCATAATTCTGCTAAGGTAGCATTTGGAATTTATATATAGTAGAAGAAGAATTACTATATATGCCATTTTCTCAGCAAGAAAAGAAAGCTAACACTGAATACATTAGGGACAAGTCAAGTGATATTTGCCACTTTATCAAACTAGATGAAAACAAATCAAATGAAACAGACATTTTTGGCTCCAAATTATTCACCTAATAGTTTGTCTCTGAGGCATTTAAAAAATATAACTTTGTAGAGAAAGGGGTGGAAATAAGGTATGGGGTAGACTGCTCAACTTCACAGAAACAGATGTAAACAGGTGAAAACTTTGAAAGAATTTTTCTTAGGTATGAGATTCTTTAGATTAAAAAAACACACACACATACAATAAGCTTAGTGGGTTAGTTGAAGAAGAACCCATTTGGTTTTTGCTTTTTGTTTTCTATTTTCTTGAATTACACTAAATCTTATAATTACCAGATACAAAAATTAAAAGAGCTGGTTTGTGTCTTAAGTTTCTGATAGCAAGAGTCTCTGAGCAGAAAAGATAATGAAGCTGTAATTTATTGAGCATTTTTACGTAGAAATGTGTGAATGGCATGGATTTGTAAGTACTTTAATCTCCTCAATAGTATATATGTTATATAAAAGCATTCATGTAGTATATGTGTATATATTATATACAAATATTCTTATTCGTATTTTACTAAAGTGGCAGTCAGAAGCACAAAGTTTCATAGAGCTGAAAAGTGGAAAGGCTAGAATTTGACTCTAGAAGGGTTATGTATGACTGGTCTTTTTGATTTGGTCGTGTGGAGAGGTGGAGGGATGCGTAATGTGACCTTCACTTCATAATGTCAAGAGTCAGGCTGAAGTGAGCTAACTTTTGGTTTTTGGACTGTTTCTGAGAAGGGAGATAATTTAGTTAACAGGCACTGGGAAGAAACAGTGGCATCTTCCTTAGTGTAGCACTTGTACCTTGATAATTAAAAGGTTGAGGCCCTACTTACCTTCTCTCTCATGGTGAACTGGGACCCATCTGAGCAGGGCTCAGTGCCTGAGGGATGTAGAGCTGAGTTTTAAAATGCTGGAACACAAACAAGGTCAACAATAGAAAACTTGATCATCAAGTGAACTGAATATAAAGAAAAAGAGAAACAAAGAGAGAGAAGCAAGCAAGCTTAGTTATGATGTCATATGAGTCTGAGACAGAGGGAAGTCTAAGAATGAGGTTGTAGAAAAGCCAAAGGAAGGGAGATGAGCCTGGAGTAATTCCCAAGTGAAGGAGGCTTTTAATGCTTCTCTGAAGGTCCCTTGTGGAGATGAACTGAGATCACATAAAGAAACAGACCCCAGGAGACCATGCACTTTTATTTGAGCACTCTCTTAGAATTGCACTGAGATTTCTCTGTGTTTACCTGTTTTAAATTACTAATGGTCAGAGAGTTTCTGTTTTGTACTCCCAGGTGGGTCAGAGTCTGACAGCAAGAGACCAGTTCTCCCTACATATACTGGGGTTCCTGACATGGGGTCATTAGAGTCAGAGTAGGTTTTATTGGTCTAGGTTTGTTGATAAATAGTGGAAGTCAGGGTGGATGCCAAACTGCTCTAAATATGTATTTATAGAAGCAGATTCGGTGATGAGATAGATGGGACGATTACACTGCAGATGGGTAGTATTGATGGAAGAATTTTTCTAGGCATTAATGTGCTCATACATCCATCTGCAACAAATGGCTAGTTCGACATTTATGTGAATATGTGGACAGAAATCTTAAACAACATCATCTAAAGTAGGGTCTGTGATCAGAGGGAGTAGGTGTTAGAGGTAAGGAAAATGGGAGTTGGGAGATCAAGAGTCAAAATGCACCACAGCTACCAGGATGCTCCCATGGCTGAAGGAAGAGGCAGTCAGAGGTGCAGCATAATGTGGTAGTCTTTGGGGATGTTCCGAGAGCAGCCTTTCCTTGGGTTGGCTAAGCCTGTACTTGACACCTGATCTTTTTCTGTCATGGGTGTGCCCATCAACAGTCTCCGTACACCTTGTTACAGTTTTGCACGAGCCAGGTTGAGTAGTCAGAATGGCATGGTGGCATAATCATAGTGTCTAGATTCAGGTCTTGGTATGTTTACAGAGTTGACTGTTTTCTAGAATAGATCTTTTGGCATCCTGTGCCTCCCAGGGTCAGGCCTGAGAAGTTCTGACTTTTGGGGAACGTGAGTCCAGCTCGATAGTTGTCTAGTTGTATTCCTAATGAAGGAGACGTTTTGGATACCTTGTTAAACAGCACCTCCTGTTAGGCAATGTACTTAACCTCTGCTGAGCATGAAAACAGCTGGTAGGGAGGCTCTGCAAGGCATGGTCATTTCTCACAGAATTCTGATGTCAAGTAGGTAGTGCGTATTTCTTGGAAGATGGCCAAGTCATGAGGCTCTGCCATGTTCAAAATGGATACAGTTACTGCTGAGCCAAAGTATAGCTACTGCTCCCTCTATGGGTCTTCTGATGGGACTACACCAAGAATGTATAAATTGAAAAGGAGTACATGGTGATTAGGGAGCAAGACAACAGTGTGGAAGAATTATAAACAAAAGCAAGGTTTAGGAATGCATGCAGGCAACATAGAGGACTGTGAGACAACCCTGGTTCCCCATGTTTTTCTTTCCTCCATTGCTTGGGAATTTAACAAAAATGCTTACAAGAAGCATAGGGATTTTCTGAGCACTTAGCCTTTTTGTTTGTAATAAATCGTCTCTGTTAACTAAATTTCTTCCAATAACCTTATAATAAGGGTTCTTTTTTCTGCAAGGCAGATAGCACATAAAAGGAATATTTCTAGAGGCTATTTGTAGAAGAATGTGGCTGACAAAAGAGTTACATGGCAAGGGTTATATTCCCAAGGGTCACATAGGTAAGATAAAAATCAAAATACCGTGAAATAAAGTTACTGATGCTTAGTGAATATTAAATAATTCTGCATTGAAGAACTGAGATAGGACATGAGATCATTTGATTCCATTTATAAAAGTGTAATAGATGTTAGGATCCTGAGGTTATTAAAAATGACATAAGAACACTAACAAATATATTGGGAAATATCAAGGGTTTCTTGAGTCCAAAATCTAACATGAAATTTGAACCAACTTGTTAAAAATCAGAACAATTTGTTCAGGATTAATTGTCATAACAAGTAAATATATACATCTTATTTTGGCAGGTGTTAGCTTATTTGTTCAGTGTTTTAATTCACCAATTTTATTTCAAAGCAATCTCATTATTCTTTTACTATCACACTTTTTCAAAACTGTTTTAGATTTGATGTTTTCACTTCCTCCATGTTCTTCACCCTACTATAACCTGGTTTATGCTCCCTCTACTCTAATGCAACAGCTTTCATTAAGTTCTCTAAAAATTTCTTAATTACCAATCTTTACGGATTGTTTAACCATTATCTTTCTTGTTTTCTGTAGAGCAAGTCTTTCTGTCCATTGTCATTCACTGCTTACCATTCTCCTTTCTTTTCGGTTTTTACCAAACTCTCCTGCTTGTCCTTGAACATTCTTCTCTGTTCTTTTCCAGTTCATTTTGTAACATTTTCCTAGGATTCTGTCCTTGATTCCTGTCTGGGATCAGAACTCAGATCTCCAGTCCCTTGGGCCAGGCTCTGTTCTAAAGTGCTATCCTCTCCCACTACAAATGTAAAGGCAGACGGCTTCTGTAGTGTATAATTGTTCTGCCTTCTGTTGCCCTGCACAGCAGTCAGATAGGTATTTCCTCCAGGTTAATTAATGTTCATATGTATTTTGCAACTATGCTCAACATTCTCTTCAAGCATTTAATAGTAATTCACACTTTCTGTACTATCAGAACCTACTTTTCTATTCACAGAACCACTTGTTTTGCTGAAGCCAAAGATTAGACATGGCTTTATCTGTGTCATCTTAGCCAAATTATGTATGTATGTATGTATGTATGTATGTGCCCTCAAATATTGTTGTTTTCTTATAGTTTGTTGATTTTCTTTTGCTATATTTTGTCTGAATTTTAGAATAATAAATGGTGCTAATATTTTACTGATCCATTCAACCGTCCTTCCATTTGTTTATTGATTCATTTTTTCCTCAACAATTTTGTTAGCATTAGATTGCTTTGTTTTAAAAAGGGAGACTAGAGGTTGACCCCCAAGAGTTTTGTACATAATAAAATTGAAATGACATGAGGACATTATATGAAACTCATGACTATTCCTTGGTTTCTTAATCTGAAAGAAATTTTCCAATAATTACTTCTTATTCTTCATTCTGTGGTCTGAGACCTGTTTCTTGCTCTTGAGTAAATATATGTTTTTGTGGCCCTTGACATGAAGTATTTCCCCATGAGCAATTTGATTTTATGTTTATACATTGTCTATTAATGTTTCTTCATAGTAGATTTGTGATATTTTCTTTATTGATTTATGAGTTTTTAATAGAAAACTTTTATTTGTTTAAAATATTTTCTTTGTTATTTGCTTTTTAATTTTGGTAAACTTTTGAAACTTCCAGCTTTAACATTTTATAACCATATATGTCAATTTCTTTGTGAGTCCTTCCATTACTTATAAGCTATAAAAGTCTTCCAACCTCCAAAGGTTTAATAAATATTTGCTAACAATATTTTGGTTTTCTCTGTCATCCTATTGTTCTACGTTTAATTCCTTAATTCATCTATAATTTTAATATATAGCATAGAGAAAATCTAATTTTTCCATTAAATTCTCAATTGTTCCAGAACCTTTAAAAAAATTACTTTAAATTACCCTCTGATCTGTGGTATCTGTTTTATACTCTACTAAATGTTGATATGTTCTTAGCTCTGTTTTGGGGGTACCTATTCTTTTCTGTTAATTTATCTATATATTCTTACCACATCTTCAATCATAGCAGCTTTATAATATATTGAGCCCTGGAAGATTAGAGTCTCCTTTCTTCCATTAAACTTCTTTTTCAAAATGTCTTTATCCATGTATTACTGTTTATTCTTACTTTGACCAATATTGGTGTAATTTGTGGTAATCTATATGTTTCTCATGTTTCAAGTTGCCTCAAAGAGAAAACTTTTTAGAGGCTATAAGAAAGACTTTTGACAACACATAAGGATCTTGTGAAAAAAGACCTGGATAAAATGGAAGATACAGATTCTAGTTATAAACTTGAACAAATTATAATTTCTTTTAATATCACTTTCTCATTTATAAAGTGAGAGATTTTACACCAATTTTGTTCTACACAAATTTCTTTCAATTAAAGCTTTTTACATACAGAGTTTTAATGTTAGAAATTTAAACCATTCATTTGAATATTCATTTATTCTCTCATTAAGTTTCTAGATGCTTTTGGAAACAATGCTGGGAGTGGCGGTAGGGATGGGATGGAAGGAGATAAGGGAGACAAACGTATGTTTAAAGCATAATTCTAATCTTCAGATAATTTACAAGAATGTATTTGTTTATCTCTGCTACTAAACTGTAAACCCTGGAAGGGTAGAGTTTGCACTTTGTCTTTGTGGCTAACAAATGGTAAATGCCTCTAAAGATGATTTGTTGAATGAATAAACATAGAACATTTTGGGGGGCCTTCCAAAGTGACTAAGGCAACAACTCCATAGCCTTCTTTCTGTAACTATCCTTGTCCATGAAAATCTACCTCTTTCTGTTTTAATCAGCCACCCCAGTTTTGTCTTCTGTCCTACATTCTTGGGCCGAACTCCAGCAACTCAGACTCTTGCCAGTACCTTAGTAAACTCTAACACTTGATGTAATGGAAGTGGGAAGAACTTAACCCAATCAATACCCAGGATTTTTAGAAATTTCCCAAGATCCCTCTCTTTTCTGTTTCCAAACTTCTTTTGCTTTAATCATATCTCTGATCACTTCTGACCTTATTTTTTCTTGCAGTTCTTTGGAGGTGGTTTTTATACTTGGTGTGTATTGCTTAAATCATAGCTTTTCCTGACTGACTCTGAAGGTCTGCCAATCCCAAGACTGTCTTATGTAGAAAACCCTGTTCAGCAAAATCTCACTCTGAATCTTAATCTTGCCCACTCTGCTGGTACTTACCTGGACCACCTATTTCACTCTGTGAAGAACTGACTATTCAGAATCACTGGGCAGCCCCAGAAAACTTCCAAACTGCAGAGAAAGTATGCTACTGAGAGAGCATTTGGGGCCCATGTTTTTTTTTCTTCTTCTTTTTTCCAATCTTTAAATTGTGGTTAAATAGACACAATATAAATTATACCATGTTAATCATTTTTAACTGTACGGTTTAGTGATAATAAGCACATTTGTATTTTTATGCAACCATCACCACCACCCATCTCCAGAACTCTTTTCATCTTGTAAAACTGGAAAACAACTCCCTATTCCCCTCTCTTCCCAGCCCCTGGCAGCTACCATTTTACTCTCTGTCCCTATGAATCTGACTATTCTAAGTGCCTCATGTAAAAGGTATAATACAGTATTTGTTTTCTGTGACTGGAGTATTCACTTAGCATCATATCCTCAAGTTGTATTTCTACTGCAACATATGTCAGAATTTCCTTCCTTTTTAAGATTGAATAATATTTCATTGTATGTGTATACCACATTTTGCTTATCCATATACTCATTGATGGACACTTGCATTGTTTCCATGTTTTAGTTATTGTGAATAATGCTGCTTTGAAACTGGCTGCACAAGTATCAAGACCCTACTTTCAATTCTTTTGGAAGTATACAAAATTTCTGGATCATATGGTAATTCTATTTTCAATATTTTGAGGAATTGCCATACTGTTTTTCATAGTGACCACACCATTTTACATTCCTACCAACAGTGTACAAGGGTTTCAACTGTTCCATATCCTTGCCATTGCTTGTTATTTTATTTTTTTCGATAGTAAATATTCTAATGGGTACTCAGTGGTGGGTCATTGTGAATTTGGTTAGTATTTCCCTAATGGTTAGTGATGTTAAGCACTTTTTTCATGAGCTTATTTGCCATTTAAATATCTTCTTTAAAGAAATGTTTACTCAAATCCTTTGCCCATAGGAATCTATGTTTTAAAATTTTGTCTCAAATCTTTTTTCACTCTTTTCAAGTTTCCCAGGATCTAACCTTCCTTTAATGAACAGTTAATTTTTACCTCTTTTATAAAGCTCTCTCTAACACCTCCAGGTAGAATTAGTTGCTTCCTTTTTTTTTTAATCTATATCTTATGTAATCTCTTAAAACATTTATTTCAGTACCTTGTTATCATCTTATCAACAAAAGCGTTTCCTCCCATCTACACATGAAGTCAGTAGCCATGTTTAATTAATCTTTGCACATTTATTACTATATCTGGCATATAGTAGATGCTCAGTGAATGTCTATTGAATAAATAACTCAATAAATTCATTATTTACTTTTAAAACGAAATGTTTACTTTTACAGAAAACTAAATATTTTAATCATTGCTTCTTAGGAGATTAATAAATGATGTCTGTTAAAGCCACCTGCAATGTAGTTCTTCACTACAAAAATGAGTGGTGATGCTCAACTCTAAACGTTAAAATAATCTCAATTCTTGGATTTAACCTCTGAGATGACAGGTGAAGCCTTGGCAGTGAGTATTTTAACAGTTCCTCAGGTAATTCTAATGTGTGACCAGGGCTGAGAACCATGAAGAATTGCTGAAAACTGTCACCACAGGGTCTATTGCTCTCTTCCAGCTTTATGGGGCTGAGTACACTGGCGTCACAGTATAGCGAACAGTTTGTAGATGTACTCACTTCCTAAATCTTCTTGCCTGTATTGAAATAATTTAACAGTTCCTTTCTATACCTTACATCTCTTATAATCAATCATAATACAATCTAGTGAGTACTCTAACAGTCATGAGGGTGTTTCTATTTTGTTTTAGTTTGAGAGACATAAGTGCAGGTATTATTAATCCAGGCATTTTGAATCCATGGAATCAGGTAAGAAACATGACATATCTCGAAGTCTGAGCTATTTCCATGTGAAATGTTATCAGAGTTGGTGGGGAAATGTTGGTAACCTCTTTTCACTTGTAGATGTGGATTTTGTAATTACTTATGACTTTGCTTCTTTTATTGTCTCTGGCTCTAGCCTTGGCATTCTTTTAATGTGCATTTCTCTACAAATTAGAAAAGCAAGAGTTAAGATGTAGAACTTATGTGTCTGGCCACAGATGTTCAGAGCAATTCAGCATGTCAAGCTGAGGTCAAATGAATAGGGAATGTCATTACTAAATGGTAACATTTTCTGAAAGCTCTAAAGAAATTCAAGTCCTTTTAAAATCTATATTTACTTTATTTATTTATTTTTTTCAGGGTGATAGGTTGTACTTCTAGTTCCTGTCTGAGATTTGTACATAAATTGACTTTAAATTTAAGCATTTAGAAATCAACTTTCCAAATACGATTTCAGGCAACCCCAGTAGAAGACACAATTTTATTTGAGATATAGACTTCATTTTAAATTTAATGAGATATACTGGTTTATTAGTAAAGCAGATGTGACATGTGCTTTTATATCCCTTTGATATATTAACAAAAGCACTGGGGATTGGGTCATGTTTTCAAATTTGAAGACCTGAATTATAGGTATCAATTCAATTTTCTCACAGTTCATTAAATTTAAAATGCTATAATGTTCAGAGGTTTAGGGCATAATTATGCCAGTTTGGAAGCTAACAAAATGAACTATATATCTGTGCATTTGTGCTTTATATTATGATAATACATGTTGGATAAATAGAGAGATTTGTCTATAAAATATATTATATATATTTCAAACCAATGATGTAGCATTTCAATACAAAGTTTGCAAAAAAATGGATCAGTGGCAAAGTTGGGTTATTGAGGCAGCATATTGAGGTTTTGACTGTCACCTCCATAATACCTACAAAGAACTAAGTCACACAGTGAACAAGAGAAAAGTGGGTGTCTTCACTTTATTTAGAATCTTGACAATAATCTCATTCTAAGATTCTATTATTTTAAGATCTGAATTACAGTTTCTTTCTCCTTCATCCTAACATTATTTATGAAATTTACTGCTGAATGTTTCTTCTCAATGACTATTCTCTTTTAGGGTCCTCTTAGCCAATACCAGCAGAACGTCCAAGGAGTCTTTCCAAAAGTTCTCCTAGTCATTAGCTCAGACTCTGGATACCATTTCTTCGACTACTTCCCTCTCCTCTAAGGCTGATAGTCACAGCCTCAGCTATACAGCATTAGAATTTCAGGCTCCCCTTCTCTGCAAGACCCCTCAATTCTCCTTCCTTTCTAGGTTTGTTCTGTCTTGGTGCAATCGGAATCTGCCTCTCTGTGGGCTCCCACAGTCATTCCCTACATGAGGTATAAGCACTTGCTCCTTGATCTGATTTCATTTGTACAGTTTAATAAAAAGGAATTTTATACTATACTCAATAGTTATGTGCAACATGACAGGCTGATTCCACAGATGAAGATGGTACTTTTTCAGGTGGTTGGAATAACTGTGAGAACTGCTAGCATGGCTTGCCTTCAGGGAGTTGGAAGTAAGGACAAAAAGAGATGTAAAATAACTGGGGGAAAGCATACATTTTAAATATTTATTTTTTTAAAAATGCAAACATAGTCGTTATTTTCCATGGCTTGGCTGGTCTGGAGAGGGCTGTCTTGTGTTTCTGAGCACCTGTGGCTCTGCAGTCTGTCCTCCTGGCAGAGAGAAATGCATTTAGATTCTGGATATTTGTTTTCTTTTGCTTGTAGCTATTCTTAGATTTGGAAGAGACATGCGAATAGATAGAGTACTAAAGAAGAGAGTCTTATGGGGTCAACATGGCATTACTGTTGCTCAGGAGGGGCTTTCTGCAAAAGGGCTGTCACTTGTCACATTTTTCAGGTGGTTTATCTCAGTTTATCGGGGCTTTGACACTCAGAGCCTCAGGATTACAGTAATTCTAATAGGCATCTTGCCATTCAAATGAATGAGAACAGATGTACAAATGTATGTGGACTTGATTAGACCCATGACTAGGCTCTAAAGCTCTGAAATAGGACCCAGGAACACAGAACCTCATGGAGAAGCCAGATTTCCGACAATCAAATAAAGAGAGGCTACCATTCCCTACCCAGGAGTGAATTGGGATGACAGTGATGTTAAAATCCAACAGAACTTCCAGTGTGGGGGTGGTGGCCTTATCTGCTGGTGTCTGCGATGATTTTAGGGTTTTCCAAGTTGCTTTATTCACATTGGTTCTGAGTAGGCTAAACTTGGTTGTACTGTTATCTTGAACTGCTGAGGTTTCCCAGGTTAGTAGGTCATTTTTAAGTTTCCAAGTTTTCCAAGTTCAAATCTGATCAAGGGTATATTGGGGTGGGTAAAGGAGGAGAGTTCAGAACACACACAATGAAGTAGACTCTTTATTGCCTAGATTGGAGCACAGCCTCAGGGGAGGAAGGGTGTCTAAATCCAGCCTCTCTGCTGATAGTTCTTTACGAATAATTATGGTTTGGTTTTAAGGCAGCTCTAGACAGAATAACTTCAGAAAGTTTATGGCATGTGTCTTATGTTATTATAGTGTTTTTCCTTCCCCAGATTTGAAGCCTCTTGCTGGCAGTCTCTTCATTTTTCTTATTGTTGATATCTTTACACAACCTTAGTGTTTCAGGGACAAAAATTCTCATCAAATATGCTTCCCATGTTCTCTGGCTCCAGGAAGTTAGGTGGGCCATCTGGATAGTTCTGGCCAATGAAATAATTGTCAGTGCTAAGCTGAGGCAGTGAAAAATCCATGAATGATTCTGCAGTGTCTCTCTTGTATGTTTTGGAGGATAACAATGTTCCAGATGGTGGTCGGTGCCTCTGTCAGTCTGTGTTCATGAGTAACTATGTAAAGGACAGCCCTATTTTGACTTGCACTGAGCATGCGGTGAGTTTGAGAAATATACTTTTGTTATATTAAGTCACTGAGACTTTAGGATTATTTACTACCCTAGTACCAGCAGTATATTATGACTAAAATTGAAATTAGTACCCGAAATACGGTATTGCAGAACAAAAATACAAAAATATGTCATTTTGGTTTAGTGGTCAGTTCACAGGTAGTGAATAAACTGATATTGGAGGTTGGCAAGGCGATGATTGTTGAATGCTGGCTCCCCAAATAACCACTTGATAAGACAAAGCTGAGTTTATTTCTTACAACAGTAAAGAAGAATACCACCTTGACTGAGTCTGTCAGGCAGGGTCAAAATGTAACAGTGTAAGACTGGTGGACAAATAGAATGGAAACAAAAGTCATGGTAGATTGTTCCTTTGTTACAGCAAGTACACGAATAAGTCTTCACTGATTTGGTTTCTAACAATTTGGTTTCTGACACAGTAAAATTTGAATTTATGGTGTTATTTAAAAGCCCTGCTCACTGAAAAGCAATTCTAAAATATAGATTTTAGAATCCAGTGGTTCCAGAACACCTTTGCAACTATCCTTCCATGAATTGCCTATATAAAGTATCATCTTTCTCAAGCAGACTTCCAGTGAGATCATTTAGCAGCTAGAAAATGATCTCTTGATTTTATAATTTGCCTAAACCACAAGAGACTACTGTAGACTCTTATTTAATTATTATTTTAGCTCTTTAACTGAACAGAAATGCAGGGTGGGCCTTAATTCATACTGCTTCCTTTCTCTTACTTCTCATCTCCACCCAGAGAAGTTCTTATGGACATAGATTCATGATCTGTTTTATGATCCATCCTCCTTGAGTCCTGCACAGATCCCCCAATCAGAGCTAATACAATTTCACACTACTCTCAGAGCAGTTTACTTATCTTTCTATTTAACAGGGGCTGACTTTGTAATAATAGTTATTTGTGTTTGTGTCCCCTTTATGTCTTCTTCAGTCACCATGCACGGACTAAAGCTCCCTGAAATTCAGATGATGTTGGACATAAATTGAAAAAAATGAACTGTGTTAAATCAATTATTTCCAAAAAATTTGAGTGAATAAATTTCTCTTGTATACTTGCTCAATATATATTAGTCAGGGTAGGCTAGGTTATAGTGCTGTAATAGCAACCTCTGCAAATTTCCATGGTTTGACACACACAAGTTTATATCTCACTCATAGTACATGTGCAAAATGTATCGATGTGGATTTCTGCACCATCAGTGACTCAGGGGGACACAGAATGACAGATAACTTGACATCTGGAACATTCCTGATAGCTGTAACAGGGGAAGAAAGACTCTAGAGAATTATATATGAGCTTTGCACTGTCTCAGCCTAAATAGCTCATGAAGGAATAGCTGTTAAAGTATTAAAAAACCACTGGATTCTAAAAATGTATTTTAAAATTGTTATTCGATGTGCAGGGATTTTTAGTAATTTCTTTCATATTCAAATTTTATTGTGCTGAAACCAAAACTAAGCTAGACACCAAATTAACAAAGGTTAATTCATATACTTGCAAGAGAAACATCTCCCATCACCTGTGCTCTTGGAGGAGTTCAAAGAGGATTTGAAAGGAGAATGAAACTTTATAAGTAAAAATGGGACAGCCTATTAGGATAAAATTTTTGGTAGGGGCATGAGAAGTTTTGTAACTGGCCTTTAAGTGTATTTGGTTGTCCTGTTTGGTTGTAAGTGAAGAGAAGAACAGTTGGAGGAGATTTCTGTTTGTGGCTGGCCATTTCTTAGAAATAGTAGTGGGATGAGAAAATGTTGTTTAGGGTTAAACTAAAAGAATATTAAAGTCATGATCCTCAGGTTGGGTGATGATGACGGTTTCTCAACTGAATATTAGTCTTGGTGAGTTTTGAAAATAACACTGAGTTGCATCCTCATCTACTGTGATGAACTATGAGGGCTTGGACCAGCCAGCAAATCTCTCTTGACTGTGTTTTCTTCATACAATAAAGCCAGTGAATTCAATAATGTCTAAATTATCTTCGTATACTTACAAGTCTAGGATTCCATGATGGACATTGACCACAAACTAATTTAATTACCTCATATTTATCAATTTCTATGAATAGCAATTTGTCTCTTAGGTTGGTTACAGGTAGAAACCATGTTACATCAGGAGCCTTACAAACGAATACACCTACCGAGTTATGCAACTCTTTGTAATAACCAGCCATTCACTCTTTTTCGCAGGTAACAGTTTTTAGGGGTCTTCCTTTCTGAGCACATGTGTCTGTGGCTCAAGAAACTGGTGGGGGTGCTCTCTCCTCTTGTTACATCCCTGGAGTAAAGTCTCTTTTCAAATTGTGGATACAGCCTTGTCTCCTAGAACTTAAGGCCATTCATGACCCTGCCACTTAGATGTGCAGTCAGCTGGAAACCTTTATTCAAAGGAGCTGCTCCAGGCTTAGCGGCTGCCAGGCAGATGCAACTTGCCCAGCTGCCCATATTCATGCCACAAAATTGGAATCTATGCCCTGAAACAACCTGGATCCTTCCCTGCATATGGTTTCTCTACTTCAGCTCACCCAAGTCTGTGGCAGAGTTCACCTCAGGGCAGAAAGGACTGTCATAATTTTAGAAATTGTACAGTGGCCTTCTTTTCATGTAAATTGTAAATAATGGATGCTCAATAATAATTTGAGGTGGTATTTGTCAATGGCCAGTATTTCGCTAATGCCTGTCTCTAATTCACGAAGTGGGGAATCTCTTTACACGCCACTGTGAAGCGTAGTTATTTCTAGTTGGTGCAGTGTGAGAATTCCTGTTATTAACTCAGTTCTCACTATGTGTCATGCGCTATGCCAAGGTTGTTCATGCATGAGGACATTTAACCATTCAAATTACTTGAGTTGAGAGTCTGGTACTGTTTATACCTCCATTTTGCAGATGAGAAAAATGAGGAAGATCAAAGTAACTTGCCTGAGGTCATACATAGGATAACGCTAAACTCTAGTTATTCGAGAGTTTTGCTGAGTAGGCAGGCTTTCTATTTTTATTTATTTATGTTGCTAAGGCTATAAATTTTTATTTTGGAAAAAATTAATGAGTTTTAAGCATCTCGATTTTTTTCACTTTAAAAATTATCACAAATATGCCATAATACAATAAGGCCTTGGTTCTCGTGAGTGGGTTACCTAGAGTTGTCGTTGGCACAGTGGCCTATGAGTATCTGCTATCGTAAGTTTCGAGTTGCATTACTCCCCAAAAAAGAAAAGATATATGTTTTTCATTTTATGTTTGGTAGAAGTCATGGTAGATGCCACGTTTCCTAGCAAAAAATACTTTGAACTCTGCCCTTGTGATCTGGCAAAGTTGTTTTTTTAAAAAAATAATTTCAGTGAATAACAAGAACTTACTTATTTCCGTGGTTCCTGAGAAGAGCAGTAGAGAAAGGCATTATATCACCTTTCTTTTTCGCTTTGATTGTCCATCTGTAAAATGGGGATTATGAGTGACCTTAAAGAGAATGCTTGCTGAGCATTCTAGAATGCACTGTGCAGATGGCAGATTTGACTCCCTTTTGCATATGGCCCTTCTCCAGAGGATGGGGATGGGAAACAATTACTCTGAATCTTTACAAGCATGGGCTTAGATTAACATTTATGAAGTGCTTATAACTGTAGTGTATCACTTGGTAGGCTCATGTATTTGGTTTGAATCTTAATGAAGTAGGTTTTTTTTAAAAATTTTTCTCTCTGTTTTTCTGGCATAATATTTTGAACAGCAGCAATGCAATCTGTTGTTTGTTTAGAAAAGATGGCAGAAGGGTGCATGTTGTATGTGTTCGTGTATGTGTGTATTATGGGGAGTGGGCACTTGTATAAGATACCTTCGCAGCAAAAGAGAAATTCTGCAGCATAGAGTTACCTGAGTTAGTTATACTAATTTGGGAAGAGGGTAAAGTCTGGAATAAATTAGTCAAAGCTACACTCCTATGGTGGGCAAACAGCAGAGAAAACCCATTCTTCGTCTTTCCTTCCTCAATGTGGGCACATGCACGCATGCACATAGACATACACACATATATGCACACACAGAGCAGAAGAGGATTTTCATCTCATGATATTCCCACAGAAGTTATCTGTCCTTGGCTTCAGCAGCCTTATCTTTTCGTCCCTATCACTCTTTCCCCCTCCCATCTTGGAGGCTGGGCTCTGTGAGAGAGCAGAGGAAGCCTCTGAGCTGGTGGAAGTATTACCATAGCAACATGGCACTGAGCTGCCCCCAAGGTCTCAGCCATGCTTGGCTTTTGGAATTAGCCCAAATGAAGCATATGAGTATCTTCCTCATGGCCCATCAGTTGTGACTTTGAATTCCCTCCACCCCGACCTCCCAAGGTAGGGCCATACTCCTGGCATTTACACTTTTGTGAACTGAATTTTTTTTTCTCTACACCAGGTTGGAGGTACTCAATGCCAATTTATTTACATGTTTCAGACAACAAGCCAGCCTTCCCCAAAGTACTATTGGCGGCCACCTACTTTTGTGATTCAGGGCTCCTGGGAAGAGCTCCCCCTGAATAAATATGTTGCTCAGAAGATGCTTAAAGAAAAAGAGCCACACTTCTAGGGTGGTGAGGCAAATGCTGGTCTTTCAGTTAGGAGACTGGGGTTCAAATCTGTTTCCTATAAACAGCATAGAGCTGGACTGTGAAGTTTATATTAACCAATGATTGAACTATAGGTATGCTCAGCAGTGTGGATGAATCCTAGTAATGTGAGACTGAGTGTGAAAAATAAGCTCCACAAGACTATCCCTTATATGATAAAGTTCAAAAACTACTAAAACTAAATATTGTTTAAGCACATCTATATTATGATAGAAAGTGTAATTGCATGTAAAAGGACAATAAACATTCTTTCTACTTCAAGTCATAAGGAAAAGGGTAAGATGGGGTGGTAAACATAAGTTATTGTCAATGTCAAGTCTTTGGTTTGGGTGGTAAGTTTATGGATAGTCATTATCTTATTTTAAATTACTTCATTAACTAAAGAAAGGAGGGCTATGCCTGGAGCAGTAATGATGGTATGTCCTGAAGCAAGATTATGGTTGGTCCAATTTAAGAGCCACAAAACCAAAACCAAACCAAATACTCCTTAACTAGCTGCTGATGCAAATTGCCCCTGCGTTCAGAACCTTAGTCATCTTACTTGCAAAATAATGAGTTTGAGCTAAATTGTCTCATAGGTCTGTTTTAGGCAGAATAGCAATGTGGTTGAGAGAGATGACTCTGGCGCTAGACACCCTGGGGTTTGAATCTTAGCTGTTCCTGTCACCTGAGTCAAGGCAACAAACCGCTGCAGAACAGTAGTACTTGTGTCTTTGTTACCATCACAATGGATGTTTTCATATCACATGACAAGTTTGCAAGTACCTCAAAATATCATTTCCAGTAGTAATTTCTTCAAAATTATAGTAGTTAGTAGACCTGTTTCTAGATCTTGGTTTTAGTCCATTCAGGATGCTATAAAAGAGTACCATTGAATGAGTAGTTGCTAAACAACAGAGATTTATTTTTTAGTTGTGGAGACTGGAAGTCTGAGACCAGGGTGACAACACAGGTGGGTTCTAGTCAGGGCCTGCTTCTGGCTTGCAAACTGCTGACTTCTTATATCTTCACATGGCAGAGAGAAGAGAGAGGAAGCAAACACTTTTGTGATACTTACAAGGGCACTAATCGCATTCACGAGGGCCCTTCTCTCATGACCTCATCTAATCTTAATTACCCCTCGAAGACCCCACCCCCCAATACCATCACATTGAGGGGTAGGGTTTTAATATATTATTTTAGGGGGGATGCAAACATTCAATCCATGACAACCTTATTATTAAATACATTCATAAAGAAACACATATATCTCATTTGTTAGATAGCTGTATTTTAATATACTTGATTTTCTTATTTATTTATTTTTCTGAGAAAAGTTTCATAGGTTTTACCAGAGAGCAAAAGGAATCCATAACTCAAAAAGGTTACAGACTTTTATGGAAAACTCAAAATTCTCTAAACGTACAAACATATATACACACACATGGGCATATAATTCTGTTATGTGGATAGCTTGGATGGCCTGAGAAAGTTTGAAAGTGTGTGTGTCTGCGTGTGTGTGTGTGTGTGTGTGTGTGTGTGTGTGTGTGTGTCTGTATAACTTTTTTGCCCTCAATTTCCCATAAGCTATAATTTTTGTGTCTTTTCTTTTGATAGGTAATCTGCATTTCAGGATGAATAGGAAGATGGTATTTTTTAACACATTAAATATATGAAAAAGAAGTGTGCTCCCAACCATTTCAGTTAAACTCCACAAAGGAAAACAATTCTTTTAAAAATGATTTAAACGTGTTAAAATATTTCATTTGAGTTCTAAGTCATTTTTGAAAACTCTTGAGAAAATTTCAGAACCCGAAGGTCTTTGGGTTATTTCTTTCAATCTAAAAAATGAGGGTCAGGCAAAGTGCAATATGACATTACAACATTTCCTACATCATACTCTTAAAAAAAATGGATGCATGTGGCCTTGTGTGTTGAAATCCATCCAAGGGAGGAATCCATATACTTTTTTACTCATTCACTGACTTTTCTCCAGAGACTTTGAATTTAACTAGTTCTTATATAAAATAACTTGTTTTCATATAAGATTTTAATATAAATGTACAGAAGAAGTGTTCAACACAAATTTCAATCACATACCAAATAGTCTGGGAGGGATTAATCAAGATCCTATTTGTAGAAGGGACCGCAAGTGTTTTATGAAAAGATCTCATCTCAAGTGAGAAAGAAACAAACGGTACTATTTCCAAGCTTGGCCCCAAGATAATGAGCTTTTGTCCGAGGAGTGCTTAGTTTAGTAGTGAAAGAAATATACCTTTAAGGTTGTCCTATGGCAATGTCGGACTTGAGTAGATTTCAGAAAGTGTAAATATAACAGAGCTGGGTTACAAAATAAACTCTGTAAGTGCCCTGAAGCTACTTTCCAGTCCCTGTGGTAGAATCTAACGAGTGATGCAACTTGTCGCTTTCCCAACATCCTTCACTTCCTCCCTGGGTAGCGCCTTTGCTGATGGTAGCAGGTATTCCGCCTCCACCTCCTGAGTTGATGGCATTGTTTCACTTCCCTGCCATAAACACTGGTTTGCAGAATGACGCAGAACAAATGGTTGCCCAGTCAAAGTGAAGCTCAGGACTTGCATCTGATGGGTGAGGGAAGAAAAGTCTTATTTCTTGGCCAAGTTACATGTGGATGTAACACCTGGATTTAGTAATGCCCTTTTGCCCCCAGAGAGAAGCTAGCCTGAGGACGAGACTGATTGAGAAGGAAGGCAGAAAAACAATACATATGTACAGAAACAGACTTAGGGTCCTGATCAAAACAGGCTTAACAGTTTGCTCTACTTCTGGATTTTTCTAGTACATACACATTACAGTACTTTTATTATCGAACCATTTTTGATTTTGGTTTTTGTTTTTGTTGTTGTTATTGAGAGCCAAAAGTCTTGCTTATTTTAGCCAAACTCAACTGTGGTGACTACCTAAGCATGTTGAAAAGAAGAAAAGGAATAGAGGCAAGAAAAGTGAATCACCATTATCTGGATTTCTAGTCTCACAGCTTTCTGGAAATTTGTTCACAAGGTAATATGGCCACATTTTACAGATTGAAACATATCTGCATCAAGAAGTCTACTGGTGACTCATGGCCTTATATGAGTTACTATGGAAATTAAAAATAGAAAACTTATCTTTTGATCCAACTCATGGACAGCGCATTACTGTGGACTTTTAAGTACTTTTTTGAAGTTTTAAACCTGGAGGCATTTTACTAAATTCTTTCAGATTTGAGATATTTGTATGACTTACGTATTCTTGAAATTCACTCACGAAGACTAACTAAATGATCTAGGGTTAACTGTCTTCTATTGTTGTTTGATGAAGATGACAGAATGTAAATTATTGAGAGCACCTCAACCCCCCCAAAAAAATTGTACTCATGGTTCAGATAATGACATTTCTCTGGTTGTCAGGAAGTTTCAGTCATAACAGCAATTGTTAATTGAGCATTAGCTTTATGTTAGGTATTATGTTAAGTGTTTTACATGCATTATCTCATTTAATGTTTCCAAAAACTTTGGAGGTTGTACCCATTATACCACTTTTTATACAATCAACATTAGAATTACAGCAGGAATGTGATCTGGGGATGCTATTGAGAGGCTGATAAGGGTTACTAAACTCAGACCACTTTGAGGCATTAGTATATTACAATTCAATGTAATAGAAACCATCATGATCCCACTCAGAGGGTAAACAAGTCTTCTTGAAATGGTTTTCTGTCATTCATCAACTTGAAAATTATTATTTTAGATGCTGCCACTGATCATTTTCCAAAATCTTCAGTAGTGGTCCTTCTGCATTTGAATAACATATTGAAATTTTTGAAAATTTACTTTCAGTACAGGAAATAAAACTAATTTTTTAAAATAATTGTTGTTTTATATTTGAAAGTAATTTGATTGAATGCTTCATGTTTTATTGGTTGACAGCTATACATTAAGAAATTTCAAAGAAGAGAGAGGCATTGCATTTCTGAATAAAATGTATGTGATGAATAATCAGTTTTGTAACAGCATATCATTATATTTTTGTTTTCAAATTGAAATAGTTTTATAGCTTCTCTGAGACATTTTATAGAAGGTTGATTATTCAGTTTTTTTCATAAGAATAAACATGTATCTTCTATCACATGTCTATGCTTATAAAACAATTATACATCTTATGTTTTTTATAAAACATATTTCTCAAAGGTGAATATTACTTCTGATTTCAGTTTGTTATAAAATTAAAAATTAATTCCTCCAGAGGTAAATTCACCAATGGAGGATCTGAAGTTTTTTTGGGGAAAAGTGGTTAAAATGTTGCCCATTCTAGGCCTCATAGTACATCATTAAATTATAAAATATAGACTTAAGAAAGTTTTTCATTAAAATTTACTCTTTTCTTTAAGGTATTTTCTGTTCTTTCCTTTTTTTTTCTTAAGGCATTTTCTTAACTTGAGGATATCTTTTCTTCTGAAAGCTATATAACCTCTCTCTCTCTCTCTTATTTGCTGTTAGGTCAGGTGGATCTATAAATATTTTTTTCTTTCTGTTAGTTCCTTGACTTTATACTCAAACTTTGAAATTTTTTGTTGTATCCTTTCTTGGTTTATAAGCGAAAACCAAGTGTATGTCACTATTCTCCAAAAGCTGCAATGTTGCACTTTGCCAGTAGGTCTTACCATCTCACACATGAGTCACAAAATCCCCAAGGTCAAGGTTTCAAGAAGATATTAGCTTTCTACTGACTTGATAAAGTTTTATAAAGTTGAAAGCCTACCTTCCAATTAACTTAGAACAAGGCACATTTGTATCATCAGTGTTTCTCATTTATAATAGGTACACTGCTGAACAGTTAAAAGTTGGCATTTTTTCTAACAAATGGTATCAAATGCAAACACATAATTAACTTATCTTAGCACTCCTCTCGAAGTAGGCAGCTCCTGCCAATCCACAGAGCTTCCAAGACAGATAAAGGAGATGACGAAGAGCGTTGGCTTTGCTGCCTGCGGTATCTCTTTCTCTATCCACATAGAGATCGGGTTTCTTCTCATCACCTTCAAAGCCCCTGAAAGCTCCACTCTTATTCATCTCTAAGCTTGATCTTCTGACTACTGATCCAGCCATAGCTCTGGAAGGGGCCACCTGCCTTTACTGAATGTTGGACTTGACTTGCCCTAGTTCTTGCCTAATGTGCTACTCCCTCTACAACCCGCCTGCAGTAAAAGAGAAAACGTTAGCACTATAATTTTTGAATCTCTGCTGTTACAGTGACTTTTTCTTGCAAAGACGTGAAAATTATGTGGACTGAAAATAATTTTTGAAATAATCATGCATGCACCCTTCACCTAATCAACATGGTGTTGAATAAAGACGGTAATCAGTCAGAATTAGGGACGGAGTTAGCCGAATTGACCGGAAAGCCCTTGCAGTCCTGATTGCCTCTGAATCGCACCAGCAATGAAACCCATGTGCATTTCTACTGCTTCCTTTTTCATTTTTACCACCTATATCCAATTCATAGCAAAATCCTATCTTCCATCTTAATCTTTTTACTTCTCTCAATCTCTACGTTAGTTCAAATTATCATCTCTTGCTTTACAACAGTCTTCTAACCTGCATTTCTGCTTTTCCCTGGCTGCCTGCTAATCTGTACTATGTTGTATGGCCAGAGTAAAATGGAGAAAATGAACTTCTAATTATGCTATTCCTTACAATGGCTTCCTATTGATTTTAGGATTAAATCGCAAATTCTAAGATGGATAACAAGCCCTAAGTGGTCTGTGCCTGCTTTGTTGTTCCCATCACCACCCCTCTGCCTAAGACTGGGAACAGGTATTTCTAGAATCCCCTTCCCTTTACGGTCCTGGGTTAGAAATTGCCAATGACAGAACCTGATGTGATAGTTGAAAGGCACAAGTGAAGGGGAGACCATTATTCTCAGGCAGCTGAGGGATTCAGAAATAGGGCTTTGTCATGCACCCAGCAGCTTCACAGACCTTTCTGGAAACTCACGCTCTGTTGAGGTGGGCTTTACAAGCTTCCACTTGCACTCTATACCCCTGGCTGAAGCCATGAGTGACCTTTTCTCAGATTTTCCAGCTCTACCTTCCAGGCATTCACTTATCTGGCTCCTCTCTCTTTCCCATAAGCTCTAGTTCCTATATTAACTCGCATCTGCCTACCTCTCCTGCTGAGTCTCTGCATTCACTTTAAAAGTTTAAAAAGAAAATGTCATTCTCTGTTATTATAGATTCTTTCTTTGAACCTTTTCTCAAACACTTCACTTATTCCCATACAGTCACCCTTCCACCAAGTAAGCTGTCACTTACCCATCTAGGTCTGTACCTATATCTCACTTTCTCAGAGAATTCTTCCCTGAAGACCCTAGATTAGTTCCAGTCCCTCAGTTATGTATTCTTATATGTTTATTTAGATGATGATTCTCTGAAAGCCTGTCTTTTGCATAGGACTGCAAGCTCCACATGAGCAGAGACTGGATCTGTTTCTCTCAGAATCTAGTTTAGTGCTTGACGCATAGTAGGCACTTGGTAAATGTTTGTTGAGTGAATGAATGAATGAACAAGTGGAATAGGTTTATGAATCCATTCATTGGACCTGTCTGATTAGATGCAAAAGTAGTCGGGTTAAACCGATATGGGTCTTGTCCTCTTTGATCAGACTTGTTTATCCAGGGTCTCCCTTTCTCAAAGATACATTTTCCCTTTAGCTCATTTCAATTTTGGTGATTTATGTGATAACTTCAATACCCCATTTTAAAATATATTCATGGTAATGAACAATTTTTAATGCATGATGATTTAAAGTTTAATTTTTTAAAATTGTGCCCTTTACTTGAAAAGCCTGGAGGCACAAGCTCAATAAAATATAGTAATAATGAAAAGATCCGAAGTTCTCAGCAGTGGAAATTAATAAAATATCAAGCAGCACCCAGCTGGTGGCCTCATTTTGTCCTACGTGGGAGTGGGACACATCCTTGTCCTCTGCTCAGAAACACTCTGTCCTTAAACAGTGCTTTGGTATGTGTACTAGCTCCATTCCAATGATTGTGATAAATAATACTTCATACTTGAATATTATATAGCACACATTATAACACTTGATCTTTCCATAAAAAACATTTTTTTTCTCCATGGTCTTTAAATACAATTCTAATGGTTAATATATCTCAGGATAATTTAGGCCAGATAGTTTTGCCTAATTACCTGAGCTATTGTTGTTGCTTCCCACGTCCCTTTGGCCCAAAAGCCAGGTCCTTAGTGAAGACTGAGTTATGGCAGGAACAGGATGATGGTTCCCAGGGTATGATGCTGATGAATAAAGGAATGAAGCCAATTGCAGAGCATGGATCGAAGCCAGAGAATGTCATCTCCTCTTCAAAGTAGGGGGCCCTAAGTAGATGGAACACATCAAGGTTAATGACGGCCTTGAGCAGCTGGAAAGCATCCTTTCCCTTTTCTTATAGGCTTTCTCTTCTCCGGTTTTCTAGTCTCCTTTGATCTAAGGTAGATAAAACTCAACACTGAATAAGCATAGGCTCTCCCTCTCGTCCATTGGAACATATAGAATATTACCCCATAACCACACATTTCAAACTGATCATACTTTCTGCCCATATTATAGTATTATACCTGCCTAAAGGACAAAAACTTTACAATCAATTCATTGGATCAGTTTTAATATTCTGTATATCATGAATTTTTTACACTAATTTTGGTTTTTAAAATATTGCATTAAAGTGTTTATCTTGACTACTGAGTTTTTGGCTCACTCTTGCATTTTGTCCCTGAAGTGACCACCTCATTCTAGTTGCAGCTCTGCTAGCACAGCAGGCAAGGCTGTCATTCGGTGTGGACAGCCATGAAGCTCATTGATGACTATGTCATTACATATAGTGATGTTCTTTCCAGTTTAGAAACCCAGCTATTTTATGATAAACCACATCATTGGAAATTGTGATGCTGTTTGTTTCGTCCAGCTAGACAAGATCATTTAAACAGTAATTTTTAGAAATAGAGAACTGTTCATGTTTCTCAAGTGAATTTCATTCTTTTGGAAAAAATGGTGTGGCCAAAGGAATTGAATCCATCATTATGCTCATCTGTACTGGGGCAATCTGTGAACCTCACCGCATGTACTTGGCAGATACGTATGGGCTGCTTAGATTACATCAAGGGGAGCCCTTTATTTTTTGGGAGTCATTTCTGTTGTTTTCAGAAAGTGGCCTCTTGATGTCCGTGAGACCACTGTGCCCAGCCTGTGGTGCTGCCATACAGAAGTCAACAGCTCTACATTTCAAATAAAATCAGCTGCAGGCATGCACAGACATGAAATGCACCAAAGATTTAAAAAGGCACCAACTACACTGTGAGAGGCTTTTACTGAAGAGACAAATGGCCAGAGAAAATATGTGAAATCATAGTTAAAATAATTTTGTTCTCCTGGGAAACATTCAAATCAGTTGATCAAGGATGGCTAAAGCTGAAATGACTTTCTGTCTTAGTGTGAAGTGGAGAAAATCCTGCTAAATTCCACATTGCAGTGACACCAAAGCCAAGGACAGTTTTTGAGACTTTTATTGAAATGGCAAACAGTAACTTTAGCTAAAGAATAAGGGAAATGCCAACAGAAATAAAAGACCCAGAATTCAGAGGACAACATACAGTACTTTATATACTCAGCCACACAAATTGAAACAACCCAAATAAATGCCACATGCACAAGAAAATAAATGTAACTTATCAGAGGTTAATGCTTTTTATGTTTTCCTCATATGGCAACTTGCTCTGTGGTTAGATAAAAAGGATTGGGGACCAGACAGGGCATGAGGTTTTGCTAATCCATATTGAGCCACTGACTCTGTGACCTCAAGCAACTCTCTGGAGTTTGTTGGCCTCACTCAATCACACACACACACACACACACACACACACACACACACACACACAACTTTTACAATATAAAAAGGCTGATAAAAAGGGGAGAAATTATTAAGCTTTCTACAAAATCTGGCATCATTTTTGGAGATCAGTTATCACCTCTGATAATTGCAGAGAAGGGGGACTAAGAGAGGTGCTCAGATCTGCAGGGGAGTCAGCTCTCTCTTGGTTTCTGACTGGACAACTCTCACAGAGCAGAGTGTTTACTGTGTGCATAGCCTTGGCAAGGGTTTGGAGGATTAACCAGCCTGCTGACAGGAGAACAAACAGTTTAATCCCACAGGAGCACCTGCCATGGAATGGGCTCCTCTCAGCACAGCACGAAACCTGACTCCTGGTCCTTTCCTGTTTTTATGCAACACATTCTGGACTCATTAGCTTTCTAGATGTTTTGAAGAGTTATTTTGGGGATAGAGGACCTTTCCCAGTATCTACAAAATCACAACAGAAGAACCTGCCTACTTTGCTCAGGTCTAAACCCTGACAAAATATGTGTTATAGTCCCATAAAGACACTGTGCCTTCAGCCAGTGAACTCCAGCTTTGTTAAAGGGCCTACGATGCCACAGTCTTGCACATGCCACTCTTTCAGCCTGGTAGGTCTCCCCAGTATCCCCCAAAGACTAGAATAGGAGCCCATTTGCCCCTTAGTTGTTCTCAGAGCAACCCGTACTTGTTTGCATCACAGCACTTTTTTATCTGACATGACTTAAAACAAGGCTTTCATGAAGCCCATGCCCACCTTCCTTCATCCCCATTTATCACTCTCTTTCCTCCCTCCACTGTGCTCTAAAACTGAACTAAACTGATTTCTGGTTTATCATCTCATATATTCTTTGTTCATGCAGGTTCTCTCTGGAGGTTCATGCAGATGCTTCTGTGGAAGGTGGAATTATCGAGCCTGTCCTTCACTATTCCCCCACCCTGGCTACTGTATCTATGACCTTTGCTATATAACTTTTTGCTGTACTTCACTCCAAAAGCAAAGTTCAGCTTCCTGCCTCTTGGCCCCTGGACTTTGGCCTTGGTCATATGACTTGCTTTGGCCAATGGCATGTAGGAGGAATGATAGTGTGCTGATTCCAATTCAATTCCAAGCCTTGCATGTTTCCGTTGGCCCTTTTATGCTTAGGCTGTTGCCACAAGGAGAGCTTTTCTCAGTTAAGGGCTGCCCTTCAACCCAGACTCTAGAACAAGCACAGTGGAGCAGAGCTGCCCCCATAGGACAGACCTTCAGCAAGAAGACAGTAGCCACCAGAGCCTGAAGCCCAGTTATCCCTGCTGACCTGAGATGCATGAGAAGCGCTTCTGATACTTCATACTGCTTACTTGGTGAACACCTCTTTGCCTTTCAGGACTCAACTAATGGAACATTTTTTCAGGAAGTGTCCATTGACACTAAGACTTTGGCCTGAGGTTTAGAATCTCTAGCACAGTGCCTCTGCTCCTGTTAAATCTGGGATGCCAGTGTTTCCTTCACCCTGTCCTCAGACTATCCTCGCACCCCGCACCCAATCAATAGTCAAGTCATTCTCTGTCTTTCCATGGCCATGGAATCGCTGCAATAGCCTCTTGTCTGGTTTCTCTGCTCCCACTGTTCTCCACAGTGTTCTTGTATAGCCAGCGTCACTGTTCTAAAACTGAACCCCAATAGGTCATGCTTCCACTTCCCTCTCCCCCTCATCTCCGACTTTTCTCATCTGCACTCTGCTTGAATGTGTTCTCTCTTTCATCCATTCAACAAAAATTTTTATTGAGTCTTGACTTTGTAGTAAAGCCAAAATTATAATTTCTATCATGAAGACTCTGCAACTTCTTACCTCCATGCCCACCTTACCCTCAATACAACTCCCATTCTAATTCTTTCCTACTTATTCTTCATCTCAGTTTAGCTGTTTGCTCTGAGAACCTGTCTCTGAGTTAAGTATCCCTATTATGTTCTACTTGAGTATCCTGTTCATTCTCTATTTTTGTATGTGCATTGTACATGCATTGCAGATTTACTAATGCTCTTTAAAGAGTTGGTTTGTTGTACTACTGTTGACTGGCTTCTTGTTTTTTTTTTTTTTTCTTCTTCTCCTTCTCCCCCTTCTTCAATATTCTCTAGTTGTATTGTGTGATTTTTTTCCCTTTGTAATGCACACTATTGCAAACACCACTTACATTATATTGTTAGGTCTTCGCCAAAACCCTGAGATTAGGCAGGTGGGTATAACATTTCCATTTAACAGAAAAGAAAACCAAGGTTCATGCTGATTAATTGACTTTCATAAAGCTTCCCTGTTCATGAGTGTCAGAGCTGGATTTCCAATTCCCAGCCAAAGTTCATCCTATTTTACCACATCTCTTGATTTGAAAAGGTCCTACTCACAGGGGTCAGGCATACTAGAAGTTCTCCTATGTCTAGGTAGACATTTATGAAGTTAAACAAAATGATGTATTTTCTATTCTGTCCTCTCAATTGCTATAGGTGAAGGCTATAGGACGTTGTAGTGAGATATAGATTGTGAGTAACAGAAGCTGATACTACCTTTGAAAGGTATAACCAAAGGGTTAAAAAAGTAAAAAGACTTTTTAGAGCATAGAGAAGAAACCTTTTCCCAGTAAATCTGATGATATGCCTGTAATTAAGTCAAATAGGTTAAAGGCTTGTTATGCTAGCATTAACACGTAATTCATCCATTGAATTACAATGAGATTCATGTAAGGATTACACGTAAAATTCCATGTAATGAGATGTATTCATCATCAAAAGCTTTTTGCCCTTTAAGAAAATGTTACAATAATTATCCCATGAACGTGAAAAGTCAATAGAGGTGAAAATGCATGTCTTTTTATACCATCATTGTGATTGTATTTATATTGGCAAGGCCTAACCCTACTGACATTTAACTTTCCAGGGAAAGAACCCGGGCATCTGCCCTCTCCTCTCATCTCACCCTTTTCTCCTGGGCCATCCAAGAGATGCTCTTTGCCCTCATTCTCATCTCCTCTACCAGAGATACAGAAATGAGAATCTTGCTTCTCAACTTACTAAACAGATAAGTTAGAATGTGATTACTCACTTTGCAAAAGGATTCACTAGAGACTTCTTTTAAAAACCGTCTTCCTTTTTTTTTTTTTTTAAATTGCAGTTATTATTAGAGAGCTCAGCAATTTAGAATAGGGACTTTAAAGATTATTACACATTTAATGTAGATTAATCAAAAATTTCTGTGAACATGTGAAAATGATAACTCTTGAGAATGCTTATATATACTTCAGTGATTTAAAAGCAGAGGTGAGTTTGGAGACTGCTACAACATAGATAGCCATTTAAAGAGCTGGCTAAATGTAAGAAAATATTATAATCAAGCCATGGAAGATTTTGTTCATGTGCCCAGGGCTGTAAAAAAGAGTTTACCTAAATGATACCAGACACCGAGTTTTTAAAAAGAGTTTGATTTTCCATAGAATCTGTATGAAATGTAATACCATATAAATAGTTGACTTTTTAAATATTCTATGGTTATCATTAATTTGAGGGAAAATAAAAATGGTAAGAAATGAGTATGGATATGTTAAATCCAACAGTTTACAGGCTAAATTGAATAATATAGAGGACAATTATTGGTATTTCAACACTGAGTTATTCTAAAACTTTAGCTACCACATAAATAAGTTTAGTTTGTTTAGGGCCACTGAAGTTTCCCAGGAATAAAGGCAGCAGAAGTAACCGAGGGCACTTTATTTTTCTTTCGTTCATAAATAATTTTAGGCAACATTTAGGTGAAAAATTTTCAAATAATTTTGTGTAAATATGCAAAATATTTCACAGCAGGAAACTTGCATTGTAAAAGACTTGGTGTTTTAAAAGAAAAAATGCAAGCATACTTCATTTAGAACTTTCAATGTGATATTTAAAAGATGTTTCAGCCATAAAATATCCTTTTTCTATGGCTGCATAAGAAAATACCTGTCACTCATAGGCTCGTGCTTTCAGTCATGCTTAATAAAGAAGAGTGTCATTTGGAGTATTAGAATTTAATTTGATGTGTATCTTTAACGTGTGTGCCATGTGATGTCTTAATTTTGTATGGGTCAGCAGGTGCTTCTTACTGAGACTGCTATTATCTGAGGTAAATTCTCTAGTGTTCTTTCTGTAAGTCTAGTTTCTTTTATGTGAATGAGATAAAGCAAGTGTCTTTATAATAGTTTTTTTTAAGTACATGAAAACTGATGGGAAATTTTACATTCTTAAAAATCAAGATAGCCATTGCCAGAGCTCACAAAGTCAGCTCTAAGGACTGAAGGAGACTGGCCGCCTTCTTTCATTGTCACGAAATCTACTTGAAGAAATCATACAGTCATCAATGTGCCTATGACTAAAGCCATAGGTCAAATAGCCAGCAGACATTGTAAACAACCATTGGTGTTCTTAACTATTGAGCTAATTTTCTTCTCTGATAGTCTTTATAGAAGAGATGGAACAACTTATTTTTAAAAAATAAAACTCAAGTCCAAACTTTACTTCCACCTCCATCATAATTTAGTCAACATTCACTTATTCATCCACTCATATTTTACTTATTTACTCAATAAGGATTTATTGTTTTATGGCCATGTGTCAGATAATTTTCTTGGTCCAGTAAGTAGAAAAAGTACAGATGAATCACAGTCTATGTTTTCATTTTACTTACAATGTAAAAAAGAGGCAATAAGTAAGATGGTTAAATAATCATAATTCAAGGGGAAAATGTGATAAAATTCATGAGAGGTTCATACAAAATAGTGTGGAGTTTTGGAGAGGATGAGAGTTTGCATCCATTTTTCAGGGAATCAGGGAAAGCTTTATGAGGAAGATGAAATGTGAACTAAGATGACTGGATTTCTATGAATAGGCAGGAAAAACACTTTCCAATGGAAGGAATAGCAATAACAATGGCATGAAAACTGAAAATTGATATTATCCTTGGGAAATAATGAACAGTTCAGCTTGCCTATGCTGGTAAATACTGGAAGCCACTAAATGCCCTAAAGAGGATACAATTTATTTAGTAGGAAATGGTGAATCATTGAAACTTTTGGAGCATTATCATGCCATGATCAGAGTAAGGATGAAGAGGATTCATCTTGCAGCCGTTTTACAAAAGGGAGCTATTCAAAATCATATTATAATCACATGTGTAAGAAGTTATGAGAGCCTTAACTATTGTGATAAAAAAAGGTCCAATGAAAAGCAAGGATAGAAATGGCATGGTTGATGACTCGATATATGTAGGGTGGGGAAAAGTGTTAAGAAAAAAACCTAGAGTTAAAAAATAATGCCAAATTTTTGCGCCTGGGCACTGAGATGATAAAATCATCAACTAATATTGTGAAATTGATAGAAGACACTGGGGCTACAGGAAGATGAGCTGATTTTGAGTATCATTTACCTATTCAGAATCTCTCCTAAGCACCCTCTAGACAGATGGCCTTTAAATAATTATTTAAAATATGTTAGGGGAAAAAATGATACTTTTGGAGCTCTGAGTGTTAAAAACCTTATTGTTTTAAACCTTACATTTAGTAAATTCTAGACACTTTGCATTGTTATGAGATTATATCTTTCTCTTTTGGTGTTAAGGTGGTGTATTAAGCAATAGTGATACAGCTAAGTAGTTTTTTTTAACTTTTAATTTTTTATATAGTTTTAAAGTTGCAAGATAGTACAAAGAGTTCCCAAACAGACTTCACCCAGCTTCCGCTAATGTTAACATTTTACATGGTACGACTGTCATGGTCTGCATTCCATCTTGGGGTCCCTGACAATATGGTTGATATTTTAAAAATCCACCTATCTTAAAATTCATTCGTTATGATTTATATTTTTATGGGTTTTGACAAACACATAAAATTGTGTATTTAACACCATAGTATCATACAGGATGTTTCCATGACAGCAAAATCTCCTTATGCTGCTCCTTTGAAGTCAACTCTTCCTCTTTTCTCATCCCCTGACCACCACTGATCTTATTTTTATCCCTTCAGATTGCCTTTTCAATAATGTCCTATGGATGAAATTTTACAATATATAGCCTTTTGATTTTGACTTCTTTCACTTTGAAACTGTGTTTCAGATTCATCCCTGTTATTATATGGATCAGGAGTTCATTCCTTTCTATTTCTGAATAGTATTCCATTGTATGGGTATACTGCAGTTTGCTTATTCATTCTCTTGTTAAATGACATCTGGGTTATTTCCAATTTTGGGAGATTAGAAATAAAGCTGCTATAAAGATTCATATATAGTTTTTTGTATAAATATATATTTTCAATTTACTTGGGTAAACCTAGATTGCTGGTTATTTAGTATTATACATTTGAATACTATCTATACTATCATTTTAATAGATAAGTTCTGATAACTCATGGTTTTATTTTACATTTATCTAATAACTAATCAAATAAAGTATCTTTTCATATACTTATTTACACTCTGCATCTCTCCTTTGGTGGTGTGCCATATTTTCACCCATTTAAAAATAATTGGATTGTTTGTCTTCTTATCATTGAATTTTGAGAATTCTTTACGTATTCTAGATACAAGTCCTTTATCAGATATGTGTTTTTTTAAATATTTTGTTCCACTCTGTGGCTTTTTAAAAAATTATTATTTCTTAGAGTATCTTTTGAAGAGAAAAAGTTTTAAATTTTTACAAAGTTCTATTTATCAGTTTTAATTTTATGGCTGGTGCTTTTTGTGTTGAACCTCAAATTTTTTTTGCCAATATCAAGATCACACAGATCTTTTATGTTTCTTTATTCCCTAGAAGTTTGAGAAAGTCATTGTTCTCCAAGAAGACATAACAATGTTAAATGTATACTTATGTAACAAAGATCTTCAAAAATACATGAAAGAAAAAACTGTTATTTCTGAAAAAAAGTGAAATAAACAAATCCACAATTATACTTAGAGACATTAACACCTTTCTCAGTAACTGAAAAGAGAAGTAGGCAGAAAATAAGGAAGGATATAGATGATCTGAACAGCACTATTAACCTGATACTCATTTCTAAAACACTCCATTCAACAGCAGCAGCAAAAAAAACCAAAAAACAAACAAAAAAAAAACATTTTTCTTAAATGTACATGGAAAATTCAGCAAGATAGACCATATTCTGGGCTATAAGACAAACCTTATAAAACTAAAAAAAGGATAGAAATTATACAAAATATGTTCTTGGACCTATAGGAATTAAACTAGAAACCAACAACAGAGTTATTTAAAAATATCTAAGTGTGTGAAAATTTAAACCACACACTTCTATTTAATGCATGAGTTAAAAAGAAAATCTTTAAGAAAATTTAAAGAATATTTTTAACTGAAACAAAAAACAGTTGGAACGCATAGAAAATAGCTTTTGGATACTCCCCCATGTTTTTCCCGCCCACCAATTTTTCTCTTTGTGTTTCATTTTAGGTAATTTGTATAGCTCTAACTGATTTAATTATTCTTATGTGGCTGTGTTGAGTCTACCTATTGGCACATTTAAGGCATTCCTCAACTCTATTACTGTGTTATCCATGTGTATTATTTACGTTTGATTTTTTCTTATACTTTTAATTACTTGGCTAAAATTACCTGTCTAATCTTGCGTGTTGTTCACCTTCATCATTAGATCATTTACTATATTAATCACAGCTATTTTTAAATTCCCTTTTAGATAGTTTTAACATCTGTGTCATCTTTGAATTTGGTTTGGATGATTATTTTGTCTCTTGGGAGTCTTGGGGATTGGTTTTTTGGTTTGTTTTTGTTTTTACCATTTGTATACCTTGTCATTTTCTGTTGTGAGCCAGAGGTCTTGTGTAGTAGTAATGATTGATGTAAATAGTGTTTATGATTTTAGATGAACACTTTTAACTATGTTTCATGCCATTAGTGTAGAAGTTAGTATTAATCTAATCAGAAGATGGGTTCTTTCCAATTTTCTATGACCCTGAGCTAAGGCGCCTTCATTTTTTTAACCTAAGGACTACTGGTTTTCAACAATTCTTTAAACTCTTTAAAATATGGTGTAAAAGATTTTTAACCTAAGGACTACTGGTTTTCGACAATTCTTTAAGCTCTTTAAAATATGCTGTAAAATTTTGTGTTATTGTGGGCATATGAACCTCTATAGCTTTCACAGATTCCTCAAAGTGGTCTATGATTTAAAAATAATTTACAGTAACTCCCAGTTTGTGACATTTAAAAATATTCATCCTACTCTCTTCTATATCACTACCAAAAGCTATTGAAATCCCTAATCATAAACTTAAATTACTATCACAAGTTCTTTGCCAAATTTTAGTCAAAGTGAACAATGATGATGAATTAACAAATAATTAGGTCTGTGGAGCCCCAATAACAAATTTCAGGAAGGGCTACTGTAAAACTAAATAAATCTGTAAACCCCATGCAATGTCGGAGCCACATGAGTCACTTACTTATTTGAAAGTTTGGTAGATGGAACTGATCCAAAAGCAACAGAAAAATGGTGACTTGTCCTGAGACTCTTTTAGAAGATAAAGGTAATGAAATGTGTGGTGCCATGAGACACAGCTCTACTGATATAATAAAAGTTAATAGGAAAAAAATATTATTTCCTTAATTAAAAGTAATCTTGCAAAATTTGTCAAAATTATTTACTGTATAGTGTGAGATGGATTCTTGAGTACTTAACTGAAATTTAAGAGAATTTTTTTGCATTTTGTAAACTATTAACCACTTTCTGATTTGTTTTCTTTTTAGAGGTAGAAATTTTTATATCTCTTTGTGCATTTTTACTTTTTAATTTTCTGAAATGACTTACTGACAATTGTATTAAGGAAATAAAACCAAGAAAAAATGAAAGATTATTTGGCACCAACCCAACTGAGTGGTTTTCTTACTTGCTGGGAAGACATTAGGATACACACTGCCTCTGTTACAGCCTGAATGTGTCCCTTCCAAAATGCTTATGTTGAAGTTCTAACCCCAGTACCTAGGAATGTGACTCCATTTAGAGATAGGGTCATATGACTGGTATCATTATAAAAAGAGGAGATTAGGACAGACACACACAAAAAGAAGACCATGTGGAGACACAGGGAGAAGGTGGCCATCTGCAAGCCAAGGAGAATGATCTCAGACAAAACTAATTCTGACAACACTTTGATCTTGGACTTCTAGCCTTCAGAATTTTGGGAAAATAAATTTCTGTTGCTTAAGCCATACAGTCTGTGATATTTTGTATGGCAGCCCTAGAAAAGAAATATAGCCTTTAATATCTTGCTACCCTGTTTTATTGGCTCATTTAAGAAGATTATAATCTCAAGAAGATAAGAATATTATCGATATTCTGAAGGTTAATATTCATTCTTCAATTTATATTACAAAATATGTGTCTCTTTGTGTATGTTTTCTTTATTAATAACATGCATGTAATTTTATCTAGCCACTAAGTTTTCTAGGGAGATCTCCACAAAATGACCAGAGTATATATTAACACCTTTGAAGAAAGCATCATATCGAATGGAAAACATAGTCATTCTGCCAAGCTATGAGTATGAGATCATATCTTAAACAGATATTTTGAAGCTAAAATTACTTTAATCTTATACATTGTCAAAAATGGTGCCATATTTATAGCAATTTTGTCTAATTTGTGGAAATTAAATATTGCAGTCATTGTACATGAAGTATTAAAATGTTTCCAGCTTATATATGTTGGAAATTCTTATATTTTTCTATGAAGAGCATAGAAGCCAATATATTTTGGTGGTAGAATGAACTGGGTCTGAGTCCTGGATCTGCCACCTGTGTGACTTTTTGGCATGCTATTAATTTCCAATCCTCAGTTTTCTCGTCTGTAAAATGGGGATCATCATAGGGTATTGTGAAACTCAGTGAGATAATGGATGCTAAGTACTTGACTTAACTATTTAGCAAATAGTAGGTGTTCAACAATATTAACTATCATCATCATCATCATCATCGTCAGTAAAATAAGAAATGACAAAATAGTGTTAAGCTAAACAGAAGAAAGTGTCAGAGATGGCTTTAGCTGTACAATTATTCCGAAATATCACATTAGCTTTTTATAACCACGGCATTAAATTTGGTGCCTTTAATTTTCATGGCCCAGAGGAAAATTGAGTTGTAAAGACATATGACTCCCCCGAGGTACTTGAACTAAGTTTTCATGGGCGTATTTTATTTCCTTTCAGGAAGAAGCAAATTGTTCAATATCTATGTAGCTGTCTGTCATAATGAAAATGGTCAGAGGTGAGTACATTTAAAACATGATAGAGAAGTGAAGGTTATAATATTAATTTGTTCTATGTATTACAGGGCACAGTATATGGTTTGGACAGTATATGCCACATCTATAACTAATTCTTTGTGCATCTGGATAAGAAAATATATAACTGAAAGTTGTTTTACTTACAGTCAGCCTAAGAGTAGCTAATCAGAATATTGTACTTTCTGTTAAACAGGATGCTGTGAACCAGATACTATGAATTTTTTCTAGGGTGGGATATTTAATTACATAAAAATTATTTACAAAAGAAAAACTCATCCCACTTTCTTCTCTTTCCTATAGAAAAAGACATGATCTAGGAGAATGCACATCAGGCATTTAAATATAAGCCTTCATTTATTTTATGCCCAGGAATGCACTGAATGGCAGAACTCAAGTATCACCACTGGCAGAAATTGTGTCTCAATCTCAACTACTCTTCAAGTTATGCCGACAGGATTTATTGGGCTTGGTTTGAGTCCAGTGTGGTGCTTAGTGCTGGGAAACACAGTCCTTCTAAGGTTATTTTACTCTCTGAAGGGAAATGATTCAATAATTGGATGACAAACTTTATATTTTTGAACTAGTGGTTTATCTGGGTCAGTATATTAGAAATTCTAGTATATTTTGCCTGTATTTACTATCATAGTGCAGAAGACTTGTTCTGAGTTTGGTAGACACCATTTCTTAGATGAGGGCTTCTAAACGGCTCCTCTGAACTGAGCACTCAGAGGTCAAGGAGGCCTGAAGATAAACAATTTAATTGAAAATTGGCAGTAAAAATATTGTCAGCCTAGAGACAGAATTAGATCAATTAAATATGAGAGGGCATTCATTATTCCAAGCCACAATAAACCCGCTGAATTAATAGTATACATTCCTTTCTAGACAATGCAATAATTTTACCTTTGAAATCACAATGTGAAAGTTGCTTTGCTTACTATGGATAGTATTCTGAATTTTCGAAGTACATTCTCAGTTTTTTAAAAAATTGGCCAAATGTCCACTGTGATGGATATACTCTAAGGTGCCCCTCTGCATGTTATACCCTTGTGCAATCTCCTTCCCTTGAGTACAGGTGGAACCTGTGACTTACTTCTAACCAACAGAATGTGACTAAGAAAATGGGATGCTACTTTCATGATCGAGTTATAATATATGCGACTCTATTTTAGTAGGCTGAAGTGAGAGAGAGTTCCTCAGATGCTATTAAAAAAGTAAACTGTCATAAGCTACTCATTAAGTGGGCTATGTGGCAGAAAACTGCAGGCAGCCCATAGGACTTGAGAGCAGCCTCTAGCAGACAGCCAGGAAGAAGAAAGGTCCCTCATTCATACAACCACAAGGGAATAAATTTTGTCAATAACCTGAATTGAGCTTCTCTAGTCAATTCCTCACATAAGAACACCTAGGCAATGCCTTTATTTTAGCCTTGTAAGATTCTGAGTACAGGGCTGGCTAAGTCCTGCCCAGACTCCTGACCCACAGAAACTGTGAGATAATATGTATGTATTCTTTTATGCCACTAAGTTCATGATAATTTGTTAAGTTGGAAAATATACACTAAGTAGTGGAAAATAATGAGTGAAATACTCTAATGATAATCTTAATTAAAAAAAATCACTACTTCAAGTTCAATAGATACTTAGACGGCAGAAAAATTCAAATAAAATGCTTGGGGAAGATGTTTGTAGAAAAAATATCAATAAAATAGGGTAAACATAGGTAAGAAGGATGGGGGAGATTATTCTAGGCTCAGCATCATCCAATCCAAAGATGGGGCTTTGTACAGTGCATACAGGACCCAAATGAAGTTGGCTGAACCTGAGTGCTGATAGAAGAGTAAGAATCTAATTTCCATCGAGACAGGAATTTAAGTCTATTTTACTAACTCTTCTTTTCTCAATACCAAGAACAGAGGTTGGCATATGGTAGGCACTCGATAGTTGAAAAAAGGGATGATGGAAGAAAGGACGAGTGGGAGGAAGCAGAGAAAGAAGGAAGGAAGGAAGGAAGGAAGGAAGGAAGGAAGGAAGGAAGGAAGGAAGGAAGGAAGGAAGAGGGTAGATAGAGGAGAGCCTTGGGAGTCTTATTAATGCAAGCAGTTGTATCATTAAGTTTCTTCATTTCCAACAGCAGAGGCTATCACTGGCTGATTATGCTCAAAAAGTATTTGGGGGGTTGCTCACAGGATTATTGTGAGGGCTAGGAACTAGACTTGAAGTTTATCCTCCAAGAACAAAACAATGTTCAGAGCTGGCCTGATGAGGAAACTCTTGTTCTCTCTGTGGTCCCACTAAACCTAAACCTAAACCTAAACCTGAATTGCATTCCCCAATTTCTGCAACAGGAATTTCACTTTGCAATCATTGGGAAACCAACATCATCACTACTATTGCCATCACCCCAAATTGGATGCCTCAATCCCCACTAGCACCAAGAAAAAATGGAAACTTCACACAGGGCTTGTTCACTTCCAAATCAAATTGTTATGAGAATATATCAGACTGGTGGAGCCCAGGTCACACACTTGCTTTCTAGCACCAAGGGAGGCTAGAACTTTTAGGTCTGACTCTCATGTCAAGGAAGCAGAACCGATCACATGGAGCTTCTGTAAATATAGGCAGTCTTTCCAAAATATGAAAGGCGGTTATGAATATGACAGATGTTTGCTGTGCAGTAGATTGGAAATCAAAGCACAAGTTGAATGTCTAATGTGGTAATTCAGGAAAGTCAATCTGACAATATCATCTGGACACACTTGTGTGATCAGATACAGGGCCCTCCTTGGAAGCCTACTTAGATGTTTAGTTATCTCAGGCATTAGAGAAATCAGGCTTGCCCTAGAGTGGTAGCCATGAGAACTTTAAAGGTGTGATGAGATATGGAGATATTGATAATATGACAATGTAGGGAGGGAAAAGGAGAGAGAGGGGTCAGTATGACATCATGGATATTAGACTCAGAATGATGATGCTATAAATTGAAATATTTGGAGTGGAACATATTTCATTTGGGCTCTAATGTAAGTATGAGGGCAGACAATTTGCTTTTCAGTTTTGAATCTCAAGAGTGTAGTGCAGAGGTAGAAGTTGGTAGGTACTCACGTGTACTCAGTAAACACCTAATCATCTAAATAAATATGTTGAACTGGCAAAAAGTGAAGAAGCTAGAGATCAGGAGAGGGGACAGCACCAGAAATAACAATCATTCATATTGGTAAATAAAACCTAGAAATTCTGGGGAGTCTCTTCGGGGAGAAAAGAAAATGGCCAAGGAATGAATCTTAAGAGCAACAGATAGTTAGAAATAGGAGCAGCAAAAGAAGCCAACCAAGCAGACTTGTAAGGAAGAGACCAAAGAAGCAGAAGGAGAGCTTAGAGTGAGTGATTTTGTATAATCTTTTATACCTAAGAAAAGAAAAAATTTCAGGAATATGAGTAGGTAACAGTTGCTCATGCTATTTTAAATCAGAGAATAAGATTTGAAAAATGTGCTTCAGTGGCTCAAGTCATTTTTTAAATTTTCTTTAAACACCTACTAATGTCATTGGAAACATGTAAAATTAGAGAAAACAATCTGATGGTTGTGTAAAACACACACACATCTACACACACATGCACAAGAGCATGGTAGAACAGCACTTAGAGTTAATGAGCTTTAATTTTTTTCTCATCTAATCTCCCCATTTATTAGCATCAGAACCCTTTCCTTCCAGATTAAATATTCAGTTTCTTCCAGGTATCTCTCCACAGTGACTTTAACAGGATGATTCTGAACCTAGGACTGCGTACGTAGAAAAATGCTGTTTTTTTTTTTTTTTAATTCCCAAAGAATTTGTGCAGAACATGTGAATTTTAAAATCTCTATTTACTAAGTGAGCGTCCCTGGTTCAGGTGGTTAGATTAGAGGGCACCCATCACACCAGAGGTTGTCAATAGAAGAACCAGAAAATAAAGTTGCTAAATTCTTTGATTCAGGTGTGAGACAAGAAAGATGTGAAAACATGCAGTAACAATGGGCTTTCTGTCCTTCACCACCCTCTCTCAAATACTTCAGATCAGCTAAAGACTCCACTAGATAGGGAGGAAGGTAGAATGTATATTTTGCATATCTTTGTGATTCCAGATGGATTTGAAAAAATCAGTGAGGAGAGGTCTCATTACTCCCATCTGGAGCTCTGGGGGGCTGCTCCACAGAAACGTGTGGGATGCAATGCAGGGGCAACAGAGAAAAGATGCCTGTGGGATATGTTAGAGCAGAGTGAGTACCCGCTGACAGCCCCGGTGCGCCTGTAGCCTCAGGAGGATGTGGGAGAGATTTTAGCTTTCCCTGTGCTTATGAAAATGGGTTCAGAAATTAGGAGGAGGAAGAAGCGAGGGAGGCAGGGAGGAAGAGAAGAAGGAATAAATAGAGATTAAAAGAGAAAGCATGCTAGAGCAAATGTGAGTGTGCCAGTGGGGGTGCAGAGAAACTCAGTGCCAGGCAATGGTGGCTCAGAGCAGAGGAAGCCAAGATGGGGACTGCTTTAGAGCATGGCCACATGTCAAAAGATTACTTGTGTGGGAGAAGCCATGCCTAAGCCACCGACTGGAAAGTGAGGTTCACACAAGGCAGAGGCAGATCAAAGTTTGAGAAGTAGACTGAGAAGTCTGGCATGGTCAGTGTTCATTTAAGTCATCAGAGCATAGCATAGGTCCAGGCAGAAGGGGTGAGGTTGAGGGACACTTAATGTGGATGAATTTTAAATCCAAAATGACTGAAGAGATAATGAATTTGATTAATCTCTTTGGAAGTGACTAGATTAAGTTTTCTGTATCAGACAGAAAAGGGGCTCAAGATCTGGAAAAATATAGTTAAGACATTTTTGTAGATATCAGTTTGTTGATTATGTGACTAGGAGATTTATACCCATCAAACACTGATTAGTCCCATCTACACACAGAATTCCCTATACTAACTTTTATCTCTATATTTACATGCAATAATGTCATCAGTTCCTGCCTTAATTATTTGTATTTTTGCCAGAGGGTAAATCACACATCTGGACAGAATGTGGTTTAATAAGCTTTAGAATGGCCCAGACAAAACTCCTGAGAGGCAATAGTTAGAAGTGCATTAGACAGATGTCTCTAACAGAGATCTGGTATTGACTTTGAATTTCATTGGAAAAACTTTGGGTGAACATCTCGAGAAAGTCAGTTTTAAGGGTACTAGGGAGTACAGCAGACAAAGGTGGTTGGGGAATGTAACAGGTTATGTTAGAGAAGTGTTGCACAAGGACTAATTAGCAAATCTAACTCAATGTTCAGTTATGGCCTCATGCTTCTTTTGTTTCTCCTAGATAAGAATAGGATTGGTCTTATCATCTGGGATATAGGTGAGCTTGTACCCAGTGAATAAGTGTGCCCAGTTCTGTGGTGGTTGATGACCAAGGCTATCATCAGCCACCATTAACCCTTCTAAGCCCTTTGAATGCCAAGAAACTTTGGCATTCCTCTTCCAAAGTCAAGACACTCTGTTTTCTTCTGCTTCTTCATCAGCCGTACCATGTCACAGCTCAAATTCTGTCACTTCATCCTTCTGTGGGTTTCCAGAGAAATTCGTGGAATTCTAGAGTTTCTGATAGTATAGTACTTCATGATCTCACTGTTAAAGGAAATTTTGGACTGATCAATATGCTGATATATATTTGAGAAAATTATGAAAACTGTAGTATTTGGCTTAAATTATCTTTAGAAAGAGACCCAAGACAAAATGGACACTCCAAGACAGCCATCAAATTTTTACTCATGCCTTCTCTTCCGTCAAGTCTGCACCTAACATCAACGAGCTCCACAAACTCATGCCTGCTCTTTCTCAACTGCTAAAGTCCCTAAAGAAGTATGGAAGAAGACTCTGCAGTGTCATTTATGCAACAAGTAAAGAAGAAAGCTTTTTCTCCTCTAGGTTCGTTTTGCTAGCATCATTGAGTGGAAATAGCTTGAAAAATCGTGTCTTGGCTGTCAATTACAAATGAAGCTTAGCAAGAGCTTTTGTTTAAAAGTTGTACATTCCAATGTTAATATGGTCCTTCCTGGAAAAACAGCTGCCTTTTATGGATTTTAAAAAGCAACTGAGTTTTATCAAAGGTTCCTCTTTCATGTTCTTCGATTGCTAAGCTATATAAGTTAACCAAAAGATAACTAAGCATTAACCCATGTTGCTTTTTGTTTTTTATCTTCTTTTGAAATCCCAAGAGTTTAGCTAAGTACATTAAATGGAGCATAAATCTTTATGTTGTTTTCATTAAGTCACATATTTGGAATATATATCCAAGACTATTTGATCAATTGTAAAATATTAGCTGCTGCACTGAAGATTTGTGACATGGATTTTAACAACTGAACAAACATTTCAGGAGCACAGTGAAAATCATTGGCTGGGCAGCATGGATAAGTTATGACACTTGAATTTAAGAACATTCAAAGAATTTTTACTCCATAGTGTTTTTAGATATGCATTGCAATTTATAATTCTAAATATGAGAAAATTGGGAAGTAATTTAAAAATTTATAAATATTTTTATTTGAAATTTTTTTCATTTTTATATTCTTGTGATAATTACTCCTCAAATTTAGTAAAAAAATCCTCAGATGATTATTAAAAGCCCTATACTGCCCCAACAAAATCCATTTCTAGAGTTATGTATGCTACTTCTTTTATATATCATAAATATAATCTTAACTGTTCTTGTGTCTGAGTTTACTTCATCATTTCCTGCTTCTGAGCTCTTTCTAATACAATTCCTTCTACCTAGAAATTTCCATCCCTGTTTTTCTGCTTATCAAAATCTCATTCATTCATGATGATTAAGCCCCTACTGTATGCCAGACACTACGTTTAATATCTTTCAAACTATAGTTTAAATGTCATTTACTCTATGAAATTTTTTTATAATTTTACCTCTCCTTTAAAACTGCATCTTTTTTTCATTTTAACAATAGTAACAGTTCACTTATATCTCTATTCAGTACACCAAATATGATATCTCATGTTACAATTATTCATATGGTTGCTTGTTTTCCTTTTACCCCAACTCTAGAAAGTCAAATTACTAAGGACAAAAGCTTTGTTTTATTGATCAATAAAATGAAGTAGCATCTAGCTCATATGTTTAGCTCTAGATGCTCAATAAACATTTGTTCAATTAATTTATGAACTACTCCAGCTATCCAATGAGATATTGAAAGCTTCAATCTAATCTGTTTCAAACATTTAGAACCTTAATTAGTTTCAATGTTGTACAATGCTACCACAAGAACTAACATCTCACTCTGTCCAGCTTTCATAATTTGTTTTCTTAACAGGTGATCTGGACATTTTATTTATGTAAAGACACTATGGAAAATAGAAACATTATTGATGGAGATAATCATTTATTTTTTGGAAAAAGAGAGGGCCTTTTATTAAATTATCTAGTGTATAAGAGTCACACAACTACTAAGATTTAAAATCCTTTAATACAATTAAGAAATTCTGTTATAATATTTTTAGATTCAGATTTATTTTGAGGAAGACACTTTGCAAGAAGCTTACCCTAAGAAGACAATTCTAACATTTTCCATGGTCTGAATTCCAGGCTTTTGGTGTTTAACTCTCACCTCCTTTCTCATACAGATTCAAAGCACACTGAAAACCACTTATATAACAAAATATTAGTGTAATTATTTTACAGAGAGGGCATCTTTGGCCCAGCAACTTAGTCTCTGACTACCTGGAACTGCAATAACTTAGAATAAGTTCCTTGACCACAAATTGATAGAAAGAATAACAAAAAGGAAGTTGAAATTCCAGTGGAGGACTATCAAAAACATGGCAGAAAACACCGAGGGATTTTAGAGCAATTATTTTACAGTAATTATTTAGAACAAAAAATTTCTGAACACCTACCAAATACTCATGAATAAAGGTCAAAAAATGTTCAAAATTGTCCTATTTCTGAGAGATACAATCTTCTTGGCAGAAAGTTCATGTTTAGAGGGATTTTGAGTAAGGAGGCTTCATAGGTCATGTATAAAAATATACGAAAATTGGTATTAAATAACAACTATTATTACATGGTATTAAAATTTTGTGTATAGATTTAGCCAATAAGATATTATAAATAATTCTCCACCAACATTGCTTGAGTATGCCTGCATAGTGGAAAGTGGCCTAAATCTTTCTTGGTGTAAGTGATGGTCAGATTTCTTTAGTTTTCTTCTGAGACCAGTCAAGGACTCTATCCCTGGTGATAGACATGGTCTCTCCAAGCACTAAGCCAGTTCATCTGTTGTCTCAGATCCAAACATCTGTCTCTGTTATAGGCATTGGATTGTGCTACTTAATCCTGTCTGAGTGGCTTCCCAAAAAGGGAAAACAATCTCTTTGTTCCAACAGCCCTGAAAAGACAATGCCTCCTTATTGATAGGAGAAAGGACTAGAACCCTCCCAAAGTCAGTGGTGTCAGTATGAGACTGAGAGACAAAATCTGTCCTAGGTAGAGTCTATTTTCTCCCAAATAAAGATGCAATTTCAAGAAGTTACTTATAAAGATTACTTATAAAAATTACTTATAAAATACCTCTTCATGTATTTCAGAACAATTTACTACGTAAAATGTCTAAAGACTGGGAATGACGTTTCACAGGGGACAGTTATATGTTACCAGTGTTCACTACAGCAGAGAAAATGAGGGACCCAGACTACAATCTAGAATTTACTTCCCTGGGTAACTGCGGCCCACAAAGTTTGTACGCTTTTAATTCTGCCTTATATTTTATGGCATAATTTTGGTTTGTTAATAATGTTTTATAGCTGAAGGTCCTGTTTTGGAATGAAGTTAAATAGATACTGAGGAGTGTAAAGGTCTCTCAATATCTAGAACTGGAACGAATTTATACTATAAAACTATAAAGCAAGATATAAAAAAATAAATAATACAACTTTGGCATGCTTTCAATTTTGAGATTATTACAATTTAAGAAGAAAAAACAATTTTATATTTACTGATATGATAGAGTAACCATTTGAAACATAGCGTCTAGAATAATGCTTGGTATGTCATAGGTAATCAATAAATATTTGTCTAATGAATATTAACCAGACTGGTTTTCTTTCCCCTTCCTCCCTAACCATGGTCATGCCTTTCTTTTCTAAGACATAGATCTATCATTAGCCCCAAAGGACAGCTATTAGAATAGAAGCTTGAAAACAATAGAAAAAGGACAATATTTTTTTACTTCTAGTTTCAAAGGTGTGATGGCTCATTGTATGTCAACTTGTCTGGGCAGAGGTGCTCAGATATTTGGTCAAACGTTTTTCTGGATGTTTTTGTGAGGGTGTTTTTGGATGATATGTACATTCAAATCAGATTGCCCTCCATAATGTAGGTGGGCCTTACTCAATCAGTTGAAGGCCTGAATAGTGCAAAGGTTGACCTCCCTCAAGTGAGAGGGAATTCTTCAGCAGATTGTCTTCAAACTTTATCTGCAACATTAGTTATTACTGATTCCACAGAATACTGCCTTTGGACCTGAATTAAAACTCTTTCCTGCGTTGCCAGCCTGCCAGACTCCACCAATTGATTTTAAACTTGCCAGGCCTTCAGGATTACATGTACCAATTTCTTAAAATAAATCTTAAGTTAAATTAAAACACATTGTATTTTTTCTGTTTCTCTGGAAAACAAAAGGTATCATATTCAGGGGCAAAATAAAATGTTTTAGGAAGTGGTAAGAATAATTAAAATCAGATGTATTCTGTGTCTACACCTTTCCCATCCAAACTCATTATAAATCTGGGATGAAGGGAGAGAGAGAAGAGAGTATGGATGCAATAGAGTTAGTGTGAGGGAGGCTGTTATCCTGCCCCTGCCCCTTGATGTATACTCTTTGTGCCATGTGGAAGGCATGATAAAAACCCCAACTCTCAGTTTGACAGAACAGAGAACCTGTATTTCACATGCTTTATAAGGCCCAGAGAGAAAGAATGCTGTCTAGCTGAACTGATAGAATTATGAGTCTGAAAAGAAAGACTTGAGAAAGGCAAGAGAAAGACTTGGATTTTCCAGAAGGGGTATGGAGAGCATTCCAAAATTTCTTGTGGACTCACACATGAAAGTCGGATGAAAGAGAAAGGAAGTATTTGTGAAATTTCTAATATAAGTTCTGGATTCTTCAGAAAAGTGCAGTGAGAATAGTTATCAAATGGAATAGTTAAAGACTTGGCTATTTCAATTGGCAGAGTCTTGGATGTGGGTGGAAGCTGAAATGGTATCCAAAATCTGCATGGATCCATGTTGGCAAGATTGTTCACCACCTGAGCCAAAGAACTAAGGTACTGTCCTCAGAACAGAAGCATGCAGACAGCCCATCAACAGCATCCTGTCAGCATCCTTGACTGTCTTTCCTGGTGCTTGCCTGGATAATGGGATTGTGTTCATTCCTTATATGACCTACTTGAATGGAGAGCACCTTTCGTTGGTCTCAGATTATTGCTCAGTGTTCTGGACAGTAAGGGAGGATATCTGGATAAGAGAGTGATGTCCTCTCACATCTAGGAAAATTGGAGAGGAAAGGAACCAGATGAATCTATTCCAGTGAGCAAAGAAAGTATCAGAACACAGTCCTTGTTACGAGAAGGAATTTTCATAAAAGTAAAACCTCATGTCATCAAAATTTGGACTCTCTTAGTTGCAAATACCTGAAATGGTATTTGCTCAGAAAATCTTCCCCTTTGGAGTAACTGAGATACCATTTGATAGCACATAATACAACTTCTAAATTTCACTTATTATGTGCTGGGAAAATCACTCAGCTATGTCATACTTGAGTATCACTCATCTCACAAACGATTCCTCCTGGGGGCTTCAAACTTTTAAAAATATTTTTTCTCTGCTGTTAATTTTTCAAGTTGGGGAGGGCCTTGAATTTTTAAAGGTATTTTTTCATTTTAAACTTCATGATTTAAATAGACTAAAGTTACAAAAGAAAAGTGCTGCCAATTTTTGGAGGACTGGAGCTGCAGACACATATTGATGAGTAGATGGTGCAGCAGATATATGGGCAAAAGTTAATGGGGGTTTCTTTTCTGGTCATAGCTTTTGCAGCTCCAGGTAAACTGAAGCATTTTGTAGGTCTGATATAGTGGATTGATCAATTATTTTATTTAGAGCAACAGGTTTTAAACTTATTTTATAGAGGAATAATTTTTGAAAAACAAAATATATTTAACTGATAAAAGTGGAGATTTCTTACTTGAAGACCAGTGAGAAGCCTAAGGTCCTCCCAGCTCAGCTTCTTCCTCTGATCTCGTGTGTGGTCCTGGAGACATTTCAGGGTATCCAGTGTTCTGACAGTACTAATAACAAAGGAGGTTAGGACTGCAGATTAAGACTCAAATGGAAACTATATTGGGGAAAAAGTGGCCCCACTGGATTTTCTCTCTAGAGCTGGGACTGAGATTCATAGTTTCATAACTGGTACCAGATATAATAATAACGCAAATCTCCAGTAAACAATGGTAAAATTTTACAGAATCATTTTTATATAAAGATGATTTAACCATTCCTTGTCTTAAAAGATCTTCCTAATGCAGTATAAACTAGTGAACAGGTATGCTGGTATACTTTCAGATTAAATAGGATGAGAGAATTTTTTATTAGAACCTGTCTTACTCTGTCCTCTAATGTATTCTCCAGAAAGCAAACTTGAGTGTTACATTGTGCCACTAAAGTTTTTACTGCACATCAAAGTTCTACATGGAAAATCTTTACCCAGTATGATATTTGCTTTGTATCAGTCTGGGGAATTATCAGTGTTTACATTTGTACTGTTTAACCATACTAGGAAAAAAAACTTCATCTTCTGTTAATGTGAATGTCTTTAAGCACTGCAACAGAATGATTATCCTCAAATTGTTTTATGATCAGTAACACACTGTTTGAGAATCAGCAACCTATTGCTAATAAATTTTATACAGCCATCCTTCTCTGACGATATAGTAATGCTTTGGAGTTAAGATACACTATAGTTCTTGTTTTAACTAAGTTGCACATTAAGAAGATAGCCTAGTTTAGTACTTGGTGATGAATTATGTGTGTTCATTAGTAATCTGAAATCTGTATGAGTCTTCTATATATTTTTCATTAATGCTGTGTCTAAAATGTATTCCAAAGATAAAAGTCATAAGACTTGAAAGAAAAGTGAAGACCGATAACCTCCTTAGAGAAGAAGTGGGCCATTAGTAAGTATGTTGCTCAGCGTTCTAGTGAATGCTTGATTTGCTTTTTGATTACTATTAATTTATAGGATGATATTTGAAAAAACTGCCATGTAGGATAAACTGTATATTGGTAACAGTACTGCACACAAACTGTTTAGTTACGTTTTAACAGAGATTCAGAACACATCTAATACTATTACAGTTAGGAATCTCCAAGAACTTATTAAACTCAATTAGACCTTCCAGCTTTTCACTAACCAATCACAGAATAAAGTTATACAACTGGTCTATAACCTTAACTATCCCTTTGTTAAATATAGACTATCAGCTGCCATAAGTAAAACTTTATGCTACTTTTCAGTTGAGTAAGGAAGTGGTATATAGATGGATTGACAAAGCTACAAAATTTATGAAGGAGATGACCCTAAGTCACATGTATACTAAAGGTAGATAGTAAAAGGAGAAGAAAAGAAATAATAGGGAAATTTTTATGTGTAAATTGTCAGATTTCTGCAGTTGCTAAGGACAATTCTCTCAGAGAATCTTGTCACTTGGTACTGGAGTGAGTTAGGGTTTGAAAAAGGTATAAGACCTAGAAAACAAGAAAGGGTTACCTGCTTTATTACTGGTGAGGAGAATTTAGCCAGCTTAACACACACACACACACACACACGCATACACACACACATACATATGTGTGTGCAGATGCACATGTGTGTGTGTATGCACATATGGTATAACTATGTAAGTTAGCTGGGAATAAAAGTGAGCAGAATGAAGAAGAAAATCCAAACAAATCATTTGTTTGGCCTTGAAAGGGAAGAAGCTAATTGGATAGAAATGTGGGGAACAGAGGGTCCTCTAGCAAGGTTTATTTGAAACTGGATGAAGCTGGTTTAGTAACTTTCTTCTGTGCCTCACCTTGATGACCTTTGTGTCCATGACACCAGGGGAGCTTCACACTTTTACAGTAAAGCAGCTTTATGATCTGGAGTCAACTGACCTGAGAATATGCTGGTAACACGCCTTATTGTTAGTAAGAGCATGTTTTGGGGAAAAAAAAGTTAAACTGGGAATACCCTCCTCCTAAAAATTATGAAAACAACAAATAAGTTAGAAAGCTAAAATTATATTATACTGAATGTACAATAACATTCATTGGGTACTGACAATTCACAAATTCTTTCGTATATGTGATCTCCTTTGAACTTAGACTGAGTCTGATATTACTGTTGTTGCTGCTAGTCTCCTTGTGAAAATAAAAGAGCACATTGAGGCTGAGAGTTGGACATTTGTCCAAGGGCGTTGATGAGCTCGTCTTTGCATCCCTAATGCCAAACATAGTGCCTGACACACAGAGGGCACTAAAAGAATGCTTATTTAAGGAACGAATGTGATTTAAGCTGGTAAATTCTAGAACTATAACCAATGATTTCTGTATTATTAGGACTTTTTTGGTTGCAAGTACCAAAAATAGACAAAATGTTGAGGTATTATTATAAATATTTAAAAATGTAGAGTCATTCCCCCCGCCTCTCTCTCTCTCTCTTTCTGTGTGTGTGTGTGTGTGTGTGTGTGTGTTTACTTTATTTTTTATAATCTCTTTCTTCAGACCAGCTTTTTTTGCTTTTTAGGACTGTGGTAGAAAACACAGCTGTCTCATAATTCCTGAGAACACATATTACAACTCAAGCCTCACTTTATCTCAATTTCATATGCTTAGAGAAGAGATTTCAATGGGCTCGACTTAGGTAAAATTTCCACCTCTGGAGCAATCAGCCTTGCCAAGAGAAGAGGTAATTAAAACCCTACAAACATGGTTCCTAGAGTGGTTTAAGAGAAAGGAAAAGGGCTTTAGTTTACAGGCCATACTGACAAGCCAAAGGTGTCCATTACAATTTCTTTTACCAAATCTGATGTTCAAGAGCCACTATGAAGGCTACTTTCTTTGAGATACAGTATTCATGATTTTAAGTGGGGAGAAAAATCCTTAGTAATTCCCTGCCTTGGTATTTTTGTAGAGCAGAAAATAGAAACTGCTGGGGATAAACAGTTATTTCTGTCTTTTGTAAAATCCTGACTACTTATTGAGATGATGCTGCCTATCCTGGAGATGGAAGGGCCTGAACAGCTTTGAAAGAAGCTAGAGAAATAGCAATCAGTACAGTAATATTGGTCTGCAAACTACATTTTCTAGTCTTCTTGACAGGTTGGCATTTAAGCTGAGTTGGTTTTCAAGGACAAACTTGAACTATCTAGGTAAAAGAAAAGGATAAAGTATGTTCCATTCAAAGTAACACACATTTGAGGCAAAGTATTTTGGGGAACATTTACATTTTAGAATAGCTGCAGTGTACATCATAGGTTGGAGGAGAAGCAGATATGAGTGGACAGGTATACTGAAGAGGGGCAGGAATCTCACCTTTGGATGATGTCCTGAAAGTGTGACTTGTATTTTATGGGCAGCACAAGTTATTGAAGAAGTTGTAAGGTCATACTGGTATTTTAAAACCTCACTCTGGTGAGAAAAACACTGGAGAAGGATCAGAAATGAGGAAGAAAGAGCAGTTAGGAGATGGCAGCAGTTACGAATATAAGATAGATGTGAGAAATAAGGGCTTGAGTCAAATTTGTAGCAGTGGAAACCAAGAAAATAGGACTCACTATGAGATAATAATAAGGATTTCAAATCTATAAGTGTTGTTGAGAAGGTTAGAAATAGAGAAAAATTTTGGCTTTGCTATACAGTGGTACCATTCATAGAAATAGGAAACCTGGGAGGAAGTCAGGTTTGGACATAAAGACAATGTGATTATTATCCTTGAATTCAATGAGTTTAGTTTATGGAATAACAAAGTTGAAATATAGCTTTCCAGGTATACAAGTCTGGAATTAGAAACTGTAACTATAGGTGATGAATTTGACAGAAGTTGTTGAAAATCACACAGAATGGGGGGGGTTACATTTAGTTTTTCATATATTTAATATCCAGTTGTAATGTAAATAGGATGAACATTCAATTGAAGTGTGCATTTTTAGAGCCATCATCAGATTCTTTGCTTTCCATAGTCTGTCTTTGCCATAACAAATTTATTTCTTTTATTAGTGCTGTTGAAACTGAGGTTCATAAAGCCTTCAATTCTAAGAACACATTTTCCAAGGGGCAGCTCCAAAGATAGTAAAGCATATTGGATGGATACTATCATGACCTAATATGACATTTAAAAAATGTTTGCATTACTACATGCAATTTTTCTGTGGTGGCAGTTTTATAAATTCTTGAATGGGATAAAATACTAATTAGTGTTCACAAGTCAATTTCATTCTAATTGGTTTTCTGACTTTCATCATGTAGGAACAATGTCCAATTGTATAGATGATCCTTCATGCTGATTTTTTTTCCTGAAATTTTTGAAGGTCTATAGATTTTTTGCATGTTGACTTTATTCATTCATTTTTCTTTAAAACATAATTTGCATACAATATTATCTTAGTTTCAGGTGTACAACATAGTGACTCAACATTTATATACCTTACAATGCAATCACAACAATATGTCCAGGAACTGTCACCTTACAAAATTATGATGATATTGACTATATCCTCTGTGCTGTATATTACATCCTCATGACTTATTTATTGCTTTTATTCTACTTTACATTTTTCACCCTCCTCAGCCCCTCCCTTCTGGCAACCATCAGTTGGTTCTCTGCATCTATCAGTCTGTTTCTGTTTTATTTTGTTTGTTCATTTGTTTTATTAGAGTCCACGTAGAAGTGAAATCATACTGTATTTGTCTTTTTCTGTCTGACTTATTTTACTTAGTATAATACTTTCTAGGTCCATCCATGTTTTTGCAAATGGCAAGATTTTATTTTTTTATTGCTTAGCAATATTCTATTTTACATATCTATTATATATTATATATATGTAATATATATATGTATATGTGTGTGTGCGTGTGTGTGTGTGTGTGTGTGTGTGTGTGTGTGTATGCCACATCTTCTTTATCCATTCATCTACCTCACTCTAGATCTTGTCTGTTGCTAAATTAGCTGACACAGTGTGTCTTCCAGATTACATCTCCACTCACAGTTTGCCTGCAGGGTCTGCTGCCTGTTAGTGGACAGGTTTTGTTGCAGGTGGCCCCTTTATGCTTGACCCACCCTGACACAGGTAACTTGGTGTCATCCATTTATGTCTTAACCAACAAGGAAACCAGAAGGGTAACAGGTCTGGAAAGCAGTCAATATGCAGAGAGGCAGAAGAAAATGGCATATTTAGCTAGATAAGATCTAGAAAAGACCTGACAGGTAGCTTCAGATCACTGAAACTTATATTGAAGAAGGAGGCTTTAAATTCTATAGACCTTCTAGAGGTAGAAAAAGACTAGTGGTTTAAAGCTAAGGAGACATAGATTCAGGTTTTATGTAGAAAAAAACTTTCTAAAGTTTAGTGAAATGTAATGAAAAATTATAAAAGGTAAAAATTATCAGTCATTGTGTGCATTATACAGAGGATACATGTTTGTCTGTGTAGAGAATGAAAACAAGATTTTGGTGTCATACAGACCTAAATTTAAGCCTTATTCCTCTACTGCTTTCCATGTTTCACTATTCTAATCTTTTGAAGAAGAATAATGACAGTATCAGCCTGACCATTGGGCCAATCTTGCTGCCTTTAATCTCTCACAGGTGTTCCTGAGTGTACATCCCAATACATTTCCTGCATGCTAACCTATATCCCAGAGTCTGTTTCCTGAGGAACCCTGTTTACATCATTAGCGTTTTCATACTTGTAATCTGATTCTAGCAGATTGTCAGCACCTTAAGAGCACAGAATCAGTCTTCTTTTTCTTTATTGAACAACAGTGGTTGTTCAATAAATGTTTCCATATCTTAACTTGTTCACCTATCTTCCCTCCAACTGAGCAGTAGGTAATGTATTTTCATAAACTGCCTTCTGCCTCTTTCCTCTTATTCTCACTGAAATGCTCTTCAGTGTGGCCTCATGCTCAAGAACACGATTTCCAAATCTAAAAGTCCTTCTTGAAACAAGATGCTACTTCCTCTTATTTTGCATATTTTTCAATTAATTACTAAGTTTTAAGCAAAATTAAGCAATTACCATAGTTCACATTAATCTTGTGTTGGCAGCACAGCCTAGTAATTGAAAAAAGGTTTTGGTGTCAGACCTGAGTCGAAGCCTTATTTTAGGAACTTCTCAGTCTGTGTCCTCCCTAAATTTTATTGTCCACATTCTTGAAGAGAGATAATGGTACCTACCTCACTGGGCTGTGGGGAGAATTAAAGGGGGAAATGTGTGCAAAACTCAACATGTAGCAAATGCTCCAAACATGTTAGCTATTTTCTGTGATGTTATTTTATTAATATTTCAAGATCACTTTATAATTTATTCTCTGTAATTTTGTTTTCACAGAGATCAAAATATTTTCTAATTTCCCTTGCAATTTCTTCTCTGACCTATGGGCTATTAACAATCTGTTATTGAATTTCCAAATATTTGTGGATTCCCAAATTTCCTTCTGTTGTTGATTTCTCATTTAACTCCACTGTGGTTAGAAAATATACCTTGTTAAAATTAAAGGATTTCAATCCTTTCAAATTTATTAAGACTTGTTGTATGGCCTAGATCATTCTTTGTAAATTTAACATAAGATATATAAGATTTAAATATTGCTCCAAATCTGCTTTTCTGTATTATTTGATTGAAGATGGGTTTGTAGCCTTTCTAATTCTACTGCATATCCTTTAACAGATTTTTGATCTGCATAATAGTGATTTTAAAGTGTAATCAGTGAATTTTTCTCCTTCTCCCTTTCTTATCAGAGGTATCTTGGTCAGCTCAGCTGGCCTGCTGTCAGAGTCATCCTTTCTTGTCTTTAGAAGCGAAGGCACTGAATCCATTCCCTGGAGCTCATGGCTCTCAAACTATAAGCCACAGTCTAAGAACAAATTCTGAACTTCAGTACCATCTATATGTTCAGCTGGTCCCCTTTCTTCCCTTCCAAAGCCATGACCTTATATGAGGATTAGAGATGTACACACCACCTGTGCCTCAAGTTACCGTTCTCTGTCCAGGGCTACAAATGTCCCCAAGGAAGAGAGAGAGCATGACTTAAAAAGGCCTTTTGTGTATTTCTTGAATGTTTTTTACACATGCCATTCCCACTTCCTGGAATACACTATCCTTGGACTTCTTTATCAATTAACAATTATTCTTTAAATTTCAAGACAAAATCAATATATCACTTTTTCAAGGAAGTCTGCTCTAACTGTCCTGGCTAAGTTTGTTTGCTCTGTTAACTGTATTTTTAGTGTTCATTCTTTCTCTCCCAGATGCCTTTTCAGAATTATAAATATAATATAAACTTTATTTCTTCTCTCCCACCTTAGACTGTTAAATGAATGAAAGCTAACACTATGATTTTTGGTCTACCACTAGACTGTCACTGTCTAGAAAGTATCTCAAACATGGCACTCCCTCAGTAAATTTTAGTTTAACATTTTATTAAATATACAACATACATACATGTATATTACACATATATGCACATATTGTCCTAGTCTGTTCTGGCTGCTTTAACAAGAATATCACAGACTGGGTAGCTTAAACAACAAATGTTTATGTTTTTGGAGGCTAAGAAGTCCAAGATCAAGATGCTGGCAGATTTGGTTCCTGGTTCGTAGATAGCCATCTTCTTGCTATGTCCTCACATGGCAGAAGAAGCAAGAGAGATATCAGGGATTCTTTTATATGGGACTCATCCAATTCACGAGGGCTCCACCCTCATGAACAAATAATTTCCCAAAGGCCCCATGATAGAAAATACCATGATATTGGGAGTTACAATTTCAACATACAAACTTTGAGGGGACATAAACATTCAGTCCAGACACATACACACATATTAAAGAAAAAAAGTCCAGAAGATATGGCAGGAAATCCCTGACTTCTCTATATAAATCCTAAACTGTGTTAGAAAATTGAACAAATAAAAGTTGAACAGCATGTTATGGGGACAGGGGATACTTTCTGAAGAGCTGAGACATCTCATTATGCCTGATCTAGTGGTTCTGGCTTCCTTTTAAGCCCAACAAGCCCCAGTTGATGGATGGGAGCAACGAGTAATATGTAAAATGGTTGATGCAGGTTGTAAGCACCATGAAGATCCAGAACTACTGTTTTGAGGGATTTTAATACAATCCTATAGGAACTGATGATGTTAAGCATGAGTATATATTAAAATCAGAATTATCTGAATGTACAAGTATTTTTTTTCTTTGATGAAGAAGAATCACAAGTTTTGAGCAACTTGAGATTTATTTAGTGAATAGGAAACATTCTGAGGAAGGCTGCCTGATTTGTTTCACTTTTTCTGAGGGACTTGTCCCTGAAAAGCTTGATATCTTTGTGGTCTAGGCATTTGCTTTGTATGAGAGGCATGTAGGTCTATGAATTCATAAAATGTCAGAAGCAGCCTTTAAAACAACATTCCACACATAATTGATATATGGACTTTCATTTGGCCTTGCATAGGATAGTCAAATGAGATTTTACTGAATTAGGATGGTACCAGCTTGATTTCTTCTTTATCATGAGTGTTACCACACTGTGAACAGGATATGTTATCCTTCCCTATGCAGCACTTAATCTAAGGTTCTCAGACTTAGTGTGGTACATGGAGAGGCCATAATTAGAAGACAAGATTGACTGAGTCATGATTTGGTTAAGCAGGGTGTATGGTCACTTAATTTAAGCAGCCTTATAAAAATGTGTGACCTAAGAAGAATTTTTACCAGCCCATACATAAACTGCTGGTTTGTATTTCATTAGTTAATTAAATTTCTCTGGCTTCTACCCTACCAAATATGATGTGCTATAGCTTATAAAATAAGCACATCCTATTTAGGTAGACCATAATAAGTTTATTTTAGCATGCTTGACTAATTTTTTACATGTTTGTATTAATTTCCTTTAGGTTTTAGGAGAGACCCAATTTAGGTATAATTCAAAGTCTATTTGTTTTCTGATATTTCTGAGAAGCAATACATTTGAACAACAATTCAGAATCATTGATTTTACAACCTTCCCCGGGATCCTTGGGACTGGATCAAGTATGTAGTAGCTGTTCAGTACGTGCTTCTTGATCAAGTAAGTGATAGAGCAAAGAGAACTGTAAGCTAAGTGTGATGGTTAATATTATGTGTCAGCTGGCTAGGCCACAGCAACTAGACATTTGGTGAAAAACCAGTCTAGATGTAGCTGTAAAGGTATTTTTTTGAAATCAGTAGACTTTGAGTAAAGCAGCTTACTCTCCATAATGTGGGCAGGTGTCACCTTTAATGAAAAAAAAAAAAAAAAACAAGGACCCCCGAGTAAGGGGAAATTCTGCCTCTAGACCACCTTTGGATTTGAGCTGCAATATTCAACTCTGCCTGGGTCTCTAGCCCACTGGCTGGCCCTGCACATTTCAGGCCTGTCACCTCACAGTTGCATGAGCCAGTTCCTTAAAACAAATCTCTCTATATATCTATTTACACATCCTATTGATTTTGTTTCTCTGGAGAACCCTGACTAATATACTGTGTTATCCCCATTTTGTGATCTGGAACTTGAACATGTGAATTATTGACGTAAGTCAGAGTTTTGGACGCCTTTCATTTCACTTCTTTTCAACCTGGATTTTACTACGTTATGTTTCAAAGTGATTTTTTCCCTGTATGTTAATATTAACACATCAACTTTCTCTAGTTTAGTGGAATTTGTTTAAGCAGATGAATTAAATGAAGAAAGTGTGACCAAATTTTACTTTGTAGTATAGAAAATAAATTATCTTCCTAATTTGACCATTCAAAAGAAAATTTAAAAGTTTTGATCTCTAGGGAAAGTGTTTACAGTCACCATATGACCAAGTGCAGCTAGAGAGGGTCTGATGATGGATTTTATACTCACTAGGGCCGAATCTGCCATGAGCAACACTGGGCGGCCGACAGGAGACCTTCCTTATAAACTGGGCTAGAATTATGAAGTAATGAACTGTGCTCCCAGTGTGGGTACCGTAAACTTAGTAATGAATAACACTCTTTGAACGTCTGGAAAAGAAAGATGTCTCACTCCAGGAGGGATGTTTTCCTTTTTGTAACCAAACCTGCTTAGCTGACATTTGAAGCCTGGCCTCACACTCCTTGGAGATCTTCTTTGATCCAGTGCAGTTTAGTCAAATTGACTCTGATGTGTTTGTAGATTGGAGTGGGGGTTAGGAAAATGTGGGAGTGGGGGTGTGAACCCATATGTTTCTCTTTGACTAGGAATTTGCCAATGTTTTTCTTCTAAGGAATTAAGATTCCCTTTCCAGTTTTGATGATCGATATAGAGATTTCGATATAGCTTTTGGCTCTAAAAGGATTGGGAGAATCTGAAAGAAGAGCCACGAAGGTAGGTTATGGTTTGACAACACAGAGGGGAGATGAAAGAAACGTCAGCCCTGAGGAAACCACATAGGAACAATTGACTAATCATCGTCAAATATTGAAGAAGAGGGTTGAATACTTCTCCAGACATTCAAAGGATAAAAATGAATAAAGCGCCAAACTGTAGCTTATCCTGTTAATGCTGAACACTCAAAGAAAATTTTTGTCAGTTAAGTTTATCAAACTGAAAAAAAAATCTTGAAATATTTTCCAGGGTCTTGATAATGAGGCGATTATCAACCTTTTTTTTTTTTTTTTTTACCTCATTTAGATGTTTTAGATGCTTTACATTAAATAAAGGGTCATCTGCTATGCTTTCTATTATATGAATTTTTGTTGGTGGTGGTAAATCATATTATTATTCAGCAAACATTTACTCCTCCTCCATTATCTACCCTCCATACATCCAAGAATATGTTTTACCCCCACAGTGATATTGGGCTTGGCTCTTGACTTGCTTTGGACAAGAAAATGAGGATAAACATGAAAAGCACCAGTTCTGAGGCTAGGCCTTAAAAGACATGTGTTTCCACTTGCCCACATGGCAGCTTCTGGTCCTTACCATGAGAAAAACATGCCAGTCTCCCTAGACTGGACCCAAATTGAGACAAGTGCTATAAACTCAGTTGACCCACCACCTGAAGCAGAGGTATGCTAGCTGACCTGTATGCCCATGTATGGAAAATGAAGGCTTATTGCTGTATGCCACTGAAATTTTGTAGTTGTTCCAATGAGCTCAGTAAGTCTTATTCATTCAATAAGTTTTTACTGGGCATTTACTACATGCCAAGCTCTGAGCTTGTTCTAGGAGGTGCAAAAGACCCAGGCTTCCAAGAGCTTCTTCTAGTCTATAGGAGGAGACAGATATGTACACAATGAGCTGGGTTCATATGAGGCACTATGAGACTTGTAATAAATGCTATAAGGGGGAAAAGTATGATGTCCTATGAACTGTGAAACTGAAGAGATAATGCCATTTTGAGGAGGTGGGGATGTATCAAGAATGACTTCATAAAGAGTGATTATTGGATATATTAATTGAAGATATTGCTTGTATAAGTTGCATTAATTTATACTTTGCATGTGTGCACACATATAAGATACTTGCCTCCCACCTGGGGATATGTACTTTGGGTTATGCATGAAGTAGCTGTTAGCATGAGGGTAATACATAAGTATGCACAGCATGAGATATTTTCAAAATAATTTCAAAATGGTCCATTTACTAATTTAATCTGTATTCATACAAATATAAAAATCATATTACACAAACTGGATGATGATAAATATAGCAACTAAATTTATTTAGTCTTTTTGGAACAGAAACAGTCAAGTCCTATGAGGTGATCCTTTTTGTAAAAAGTCAAATTACTCATCAAGGACTAGTACTATTGGAGTCATAATCAAGAAAGTATATTTATATCTATAACAAGTAAATAGAATGAAATATCAGGAAAACAAGCTTTGAGATGAAAATTTGATTTCTGACATCTTCCTGATAGGTGGTTTAGCTTTCAATTAAAGGAAAATGTCAAGGCTTTTAAGAGAGTATTTATTTATATTTAAATACAAAGTCATGTTTTCTCAAGAGCACAGACTTTAAAGTCAAGCTGTGTGGGTTTGAATTCCATGTTCAGTTTTTACCAGAAGTATGACGTTGGCATACATCTAACATCTCTAAGCCTCTGTATCTCTTTCTGTAAAATGGAGTTAGTAATAATAGTACTTCATAAGTTGTTCAGAGAATGCATGTAAAGTGCCTGGCATTGAGCCCAGAATGTGGAACGATCTCAAGAAATGTTAGCTGCTATTATTACTGTTACTTTCCTCTAGCAGAGGAAGTAGCTAACTTTCCTCTAGCAGAGGAAGCTCAACATTTAAATACAGTAGCATTTATTATTTATGAAACCTTTTTGATTGTGAATATATAAGACCATGCAACCTTAAAGTAGGCATTCAAATTTTGGATTATCTTGATTTCAAGTGGCTGAGGACAAATATTGAGCTCACCTGAATTTTCTAGAGTTTAGAAAGTAATATTAGAAGACATTCTTGGGACAGCAGATAGCACAGAGAACCACATTCTCTGCCTTTAACCTCTGAGTCACAGTGGATATAAAACATAAATTGTATAAACCATCCTGAACATACACAATAGCTCAAGTCTCTCCTCCTCAATTATTTTCCTTTAAACTAAATTTGTGAGAAGTATTTGGGCAAATAACCCTTCTCCTTTATTTGCTACTTTCCACATGTCAAAAATAGAGTATAGCCAAACTATGTTTTTCTATATTACTCATTTTAACCAGGAGGGCTTAGAAAAGTTTGGAAATGACTTTTGGAGAAACATTTTTCATTGTTTTTAATTTATCTAAAAACAGGCTAAAAAGTTTAATTAACAGGCTCCAAATAATAGTTATACCATTTTTCCTCTGCTATCAGCTTTCACTTTTATTTACGATGGGTGTCCCCTGTGTCTCTTTTACACCAAGGTCCACTATCACTAATATTTCTGTGATATGTGAATAAACCTAAATGTAAAGTTAGCACTTGCAATCAATGCAAATTAATGACTTTTTAAAAAATTTCAATCAGGAAAAGCAGCTTTGTAGTTGAAAATCCCATGCTGGCCCTAGAATGGGAGTTTTTCCAGCCTCTGCTTAAATCCAAAAAAATACTGCAATCTTCTGGCACAGGCCCACTGTAATGCTTTAAAAACAATTTAGCAACTGTCATTGCTGTAATTACAGTAACTAATTACCATCCTTAGCAAACAAATAGCTTAACATAATACGCAAGCCGAATCAATTTTGAAGAAATGCAAATTCCAAAAGCGAAAAAGGGCATTTTGGCAAACCTGAAAGAGAAGCAGGAAAATAATACACTTTGTTTTATCTGCACATAATTCCCAGGGAATATCATATCATAAATATTTGCATTCAGTTCTTATCAGGACATTTGCATTTGCTTCTTATCAGTGTGCAGACCGGACTCTGCCAGATAGAGAGAGTAGCGCCCCACCATGCACATATTTCTAATGAATCACGTCTCGGGCCCAGAGAATATTTTGGCTGGAACTTTATCACCCAGATGAAGAGGTCATTTACTCTCCGAGTTGGTTCATCTTGGAATTGTCTTGAGATTTTGATGTGATTCACCCGACACAGCATTTATTTATTTCTTTATTTTAGACAAACACTGGAGGCAGTTTATTACCGGAACGCTTCTTCCAAAGGCAGCTCTTCAAAGGATGCTTCTCCCGTTGTCTGCCATCCCCTTCCAACCCATTCCCCAACTTATGCAAAAATGAAATCATATGTAAGTAACACCGATTCCAATTACTTCAAATTCCTTAACAGGCACGGCCATCTTTATTTTGTAGGAATCAATAAAGAGAATAAAAACAAGGCATAGAATAAATCAAGCCCTACTCGACCATCATTATCTTGAAATTTAGTGCCAAATCCCGTTGTAGTTCTCCAGGAGCACATTTGATTAGCAGCAGCTTCTTTAGTAAGGGGAGGCTGCGCCGATGGTCAGGAAGCCACCTTGCTAATGAGACCATCAGATTCCTCTAACCGTTTATCCAGATAAATCCATTTCTCATCTTATTATAAGTTGCAGTGCATCTTACCCATGAGCACAAATGAGGTCAATAAGCGAGCCGATAGCAGCTTCTCTCATATGGGAATGATAATTTTGTCCTTTTTAACCCTTGAATTATCATCTGACACAGCACCCAGTGCTCACTGGTTTTCTGCGCCTGAACATAAAGCACACAAACAGTCTATTTTGTTTTGGAGAGAAACAGGAATATTATTCATATTGATTGGATCCTTTCTGTTGTTCTTGGCCGTTTAATTAAACCAGATTTGTATTTTAGTGCTTTGGTAACATGAGGTCTTATAGATAGGGGTCTTATGTTTTATGTGAAGCAAAGCTAGGTTGGTACACAAGAATCATGGCTGTGCATGCAGAGTTCTACAGGAGTGCTATTATTACACAATTTCCCCTGAAGTTTTATCATCGACTTGATATTATTGCACAAATTCCGAGGTCAGACTTCAAAGTAAAACTCTGGACGGGATCAATTTGAGTACTATGATTTCAATTTCCAATTATAAATTAAAATATAGATATAATGAGGAAATTTATCATTTATAATAGTAGCAAAATATATTTAATTGTACTTCATAGTGATTTTATTTCATGAATATGGTCACTTAAACTTAATTTCACCTTTTGCCCAAGAAGAATTTCATTTTGATTTATTTATTTAATACAAAAGAGAACTTCTGGTTTAATATGATTCAAATGATTGACATATCTCTAGTTGAATCCTGTTATTTATAATCTTGTAAGAACATAAACATCTTATGAAAGTTTATTCCCATAACAGTAAGAGAATTTTCTGTCAAATTATTTGTTTTAATTATAATTTTTAAAAAATCATAGTTTAAATTTTTTTCCTAAGTAAGCCTGTTAACATAGGTTTTAAAAAATATTTTGATTTTAACAGAAATTATTTTGTTAAAACATGTGTAGACACAGTTACTCATATTGATGTTAAAATTTTAAAATATTATTTAAGCCCCAAATAAACATTTCACAACACTATCTTATAAAATTGTTTCTTTAAGAATTTTTCAAATGTTAAATGTGAGATAAAATTTCTGTGCAAAAGAGAGGTTACGATTATGTGGCACCATAAGATAAATTCACATGGAACTGTTCAGAAAGCATATTTGTTTTGCCTTAAGTTCAGCTCTTGTATACATGTTTACATTATGTGTTATGTTTTAAATTCAGGATGCATAATATATTATGTATAAGATCATACAAAATATCCTACTAAAAAAACAAAAGCTAGAAACTAATTGTGGGATTCAATAATTCATCTGGAAAAGACATCACATCTGTCATGTTTTATCATTGTTTTTAGCTTTTTCTTTGAGGTGGGAAGAGCTCCTAGTTAAGAGCCCATTATCAGGGTGAAGGATGCAGGAAATCCAAAATATTTATGTTTGTTCATGGCACGCGGACAAAAGACAGTTCTCAGGAAAAGGGCTTTCTGATTAAGTGATTGAAAACACTCTGGTGTATTTTAATAGCTTCTTCTATCCAAGAGATAACATCATCTTCATCCTTATCGCTATTCTGAAACTTATTTTAAACATTCTCCTATGCTCTTCCAATTAGACACTTTGCTCTCTTGGCTTCCTGTGTCCTCACTGCAACTCATCTCACTTGTTTGCTTTCTCATTTTTGTCAGCAGGTTGGGTGTAAAAAGAGGCATTTAACAGATAATTGAAGGGCCGTGGCTTCCAGAGTCAAATTCATCGACATGGCATTCAGCCACAGTCCCTCAGTGATAAAACGTGGATGTGTAAAACATCAACGTGCACTTCACAAAAGCTTAAAATATTGATGATTGGTTGAATGACATTGCAGAAAATATTTAAAAAGAACCTGTTCATTTTAAAATAAAAATCGATAATGCCCAAATAGATCGTATAAAATCAGATCAAACACTTGGCCAATATTAAAGGGAAATATGTGTATTGAGAAATAGTTTGTTAATATCTGCACTTGCTCATCCTTCTCTCTAGAACATTTTTCTCTCAGATTTTTGTGTCGGTGGTGCTTTCTCATCATTCTGGCTCAGTTCAAAGGTCACTTTTTTAGAGAAGCCTTTCTTGACCATTCTAGCTAAAGAAGCTGTCCCACCTCCACCACATTCAGTCAATTTCTGGTTTCTGTTTTATGTATTTTTATTTACTTTATGGTGTTTACTGCTGTTAATAGTTTATATATGTTTTATATAAGGATGACTTTATGGTTTGCATCTGACTTTCCCCTGAGGAGGCTGGGAATTTTGTTATCCTTATTCATTGTTGTAGTAACAATATCTATAATCTTTTTTGGCACATACTAAGCAACTGGTTTTTTTATTATTAAATAAATGAATTTATTGAAATCCTTGCACAGTGGTTAGCTTTTCAAAAATAGTACCTATGACATAGGTACTAGCAATAAACCCATTTCATGAACATGAACATCTGAAACTTAGGTTATCAGTGGCACACAAATAATAGGTACTGGAGCTGGAACTCAGCATCAAGTTAGCTCGGTCTTTAAAGCTCTTGTTCTTAATAACTTTGTTTTCCTATACATAATAGTTCAAATAATTCTACTTTCATTAGATAAGTGTATGTTTTAGTGTAACCCAGTGATATCATTAAGTATGAGGAACATTCAGGAGAAAATGACAAAATACCTTTTTGTTGCTTTGTCAGAAGATATAATTTTGTTGGCCTCTGAATTCCCTCTTTTGAGCATTCAAACTTTCAGCACCACATGGAAACCCAGGTGACAGTTGTGACTTAAAATTTCTTTTCCCTTCTGTACAAAGAATGGACATTGCAAATTTTCCTCTCAGGGAGGATAAGATAAAATAGAATCAGAAGTGATATTATTCTTGAAGTATTCTGCAGACCAACAGACCAGACAGAGCATATGGATAAAGGTTTCCGAATACAGATTACAAAATTGGCCTTGAAGAGGAAAAATACACCCATAGGAATGTCTGCTGAAGTCTTATTCTACAAAAGGCAGGGCATCTGATAAATTCTAGACTTGCTGACAACTAGGAATGACGAAGAAGTAAGGAAAGAAAACAATATTCTGGACCAAATTATGAAAGAACTGTTTCATGATAGAGACGTGATAGGAACCTTTCTTGTAGGAAGCAGTCAAATCATTTGAGATATTAAGTAAAAAAAAAAAAATCATAGGAGACAGTCAATACTATATCTCAAGCTTTAGGAAATATATTGCTTAGAGTTTATAACAAGGGCAAACCTCATTCCACGGTCAGTGAGGTCAAAAGTTCATTTAGCTCAAGAGAGAATCTTTCAAAGTAGAGTTTCTAACAGCTTAATCACAAATGAGCACAATTAAGCAGAAATGTGATATTTAAAGTTAGCAATGCAGCCAAGAAGTCTCCCGATAAATTCATCTAGTAGAAGGGGCATCTACAAAAATGGATAAAGGGAGGCGTCAGCCCAGATGCATACAGAAGAGGGAAGTGAATCTGTAGAATAATATCAGGAAGGCCAAAGCCCAAGGTGAAACGAAAGTTTCAATAACAGTTGAAAACAACCCAAAGGGTGTATTGCTATCTGAAGAGTAAGAAGAAAGAGAAACAAATACATGGGTCTATATTTCTTCAATAGATATATGCCCAAGGTAATAGAAACATTATTTAGACCCTACATTGATTATATGTTTTCCAGCAAGGAAGATCATCTTCAAGCTGGACAAGTTAGAACAAAGATCATTAAGGAGATATAGAGGTCCAGTTTAGATGAACAAATAAATTGTAAAGAAACATCTATTAGCTTTATGCGAGTAAAGGCTCAGATGAATAAACTGTACAGTGCTGGAAGATCACGCAGAGAATCCCATAGTGTTACTCTAGGTGCTGTTTTAGAAATCACGGTGATTGAGGGACATACCAAAGCACTGCAGATGGGACTGTGGCCTGCTTTTAATGGAGAAATGGACTTTCCAAAATTTTATTGTTCAGTAAAATGCTATCAAACCTTCACGATGTTTTTGAAACAAATGATCACACACATAGTTTATTAATACATTTTTTAAAAAGTAGTGATACTAGAAGCAAATATTGACTCATTGATACTACCTAGTTAGTTTCCCTCTAAAATGAGGCCATTGAAGTAATAGAAAGAAATGGCATAGTAATGACATCTTTGATTTCAGAAGGCATTTATTGGAGAAAATAATTCATAGAATTTGGTGTAAGGTAGAAAACGTTACTTGGATGGATTTATCCTAGTGGTGCTTTATGAAGGGTTTAGAAATTTTGATTAAATCAGTAGTGATTAAATCAGTAGTCTTGATTGACAGACTATATTTTGGTTTAACCACGGTGAAAATTTGTTTACTAGATTGTAGATGGCATGAACTTGAGTATGTTGTCCTGTGCATTGGGGCGGGATGATCAGGCTGCTCAGTTGTTTAATTTTAAGAGTCTATGATTTGGTGTGTGGTCTTATCTCCACCATACCTTTGTGCCCTTGAGTTTCATGAAGGCAATTTGTTCTAGAGGCAGCTATTTAGACACTAGCATCAAATCTGCAGGTGCTCAAGAATGCAGAAACTTGGGAACATTCAGTGGAATGTACTGCAGGAAATGGCTTGCTGGCTTTTTAGTGCTACTCAAGTTGCTGACTGGAATAATAGAACTTTTTGTTGGGATCATCTTTAGCTGAGAAGTGTTTATTTATCATTCTTTCTCTATTTCCCTCGCTTCTATTCTTCCCTGTAGCTGATGCTATTGGTGCCCCACCAAAATGTCCTTTACTGGGCTGACACACCCTTCCTCGACCTGCGTGGAGTTTTGGCTGAGAACGATCACAGCTGCTGTTTCCTCCAGTGTATTGCTGTCTGCTGGAAAAACTAGACTAATCAGAAATGCTGGAACCTTAAGCCCCACCTCCAGGGGCAGCCCACCACTAAGGGTTGACTAATATGAGCGTAGAAAATGCTGACGTCTGGTCTCAACATGCTCTAGAGCTTTCCCCTGGAGTCAGGCTGGAGCTAGACTCCTGTGGGACCCCTCTCCGATTAGCTACTCCTCCTTCTCTAGCCTGCTTTCCTCGCCCCCTTTCTCCCGAGAGCACTCCCTCAAAAACCACTGCACGAGAATCTTAGTCTCAGCCTCTGCCTCTGAGATACTCAGCTCAAGACATCTCCTCTTTCTCTCTTTGTCGTTTTCCTTCTTTCTTTCTCTTTCCTTCTTCCATCATGGCAAATAAGTGATGACAATACAGTGTAGTCTTATCTATACCTTGAAAGGTGAGTTCAAACTTTTAATTTGGCATTTGGCCCAGGCAGCACTGTTTCTGGGTTTGTCTTCAGGACCATTGCATCAGAATCACCCGGGAAGCCTATTAAGATGCGAGTTCTTGGCCCCCACTTCAGACTTGCTGAATTGGGGTCTCTGGGGACAAGGCCCTGGAATCCACCATTTATTGAGTTCTTCAGATGCTTCTATGTACATAAGGGTTTGGAAACCCTTGAGGCAGGACGTAGTTATACTGTTGCCAAAGGTGTGGGTTTAATACACTTGGAGGCCATTTAGCTAATATAAACAAAACTTTCCCAAGTCCATGAATTGTGTTCTAACCTTACCAGGCTTCTTGAAACACGTATTACTAAAATCTGCTCACGTGTGCACAGTTCATCGGTCCAGCTCAAGGTCACCTCAACTCTGGGGAAAGGCACATCAAAGGGCCTGTTGTGGAGTTTTTTCAAGTACCAAGTTTTCTTAATTTAACACAAATACTCTTCATGTTGACACAAATTGCCAGTTGCTACTCTGAAGGAGGGCAGTTAGTCACTTGTTTTTTTGAGAGTTTCTTTTGTGACAAAGAGACAGGCTACAACCAAAACCGTGGTAGTCAGCTAACAAAAAAGCAGTAGATAAACAGAATTCCTGCTTTCCGTCAGTAAACATCTTCAATCTAGTAACTTGCACAATGCAAATGTTAACCTAATTAACCCTATGAAGATAAGGGGTCAGTGTTTGCTACAATTTCTGATATTTGAAGGTAAAAGTTTGATGTGGAGCTTCAACCTCCGCCTTGTAAGGCTTTCCCACCAGTGGCAAAGTTGTCTGCCTGGAATTCTCTTGTGGTTCTTGGAAGGAAGAACTACAAACAATGTATCCTATAGGGAAATGTTTATTGCCTTTAATTAAGCTACAATTTCTGACCACTCTGTACTTGCCACTCCTCCATTCAGCCAGTTGCAAAGGCTCAACTTTAACATCAGGCCACATGGCAGGCATGTCATTCTATGTGCCCTCTTGGCTTTGGCCACACCATGGTTATTGAAGAGTTTGCTGTAAGCACTTTGAAGAGGTCACTCAGGACTTACTTTAATAAGTCAGCATCATACCTAGGTAAGAAAATTAGACTGAGTTAGGCATCAGTGAGTGCTAGCAAATAGTGTACGATGAAATGAAGATAATAACCCCAATGAAATGATAGCTCTGGAGAACTCAAACATGTTCTTTCTGGGGGAAAAAAAACATTCATTTGGGCTCTCCAACCTCCAAAATTCACAGATTAGGAGGGTGTGCAATTGTCAGTATGAGAAGCTGAAGCAGGCCAGGAATAATTTCCAGAGTTCTGCTTCCAGCTCCCTGATGCCTCTCCACGTGGGTGAGCCATCCGTGCTCGGCACGGTGATCCTGCCATCTGTCATATCCCTCTTGGTAGCAGCTGGCCTTTTGCACAAGTTTCTTACTGGAGGAGAAGTGTTGGCAGCTTTTGGAACCTTCTGAACCCACCTGAGGAGAGTTTGTGGGGAACCATAAAAGAAAGGGTTTTAAGAATAAGAAGAAAAGGAGAGACAGAGAAGTGAAAAAGATGTGCTTTCTGTCTTCCTTTGAGTTATACCCCTTCCATCCTGATTTATTTCTGAGAGGCAAAGAAGAGGAGATGGAGCCCACAAAGGCGGTGAGAATATAAATATTAGGCCATGCACTATGGTTTTATAAGTTGCCGTTTTTATTCCTCCCAAAATTATTTAAGCCAGGTGTCCAAACAGATACAATTCTAGAAATGAATAGATAGCTAAATAAACACAGTTATGAGATAATTTAGATAACATCTAATACTGCTTGAGAAGAATTGTGTGTGCGCGCACATCTGTAAATATTTGCGTGTGTGCACATGCTCATGTGTATGTGTGTGCATGTGTATGTGTACATTTGTGTATAGGTGTGAGCTTGGGTATATACACTCCCTCTAAAATCAGACATAGTCTTACTTATTTATTAGGAAGAGCCATTAACTACCTATGATCCAGAATTATTCCTGCCTGTATTTCTAATGGGAAGTGCAAACATTTTGTTAGTTTTAAATGATGTATGTTTTCCTTGTGACTTGCCTTGTCTCGGGGGACCTCCATTACTGAGAGTTTGAACTTCATGCCTGGTACTCGTGGTTCCAAATCATCTCTCCCGCCACCCGCCCCCCGCCTGCATCTACACTCCAAAGCCGCACAGTAATCACTCCCCCTGCACACATCCCATCTCTATGATATTCCTTATATTCTGTTCCTTGCTCAGAATACTTTTTATTAGTTCATGTAATGCTGGTGGTTTTAACAAATAAATCCCAGGATGTCAGTGGTTTGGCAGAATAAGAGTTTATGATTTGCTTATGCAGCATTCATATAGGTATCCTCGTTAGTGGGAAGAAAGTCACTTTCACTCAGATTCCATCAATGAGAATCAGTCATGGCAAACGGCCTGAGAAACATCGTTCCTATTTGAGCATCTCCTCCTAAGTGACAGCTCAGCCATACTGTGGAAGTGGGGGATATACATATTGGTAGAGAGTTTTTAGTTGTCTTTTAAAAATGGCCTCTGTCAAAGATTTCCAATGATCTGCAATTGAAATTAATTGCTCCAGCCTCTCTAATCCCAAAGCACTTTGTTTATACCTCTCTTATAATGAGCATTATTATTGTTACTACCATTGCTGCTATCATCTGTTATTACCATCATTGCTACTGTCATGGTTACTTTCATTTGTCCTTACTATCATCATCACCATTATTTATTTTGAAGTATAGCCCAAGGTGGGGAGTGGTAATGGTCAAAGGTACACAGGATCAGGTAGACTGAATTTGAATTCTGGGTTCATGATTTGGCTGTGGGCCCTTGGTGAGTTAGCGACCTCTCAAAGACTCTGAGTTGTTGAATCTGTATAATGGAGACAATAATATATACCTCTTTGGATTGTCGTAAAAATTAAATAAAATTAGGCATTTAAAATACTTAACAAAATCCCTGGTAATGAGTAAGAGGTTATTAGATAGGTACTAGCTATAAGCTCCGTTTCCCCAGTAAATTATATATTTACTGACAGCAGAAAAATTTTTGTAGATTTCCATCATGCACTACAGTGCTTGACACATTAAAAAGGGTCCAGTGATGTTGAAGTGATTGATAGGAGCTGGTCTGGTCTTTGCAATAGAAGTATAAATAGGATTAAAAGAAATTCATTTTCTCTATTTTTTTCTTTACACAGAATTAATAGCCATGTATCATAATTGGCCTCTCACTTATTTAAAAAGCTGAAAAGCATAGGGGAAGATATTTTTACTTATGTTTCTGCCATGAAGCAACTGGATATCTAATCCATGGATCTCCTGGCAATGAGATTCTCTAAATTTTTTTGTTACTCATTCCAATTCCTTACCATCCAGTGCTGAGGAATTCTTCCTTGGGTCAGAGCCACATTTCTCCTGCCTTAATTAAGGCCATTTCCTACATGAAAGCCTTTTAAATCAGGCTTTCATTTCTGCTGTTTAGATTTTTTAAATTCTTTATTTTTTTCTTTATATGGTATAGATTTTTAAATTTAAATATCTTTATCCTTGTCTCCAGAACTCACTTTCTTTTTCAGAAATGATATCCTCAACTAGATATATACTCTAATAAATGTCTGTTCAATATTCTCTATAGAAAGGACACCATCTCTCATTCTTAACCATTATGGTTTCTTTAATGGTGAAAGACTCACTCCAGTTAAGATGCCAGGGTCATTCCAAGCCAGAAGCAGAGGCATGGTGTAGCTAACTCCATCCCCCAAGCTGTAAGTTATGGGATAGGAGGCATCTGCTCCTTCCTGCTTGCCAGTGTAGCTATAAGGCCTGGCACATAGAAGAAAATGTATATCTATGATATTGGTGAAAAATAAATTATTTAATTAACAATGAACCAACCAACCAAACTTGGTTAGTGGGAGGAGGTGGTGGTTGGTCTTTATATAGACAGAACTCATTGGACTTTTTTCCCCCATCTTCTGGAGCTATTTGAGATTTTTTTCCCCCAGCGACATGGTTGAAACAAATAGAATCAATACCCAATGTTTTACAGGTTCTCTAGCTGAGTTTATGTACTTTTAGCAGATCTAAAACTTTTCTGAACATTTCAATCCTCTTTATTCTCTAGGAACGTGGGGGGCAGAGTGACACATGAGTAGTCTGTGCTTCCTGACCAGCCCCCTCTCCTCCCGCCTTTCCCCACTCACACAATCGACATATATCCGTCATCAGCAAGGAATCTAGCAGGAACTTAGGATGGTGGGGATGGCGACAGTTCATGAAACACCCTGGAGAATGACAGGTTTATTAAACTAATATCCCACTGTACTTCCAGATTGATATGGTCTGGGAAAAGTCTTTCATAGTAACCCTTTACAGGGATATCTAGTCTACAGAATGCTTGCGTGTACATTATTTCATTTTATTTCCATACCAACCTATTTAGCAATTGATGCTCAGAGGAATTAATCGACTTTCCCAGGACCACATGGGCAGGAACTCATGAATACTGCCTTTGCTGCTTCTAATGACCATGTTTCTGCTGGAAGCTAATTGAGTATTCTACCCTCACCCATTTTGTGCACGTGTAAAATTCACCCAAAGGAGTTGAATTCCTACAAGCATTCATTCATTGATTCTCATTTTCAAAGACTATTAAGCACTTTTTATATTCTAGACACTGTACTAAGTGGCAGGATACAATGCTTAACAGTATAACATGATCCTTGCCCTCTTGGGGCTCATAAGCCTATGTGAGGTGAGGAGTGGAATGCAGAAAATCAAAAACTCAGATCCTGCCCATGCATTGCGGAGGCAGCAGTAGCAGTTCCAACTTAAACCCATCATGGAGGATAAAATAATCCACATTTAGGCCATTACCTAAATGAGTCTTGGCTGCTATGGCAGACCTCAGACCTTGAAACTGTGGCATTGTCATTTTAATTGCTAAATAATTTGCTTATAAGTTCTGTATAATGGGAATAGTGTGTATGCGTGTGTGTGTGTGTGTGTGTGTGTGTGTGTGTGTGTGTGTATTTGTGATTGCTGTGGCTAGTACTTCCAATACTATGTTGAATAAAAGTAGTGAAAGTGGGCATTCTTGTCTTGTTCCTGATCTTAAGGAAAACACTTTCAGCTTCTCACTATTGAATATGATGTTAACTGTGGGTTTGTCATATATAGCCTTTATTAAATTGAGTTTTGTCCTCTCTATTCCCACTTTGCTGGGAATTTTTATCATAAATGGATGCTGTATTTTTGTCAAATACTTTTTCTACATATGTTGATGTGATTATATATTCTTTATCTTTCAATTTGTTAATGTGGTATATCACATTAATTGACTTGTGGATATTGAATTAACCTTGCATCCCAGGAATAAATCCCACTTGATCATGGTGTATGATTTTATTAATGTATTGCTGAATTTATTATTCTAACATTTTGTCGAGAATTTTGGCATCTATATTGATAAGGAATATCAGTTTATAACTTCTTCTTTATAATGTCTGCCTGGTTTTGGAGTCAGGGTAAAATAAGATTAATGAATCTTATTTTATGATTCATTAAATTGAATGTTTTGGGGAATAGTTTGAGAATAATAGGTGTTACTTCCTCTTTGAATGTTTGGTAATATTGACCTGTGAAGTCATCCAGTCCAGGACTTTTTGTTGTTGTTGTTGAAAGTTTTTGGATTACTGATTCGATTCAATTTTGTTAGAAAAATCAGTTGGTTCGGATTTTCTGTTTCTTCTTGATTCAGTCTGAAAATTGTATGCTTCCAGGAATATAACTATTTCTTACAGATTTTCCAGGTTGTTAGCATAGTATTTTCTTATAATCCTTTGTATTTTGGTGGTATCAGTTATCACTTCTCCTTCACCTCTAATTTTATTTATTTGGATCCTCTTTTTTTTTTACTGATGAGTCTGATTAAAGGTTTATCAATTTTATCTTTTCAAAGAACCAGCTCTTGGTTTCATTGATCTTTTGAATTGTTTTTTAGACTCTATTTTGTTTATTTTCACTCCAATCCTTATTCATTTCCTCCTCCTTGTCCTCACTTTGGGCTTTGTTTACTGTTCTTTTTCCAGTTCCTTTAAGGGTAATGTTAGATTGCATATTTGATATTTTCTTTTTTCTTGAGGTAGGCTTGTATTTCTATGAATTTCCCTATTAGGACTGCTTTCTCTGTGTTCCATCAATTTTGGGTCATTGTGCTTTTATTTTCATTGGTCTCAAGGTATCTTGATTTCTTCCTTGATCTCATTGTTAACCCATGCATCATTTAGTAGCATGTTCTTTAGCCTTCATGTGTTGGTGTGTTTTTCAGTTTTCTTGTAATTGATTTCTAGTTTCATAGCATTGTGGTTGGAGAAGATGCTTGATATGATTTCAGTCTTCTTAAATTTATTGAGACTAGTTTCATGTCCTAACATATGGTCTATCTTAGAAAATGTGTACTTGAGAACAATGTATATTCTGCTGCTTTGGGGTGAAATGCCCTAAAAATATCAATTAAATCCATGAGGTCTAGTGTGTCACTTAAGGCTGTTCTTCCCTTATTAATTTTCAATTTGGCCAATCTGTCCATTGGTTTAAGAGAGATGTTAAAGTCCCAAAGTCTGATTGTATTACTGTTGATCTCTCCCTTTGTGTTGGTCAATATTTGCTTTATATATTTAGGTGCTCCTATTTTGGGTGTGTAAATGCTTATAAGGATTATATCCTCTTGTTGGATGTACTCCTTTATCATTATGTAATGTTCTTCTTTGTCTCTTACTATAGCCTTTGTTTTAAAGTCAATTTTTTTCTGATATAAGTATTACTATGCCAGCTTTTTATTTCCACTTGCATGAAATATCTTTTTCCATCCCTTTACTTTCAGTCAGTGTGTGTCTTTTGAGCTGAAGTGAGTCTCCTGTAGACAGTAATTGTATAGGTCTTGTTTCCTTATTCATTCAGCCAACCTATATCTTTTGATTGGAGCATTTAACTCATTTACATTTAAAGTGATTATTCATAGGTACAGTTATTGCATTATATTATTATATTTATGGTTTCTCTTTCCACACTTCTTAAAGAAGTACCTTCAACATTTCTTGTAATACTGATTTGGTGGTGATGAGCTCCTTTAGCTTTTTCTTATCTGGGAATCTCTTTATATCTCAGTTTTAAATGATAGCCTTGCTGGGTAGAATAATCATGGTTGTAGGTCCTTGCTTTTCACCCTTCAAATATTTTATGCCAATTTCTTCTGTCTTGTAAAGTTTCTGTTGGGAAATCAGCTGACAGAAATCAGCTGCCCTTCTCTTGCTGCTGTTAGAATTCTCTTTGTTTTTAACGTTTGCCATTTTAATTATGATATGTCTTGGTGTGGGCCTATTTGGATTTATTATGTTTGAGACCCTCTGTGTTTCCTGAACTGATATGTGTATTGTATTCACCAGGAAGGAAGTTTTCTGTTATTATTTCTTCAAATAGGTTGTCAATACTTTGCTCTAGCTCTTCTCTTTCTGGTACCCCTATTATGTGAATGTTGTTACATTTGATATTGTTTCATAGATCCCTTAAACTACCATTTTTAAAAATTCTTTTTTCTTTTTCCTGTTCTGATTGGGTGTTTTCTGCTACCTCATCTTCCAAATCACTGCTTTGATTTTCTACTTCATCTAATTTGATATTGATTCTGTCTAATTTCCATTATGATATTCTTAATTTCTGACTGGTTCTTTTATATGGTTTCCATGTTCTTTTTTAAAAAATCTTACTATCTCTTTGTTGAGGTTCTCACTAAGTTCCTTGGGTATCTTTATAACTAGTGTTTTAACTCTGTATCCAACGTATTGCTTGCCTCCATTTTATTTAATACTTTTTCTGAAAATTTCTCCTATTCTTTCATTTGAGACTTGCTTCTTTGTTTTCTTATTTTGGCTGCCTCTCTGTGTTCATTTCTATATATTAGGTAGATCTGCAGTGTCTCCCAGTCCTGGCCAGGTGGCCTTATGTAGTAGATGACCTGTGGCACAGTGGCACAGTCTTTCTGATCACCTGTACCTGGTGCTCCAGGAGAGTCCCTTGTTGGGTTGTGTGCTCCCTCCTGTTGTAGTTGAGCTTCGATCTCTGTTGGCATGTCAGTGAGTGGGATCAACCCTCAGGCTGACTGACTGTGAGGACTGGCCATGACCACAACAAGTGAGATGCTGTGCAGGGGCTGACCCCATGGAGCAGAATTTGCCCCATCAGGCTGTTGAGACCACCCTTTGGGAGCGCCACTTGTAGGGCTAATCAGGTAATGCTTTGCTGTGGTCTGAAGCTGGCCTCCAGGTTTATTAGTTCTGGAGCCCCTTTGGAGGGGTTCTCATTGAAGACCATGGTCAGCCACTGCCTATGTCTGGCCAAGGGCTACTTGGTAGAAACTACAAAATGATTGGTTGGTCACTGCCTGTGCAGGACCTGAAGGCATGTGGGAAAGGCCACACTGTGAACTGAGGCTGATTGTCACCAGTACCAGGCCTGGGGCAGCTCAGCAAAAGGTCCAGGTCTCTCCAAGGCCTCACACCACCTGGTGGCTGCCCATAAGGCTCAACCAGTAAAAGAATCTCAAGAGATATGAGAGTTGCATGAAGTGAGTCCCTCCCAGGGAGTCACCAGGATGAGGCAAATGGTTTTTAGCAAGTTAATGAAGATTCAGGTTTTGTGCCAGTCCTGAGGCTGGGACCACTCACAGAAGTCTCAGAGTACACACAGGCCAGCCTCAGTCTCCACCGACCAGGGGCTGCAGACCCTGGAGCATTGTTTAAGACTGCAGCACGTGTTGGGGCTGGTTAGCTGGGCCCTGAGAGTGCATTTGGCGGTTCATGAATTCAAGGGGGCTGGGTCCCAAGGAGTCCCCAGAGTTGGCTGAATGGAGCTCACCAGGCTAATGCAGTTTAAATTTGGTTGTATGGGGGGAGGGTTCAATGCAGGAAAGCAGGCATCTGCCTGTGTGCAACACAGGAGGAGGCTCAACACAGGGACAGTGGTTGCTGTCCCTCCAGCCCTCAGCTTGAAGCCACACAACTCAGTCTTTCCCTGTATATCTCTGGTGCCTCCTGGGTCACTATCTCTCTGCTGGAGCCCAGTGCCTATGACTGAGTCTGTGTGTGGGCCCTTTAAGAAGACTTCTGGGTTTCTAGCAGCTTTCTGTCTCATCCAGATGGGTGGATCCCAGCTGATTTTCAAAGCCAGATGTTGTGAGGACTCTTCTTTCCAGCACTGGAACCCTGAGCGGGGAGCCCTAGTGTGGGGCTGGGGCCCCTTGCTCCTCCAGGGGACCTCAGCACCTCAGCAGCTGAGATATCCCTCATGACGCTCAACTGCCACACGTGGTGTGGGGTCAACCCAATTTGCAGCTCTGCCCTCCGCCATCACTTGGTGTCTTCTTTATATCCTTAGTTATAGGAGTTCTGTACAGCTAGTCTTCAGATGGTTCTCCAGGTTGACTGTTCTACAACTTAGTTATAATTAAGTGATCATGGGAGGAGGTGAGCACAGCATTTACTTACCCTGCCATCTTGCCCCCATCCTGATTAGCGTTCTCATCATAATTATCATTAATAAACTGAGACAGGGAAATGAACGTGAGGTAAGTCAAACAAAGTGAAGGAAATGACATGTGTGAAGGCCCAGAGGCAAAGGAAAAAATGATAAGATCAAATTCAGATATCTGTACTACATATTGTGACCCCTTATGGCAATTTTTTTTCCTTGGCCATATAAATTCCTTTGTCTTTGCCACTGTGTAGTGTGCTGTCTGATTACAAAAGCCAGAAAAAGTTTTCAGTTTAGAATTGCCAGCGAGTTGATATATATTTAGTTTCTACCTATGAGGGTGATGATGATGATGATGATGAACAGGCTTTATAGTTTATGTAACATCTCTACAAACTTCCTCATCTATGTCTTTATTGGCATTTCTAAGGTCATTGTTGTTAACATAAATATCAATTAAAGCTGCATAAAATAACTTGATTTCACCTAACTTCTTTCTTATACAATGATACTTCACTCTTGACTCTGAACCCTCATGTCTGTTTATAACTGTTACTTTGTTAGAGGGCAAACTTGTTTAAAAGCTACCACAGATTTCCAGTTTAATATGGCAGATTGATCACATGTGTTTATTTGCTCTTTCTCTACAAACCTCATTAAATGGCAGGAAAGGCATAAACACACAAGAGAGAAGATGAGAGCAGATGAGTCATGTCAAAAAAGTTGGAGTTTGGCAGGCGGTTAAGGAAATGCCAAGAGAGTGTATTGAACAGAAAACATTGACAGCAAAGGGTTTGGAGAGTGGAGTGGAAAGCCAAAAAGGGACAATACATTTTATAAATCCCAAGTGTCGGGAATCGAAGGTAATATGTACCTCTAAAAGGAGGAGTGGAGGTATGAATCTTGTACTGGCTTGGTCACACACTTTTTATTTTTTCCTCCTTCACCCAAACTGAAGATTGTCAGCGTAGTGTCTGGAGAAAATGCACCATAGAGAATCTGACATCTGTACCATTAGGCAAAGCAGAAGGAGAGACAGGTGCTACGTGTAAATACAGGGCCTAAGTGAAAGGTTGATAGTGAACATGGAAATGCCCCTTTTCCATTTTCACCTCCCAGAGCATGGAACATCTCTTTTTTCCCACTCAGACAGAAGAGGGAAGGCTTTCTCTCTGAGGAAACCGACCCAGTCAAGAGAAAATGTTTACAAAAATGAACATTTAAGATTTCCCTGTAATATTGGCAGTTCGGAGAATATCTTCTCAGTTTCCCTTACCAAAGCCCACTATTTGACAAACCCCACCTACATACTCAGATATATTCAAACCAGCATTTTACCATTTTACTGAAGCTGGAATGAACCCCAAGATTACCTGATTTTCAAAAATCTCAAGGTAAGACTTTAACATAAAATACAGCAACCAAACAAAGGAAACAGGAAGCCAGAGGATACAGAGACCATATAGGGAGCTGATGAAATTTCAAAGAAACTATATTTATTACCCCAAGAGAGGTAAGAGAAATGAAACCAGGATGCTCTAGGTAAGAATAATTCAGAGTATTAAAAAAAGAGCTTTTGGAAATTAAAGCAAATATGAAACATATTAAAAATTCAATAAAAGTTGAGTAATATACTTGAGCAAATATTCCAGAAGAAAGAACAAAAAGTCAAAAATATAAAAATATAGGCAAAAAGGACAAGAAAATTAGAAGATAATTTTAGGAATTTTAATATTCCCCCAAAATAGAAGTTACTGCAGAAGATAATAAAAAAATAGTGGAAATTATCAAAGAAATAATACCAGTTTTTTTTTTTTTTAGAACCAAAAGATAATGATTTCTAGATCTAAGTCTTATCAAGTAAAACTGTTCATCGTGGCAGGGACCCATAAAATACAAAATATCCAGCACCATTCAATGAAATTCACAACAGCAGAGATAAAGAACAAATCCTAACACATTCCAGAGAGAAATATGCGAACAAATAGGTCATGTGGTCACATGTAAAGAAAGGAGTGGGTATAGAAAATTCTTCATGCTTTTCAACAACTCTGGAAACTCAATGACAAAATTCTGGAGGAAAATGATTCTCAGTCTAGAAATCTATACTTATTAAAACTGTAAAGGTAGAATGAAAATATATCCAATCAAGCAGCCTGCAAAGTTTGCCCTCTAGTACCATTTCTCTTTTCTTTTCTTTTTTTTAAAAAAATTTTCCCACATTTATTGAGGCATAATTAAATGACAAATAAATAAAAATTGTATATATATATATATATATAGTATACAAGGTGACAGTTTGATATATGTAGACATTGTGAAATGACTACTCAAATCAAGTTATTTAACATATTCATCACCTCATATAGTTTGTGTGTGTGTGTGGTGAGAACATTTAAGATCTATTCTCTTAGCAAATTTCAAGTATACAATACAATATTATTAACTGTAGTCACCATGCTGTACATCAGATCTCCAGAATTTATTCATCCTGCATGACTGCAACTTTGTATCCTTTGACCAACATCTCTCCATTTCCTCTATCCCTCAGCCCCTAGAAACCCTCATTCTACTCTCTGCTCTTACAAGTTTTACTTTTTTTTTAACAAAGGATAAACCTACATTGACGCATCATAATTACTCGAAGTTCACACTTTACAGTTCATTTTGATGTTGTACTTTCTATGTATTGGGATAAATGTATAATAACATGTATCCATGATTATAATATCATACAGAGTATTTTCACTGCACTAAAAATCCTCTGTGCTCTGTCTATTTATCTTTCCCTGCCCCACCACTAGGAACTACTGATCTTTCTATTGTCTTCATAATTTTGCCTTTTCCATTTATGTTATATAGTTGGAATCATACAGGTGTAGCCTTTTCAAATTGGCTTCTTTCACTTAGTAATATGTATTTAAGCTTCCTCCATTTCTTTTCATTGCTTGATAGCTCATTTCTTTTTAGTTCTGAATAATATTGCATTGTAAGGATGGACCACAGGTTATTTAACCATTTACCTACTAAAAGACATCTTGGTTGCTTCCGAGTTTTGTCAATTATGAATAAAGTTGTTATAAACAATCATGTTCTGGTTTTCGTGTGGAGATATATTTTTAACTCCTTTGGGTAAATATCAAGGAGTAGAGTTTGACTTTATAATGGAATCTTATTCTGCCTTAACATCGAAGAAAATCCTGACATTTGCAACAACATAGATGAACCTGGAAGACATTACACTAAGTGAAATAAGCCAAGCACAGAAAAACAAATACTGCATGATCTCTTATATGTGGAGACTTAGTAACATTTCTTAGCAATCAATTGAAGGATATGTTTCACTAAGGCAATAAACCATAGAAGGGAATGCTGTTGGGGAGGTAAAGGTGATGAGAATCACGATAAGTAAAGGGATTCCTCAGAAAGACAGTACAGGAAGTCTCAGGATCACCATGAAGCAGCAGGCCTGGAGAATCGTCATCCACGCTGCAGCAGTCTAAAGGAAGCTCCAGGTCAATCCACTACATAAATCCATCATGTGGATGCAAGTCAGCTGTCAGTATTGCTGAGGAGCGAAGGAGGCTATACCTGGGAGCAAGCAGCAACTTGCAGAGAGATCATGAATAGGACAAATTATGCTAATGGTTGATTTGTATTTCCTTGAGAAGGGAAAAAGGAAAAAGCATGATATCTGTGCCCAGCAGCTCTTTTTCTCAGAATTTTTTTTTTTAACAAGAGAACATATGGAGTGCTAACCAGATGGTTTATAAAAGCTCTGTTTACCCCTGATATTGAATGATTTCAAATGAATGCTATAGTATTTCCAAAATGCCTACACCATTATTATCTTCAAGAAGGACTAAAAAGACTGGCAACCACTGTCCATCAAAAGCCATGTCAAATGCTATTTTTAGATAATGAACTCAAATGCAGCTCCAAGCATAACACCTTGGTGATGGTTGGTATTATTGCCGTTGAAGCAGGACCTCCGTGCCTTGTTCTGGGAACAGCTAGTTGAGGATTGAGAACTATGACTCTCGAGAGTAAGTTAGCTTACAGTATGGGTGTAACCCGAATGAAACCCAGTGCCTTACATTGCAAAGACTCATAAAGTAGCATTCACAGAAACAGATATGTAAACAAAAGACTTTGACTTTTTACGCACCCCACACATCTGAATTGTCTCCATTCTTTCCCCCAATTCTTCAGCTCTGGAGGTTTTCAAACACCAAATCTTTAAAATTCTCCTCAAACCCAGGAGGTGTTACACCCACTGTTATTCTTCTTCCTCAGCTCTTTACACTGTAGATCAACTTAAATTCCTTGGCTTGATTTCCTGTTCAGGTTTTCTATAACAAAGGAGAACTAATAACCAACCCAGTAAGGAAGAATTTGTCTTTCATTTTTGTCTTCTTTAGAATCCTATGTTTTTTAAAAAAAATTAAATACTTGATATTGCCTCATAACAAAGTGGCAAAGACAGACCATACCATAGAAAACAAGGGGGAAATTTGCTGGTCCTCAAAATACAAAATGATTTTTTTGTAAAGAAAGAAGTATACGTGCAAGTTGAAAACAACCACGCGTGAACAAGATTTGTTGTTGATAGGCAGGAAAAAGTTTTAATCTCAAGTTCTAGAAGTGTTAGAAATTTTATATCAGCTCAGGCCATTTACATACACGGGAAAGCCCGGCTCTGCCACCGTAGGCAATGCTGCCTGTTGTACTGTTTTCTGCACTTTGAAACAATGGAAGAAACTCTTTACATCCAGAAAATAGACTGATTGAAATATCATCTCTGGGAAGCCTGTTCTAAAGACACTAATTGATATTGTTTGAGAAAGTGTAAGTGTCTGTTATGAAAACCATTTTAACTGCCAACTTGTTTTCTTCTTTAGTTTGTCTAACTTGGCAGAATGTTAACTTCCCCCTTCGAAAACCTCCTATTTTGATTTATGAATGTTTTCAAATTTTTAAGATTCTCCAAACCGTTGTTTCACCTGTAAGTAGAGAGATAGCTTGTTTGGCTAACTGCCTTGCATGACTCTGTGCCAGGCAATGAATAATGCCATGCTCAATATTCTAAATTTGTGTTCCAAATTCTGAATTTCCAATGAGCTGCATGGAACTCTACTGATAAGTGACTGATTTTCCCTGCAAGGATTGTCTTATTTTATACTTCAAATTTAGTTGCCTTACTTTATGCAAGGCAATTTTGAATGGATTTTAAAGGGAAGATGAAGACTATTCATACCTTTGTAAACCTAGAGGCAGAAGAAGTGAGCTAACGAAGGGCATCTTATCTAAGAGGACTACAGGTCTTAGCGGTAAGACACAGGGAAGGCTCTTTCTTTCGAAATGGTGTGAACCAAACTTTAATGGAAACTTCAGATACAAAGTATTACCAGAGTTGCTAGTATTCACCCCAAAGGATTTCTACATGTTTGAAAATATGAACATATTTATGTGCATGGAACTGGAGCTGAGGAAATAATAATAAATCATATGAGTGATCAAATATTTTTTCAGCACTAAAGTAGGCTAATTCGAATTCTAGAATTTGGATGAACTTAAAAATATTATTTATCCATTTCTGTCTTCCTCTGCACATTTTTAGGCTATATTGTGAGTGCCAGGATAATGCAAGAAAGCTATTCTTAGAGCCTCTCCAGCATAAGGGAAAGGAAGGACTGCCAACAGTCACCTCTCTGTGAATATCTGTAAGTATTCCACACCAATTTTGTAAACTTGAGCATTATTATTCTTTTGTTTGTTTGTTTCTAGTATATATGTCAGCCAAGACTGTACCTTACTGGACCTGAGCTTGCATAGATTATCTAGCTCATTTGGATAATTAGATGGTTTGAGTACAAGTGCTTAGATAATTCATACAGCTGTCTAGACTGACCTGGGTTGACCAGATTACTGCACACTCCCCCATGTCTCTATAGCTTTGTAAACCTGTCAAGACATTAAAAACCAACAGCCAAGACTGGTTTTTCCTAGTTCATGTTTAACATATATAATTTCAGAATTGTTATAGATTAGTAAAATTGATGAACTTCCCAATCTTCCCCTTTTCTATACACATATATGTAAAATATATATTCAGTTAATATATTCATTAGCTAGTGGTTTCATATATTATATATGTTGATTTATGCAATGGATTTATATTGTATTTAGGGACCACTGCTATGGAGAAATGATTATGCTATTTTTTCTCCTGGAAAAGAAAGGTTTAAATTCTTTTGTGGCTAGAACCATGATAGAGCTTGCACGATTCTTTTGTTTTCTGAGGTGATATCATATTGGTAAGGTGATATTGGTACATTATTGGAATGGTAAAACAAAATTGGCAATAAAGTTTCCAATAGCAACTAAACTATGAGAAAAATACAACACAAGGCAGGTAAGATAGCAGTCACTGTAATCAGCAGTGTGTTAGTGTTGGCACACCTGTTGGATGAAGAGACCACTTAACAAGCCTTTTTTCTCCCAGCTAATTAAGTAGGTGTGCTTAGTATTGTTTTATTAAGTGAGGGTTTGAAAAAGGTGTAAAGACAAACAAATGGGGATAGGACACCACTTAACATTTTGTTCTGACTAGAATATGGGGAATGCGTTGGAGACGGAGAGATACAGATACGGAAACTTCCAGAACCAGCTGAGTGCGGGGGCACAGTGACCAGCTTTCCTGTTTGTTACTTTTAATTTGTATAAACAAGAAAATACAGACCCACAAAATAGAAAAGTGAGTTATGTACTTTAAAAATCAGAATAACGTATTAACATCGCCTTGTATAAAATACAGACCCACGAAATAGAAAAATGAGTTTTGTACTTTAAAAATCAGAATAACTTGTATTAACATCGCCTTTTGCCCATTTTCATCCCTGGAATGATTCATTGAGGAGAATTACATGGTTTTTCATAGAGATGTAGAGAAATACTTTGAGTGGTGGGGGTAGAAGTTGTGGCACCTGAGAGAAAGTCTGTTTCTCCTGCTGAGGATGGTGTGACAAAGGCCAGTGGCACAAAGAATTAGCAATGGAGAATGGGTATGAGACATGGAATCGGCAGCTGGGGGGCAGATCTCTGAAAGTCCCCCCAGAGTGGTGGTGATTAAGATAGACAGCACTGGTGTCATTTGTTCGCCTATGTGCAGTGGTCCAAGAAATACAAGGACCGTAGTGACCATGTGTAAGAGAAGCTGCTTTCCCCCCAGTTTTCAGCACTGTACATGTTCACTAGTTTTACATGGTATAAATAGAGTGGCCAGCAGTGCCCCAAAGACCAAGATTAAAATTCTCATCAGCCTAGAAGTTGGGGCTTGGAGCAAATAAAATATGATTCAGAAAAATTAAACAGAAAAAGTGACACCTCTTAAACTTTGACGTTCCTGTCTTAAATTTCACACACGTTTTGAAGGTGAGATCTACAAAGCATCTAGTTCAGTGCATAGCTTTATGACAGGAAATCGTTATTCCTTCAACAAATATTTACTGCGTACCTACCCTGTGCCAGCCCCCATACTAGATGTTCACCCCCATGCTAGATTATTGCAAATCTGCTGATATAATAAAGAGGACACTTTTAAGGAAAACGAAGTGATTGTTACAGGAAACTCTCATAGAAAAGAGTGAAAGGGACACCCACAATTCAGAAGGAAAGCAACAGGGAAGAACAGGCTGTAAGGATACGTTGTATTATAACTCTAAGATGCCGAGGTTGGTGGATGCTAAGAATCATAAAACAGGGTTTTCCAAAAGTCACAGAATAAGATCTCCTAACTGACCTCTGCCTAATGGCCTGTCAGATTAACTGACACTCTTCATTCTGTTTTTAAAGCATTTTTGCTAAAGACTGTAGCCCACCGAAAGCTCAGGCATGGTTCCTAAGCTCTTTCTAGAATGCCTGTGAGTACTAGGACAACCTGACATTAGAGCTGTATATATTCCAATATTCAAATGTGTTTCTTTTCAGTTTATGCCAGTTTTATATGTTGTGGTAGTTAAGTATTATGCAAACCCATGAAATGACTGGGAAAGGAGTTTTTGAAAAATTAGTGCTAAATTAAAAGTTTTAGAGAGACTATAATGATGAGTTGCTAAAAAAATTAATAAATCACTTCACATTATAACCAAAAGAAATTAGGAAAAATTGTAAAGGTCTGGAAGATTTCTGCACTTAGACAATTTTGCTATTGTTTTAAAATTTTATGGCACCTTATGGAACCAAAAGTGAAGATTAAAGCCTATGTTTTAGAAGTTTGGTTTATGCAAGAAAGTAGTGTGGAACTCCAAGGGAGATTCACACTTAGAGAACAGGCCTTCACCCCGCATCAAAGGAATGGTGAAACATTGTACACTTAGATCATTAAAGTGTAACCGACTTGCGCGCGCACACACACACACACACACACACACACTCACGCACACTCTCAGCTCACCAATTGCTACAGTTTACATTAATTTATGGGTTTCTACTATATTTTCAGAGGAAAAGCAATGAGAAGGAGCGAATCTTCTCCATAAGGCAGTTTGTGTTAGGATAATTGACAAAGTGAACAGCTACTCCACTCTATTTTTGTTCCATCTTTTTGTTAAAGAGAGTGCTCTTGACACTAGAAATAATAGAACTACCTTAGTTAAGAGGAAATTAAATAACAACACAGGGGAAAAGAGTGCCAAGATGTTTTAAAAGTTCAAGTCTCCTGGCTTTAATGAATTCATCCTGAAGGTTTCAAGAGGAGTTAGAGTTGAACTCTAAAGAATGATGAAAAATGGAAAAAATGATAAAGAAGTTGTTCTAATGTTCCAAAGGGGAAGAATTTGAATTCTACATTTTAAAGACCAATAATTTTATTCAATTCCTAGGGAAACATTTGAATGGATTATTAAATGTATTATTTATGGTTATTTAGAAATGAAATCAATGATCACTTAGAAAACACACAGAAACAACCTTGCATCCTTCCTCTTGTTATTTTCTAGTATGATTATGAAATCATAGAAAATGATCAGGAAAATTCTAGCATATCTCTTATGATATTCTGGTAGACAAGAGGAGGAAATATAATAATACAATTAGAAGGAGGTGACATTGACGGAAGGGCTATATTCAGAGCAGAGGGACCGAAAGGTGAATAGCAGCCCGAAGGGAGGCCTACAGTGGTGCAATTGGGATTTCCTCTTTGTCTTGTCCTAGCTGGCTTCTTTATCTATTAATGCTGATCAAATTCTCAGGTGACATGAGACTAAAAGAAAGGTTTAATTCAATGGGTGATAGAATCAGGATCAAAGAGAATATGACTAACTAGAATAATAGGCTGAAGTCAGACTGAAATCTAATAAGATTAGATTTAATTGGGTATAACCCATGTAGTTATTGGGAAGTTGAATTTAAAACTAATTTGTTCAGGTTGCTTCACCAGGAAGTCTTGTAGTAGGCATGGAAGCACCATTAAGGGATCTTATTGTTGGTGGTATTCAGTTGGCAATACCTATCCTATAAAATGTTAAGTTTAAAAATCATTAGCCATTAAATACAGTCTCTGGGGGAGGGGAAGGTATGTATCAAATAGTCTCAATCCTCATTCAGTCAGTTCCAGGGTCTCCTGCACAGAGTGGAGAATAGCTATTGGGGAAATTTTTCTATTGTGTGGATATTCAGAATACCAGAAAGAGCTTTACATCATTACTCTGAGAAATCTGACCATATGAAAATGACCACTGAGGGAAGTGTGGCAGAAGGAAACACAGTGAAAACTAGCCAGTGTACAGGTACTAATGGATGAAACTAGAGTACCAGAACTAGTGTCATGGCGAAAATGACAGAGTAGAAACCTCAACACCTCCTCCGTCTACTCATTCTACAAAGGCAGGAGAAAGGGGTGAGGGGTTGACCAAAGAGACCATGTACAGAGAGTAAATCTATAGAAGCACTATGTTTTGATCCTCCCCTCCAGAAGAGTAGTTATTTTATTTTATTCATTATTGGACTTTCCAATAATGAACAGCCACAGTCACATCTTCCTTTTGGCAGCATTAATGTGATTTTCATTTGGGAATTTCCTCACCCACTCTGCAGCCTCAGAGGGACCACAGACCAGGTCACCCTGTCCTTCTCTAACCAGTCTGGGCACATGACCCTGCATAAGCCACTGGACTCTGTCTAGACTTTGACCTTTCAGCAAAGGTGAGATGCAAAAATAAATAAAAGTATAGTTAAAACACTTTCTTTTCATTTTTGGTGCCTCAAGAGGTATGTTGAAGTTATTACTTTTTGAGCCTACTTCTGTCTTCCTGTTGATTGTGTAACCTTCCAAAGTTTTTCTGCTAGAAGAAATCTGCTACAAAACTGTGACAAAGCATTGTCAGGAATGTACTTGCAGAGTTGTTTGTTTACTAAAATGGACTTTGAGCTGCTTTCTGAAGAAAATTTTAGCTTTTCCTATGGGCGCTCTGAGAGCCCACTTCAGTACTGCCAATACCAACTAAATCATTTTGATATATTTGTTCATCATTACCGACTGTGTTATGTGACATAAATGATTTGTTTCTGTAAAGTAGTGATATTTGTGAATGGCTTACGTTTTCTTAAAAATTAAATCAGATCTAAGGCTCTCTTTTGCAATAAGGTCACTCACACTTAGTTGCAAATAGGCTTTCTTAAGTAGGAGAGAAAAGTCTGAAGTGACTGGTAATTAATGGAATTATTCACACTCTGGTGTAGGCTGATGGGGATGTGTCATGCATAAGAATTTCTCATGTGTATCACTGTAGACTGATTACTGTCCACACAGTAATATGAAATCATCAGTTCTTATTAAAAGGCCAGCTGAAAGAGCAATATAACCTTTAGTAATCTAAATTCTATCCCAAGATAACACTTTCCAACCTAAGGGCATATATTCCCTTTAAGCTATGTAACTGGGCCATATGCTTTAGTTTGTTGTAGAATCACTTCTACTGACATGCGCTTTAACATTTTGCCTTCTATCTGTCTTTTCTAAGGACACGTGAGAAAAAACTCCTAAGTTATTACTGTAAGTGCTATATAAATATTGCTGAGGACTGGCTTGCCATGTTTTCAACAAAAATTTTTGAGTCCCTTCTATGTTCCAGATCCTGTGACATGATGTGAATGAGGACAGACACAATCATTCCACTCATGGAACTCACACTCTGGAGGAGAGACAATCATTAATCAAGTAATCACAAAAAATAGATATCTGATTATAAATTAATAATCGGTATGAAGAGAAGTCATACACAGTGCTGTAAGTGCTTTCACAAATGGGGTCTCTACAAAGTGGCTGGAAAGTTTGGCATCACTGCCATCTCTTCATCTTTCCTTAACTCCTGTATGCAATTTGGACTCTGGATAGATTGACTTCTTTACCTTGGAAAATCTGTCAGAGGCAGAAAGAGGCTTAGCTTTGTTATTTTTTGAAAAATGAAATGGTTTATCTCTTTTTTTTTTCTTGAAACATCCACTTCCTGGTTTGAATTTAAATCTTTTTTTTTAATTGATCTGTTTTGTAAATTTTGGTTGCTATGACAATAAATTGATTCATTTCAAAAGCTATTAACAGCAGCTTGGCTATTCTGTTTTCTTCGATGAGAATATTATAATAGGTAAAATGTTAGTAAGAACTGAGAAAATTTACAGGGGGAAATGGTACAGGAGTTTGACAAGATATGTTATCTATTCAGTGAATAATTGAGAGATATTAATTCATTTTATACAAAAAATTAGAAGAGTGGGTTTAAGAATGATAACCTTTTTTGGTTTTTCAACTAATTTCATTCATCATTTCAAATCAATATTTATTGAGCCAAGAACTGTGAGCCAAGAACTGTGCTAGGTACTAGAAATAAAAAATGAATAAAACAAACTCCATATCCAATGATGAAACTGTAAACCTGAATTTTCATGGGCACAATGGAGAAACACTAAAGCCAGAAAAAAATGGGGTAAAACTGATGCCAGGCATGTTTTCCCTTCTCTTAGGCAAATAAAAAAGGTAAGAAGACACCTGAGCAAATGACAATTTTTTTTTTGGTGTATTTTCCGCTTTCTAAAAACAGTGGATATGAGGTAAACATATTACTCAAATGTATCACCTGAAGGTAAAAATACCATCACCATAGACCCTAGGTACAAAGCTGAGAAGGTCCGTGAATTATATACCCTGAGAAGAGGATATGCCAATGAATTACCTATCAACCAACCATTTTCTGCCTAACAGCTAGCCTGACACTGGAGCCAGAGGCCTGCATTTGAATTCCGGCACTGCCAGTTAATGGCTGTGTAGCACTGGGCAAGCCACTATGCTTTTCTGAGTATTAATGTTCTTATCTGTAAGATGAGGATAGTAATAACCTTCTGTATGGGTTTGTTATGAGAATTAAAGAATATTTGCAAAACTCTTAGAATAAAGTCTAGCACCTAGTAAATGTGTGTGTGTGTGTGTGTGTGTGTGTGTGTGTGTGTGTGTGTTTGGGCTAAATAAAATGAACAGCTACATATGACAGTAGTAAGCTCACCACAAACCCTACCTTCAGACTTCTTTTACATTAGAATTGCTTTAGAATTTTGAATAAGAATGTTCACTGATTTCAAACTTTAGTCCTTCATATTTCATGGCCCAGGAAACTTACTAATGTCTTTGAATATATAAAAAAGCAAATAGTATGAAAGAAATCAGTAAGAGGCATGGATAACTCAGAAACTGGAAAATCGATCCTGGATAACTGAAAGGTGATGAGAGAAAATGAACTATGAAGTGAATTCATTTCCTCTCCTTTAGAAAGAGCAGTGGAAATTATTTGAACACTGAAAAGATTTTGTCACATTGGAAAGAGCAGGGACTCTGAGGTGTTGCAGATCTGAGATTTAATATTGGATTTGCCAATTACTAGTTTGCGTGTGAACAATATTTTAAGTTTTCTGAGCGTTAGGATCCTCATCTATGAAATGGGCATAAAAATGGGATTAATTTGTGTCAAGTTTTGGTAGCAGTAGTGGCACAATGTAAATGTTTAAGAAATTGTAGCTGTCCCTCATTACTGAGTTTCTAACCCACCTAGAGTTACAGATTGAATGAGAACACATTAAAAGGTTTTTTTAATTTTAAATGTTAGGGACTAAATAATACAATGATATAAATATTACCTAAGATAAAATATCAAAAGGGTATCAAAATAAAGTATGTAATCATAATAATGTTTTCGTCCATTAAATTGGGCAATCTAAAATGTTAGACTTAAAAATTAAAAGGAACCTGATATTTGTAACTATAAAAATAAACAGGTGGTTCCTCTCCTTAGTAAAACACACCTGTTAATTCACATTTAAACAGTCATCAACAACCTCGCAGAGGTTGGAAGGAGCCTATGAACCTTAATTATCACGTTTGCTGAGTATGGCATGCCACTCACTTGTCAATAAGGAGGGCTGGACTACCAAGAGGCCAGGCAGACATGTTTATAAGGTGAGTTATTTGGCAATCTGCCTTTGTTTTTTGTTCTTATTAGACTGAGAGTTGATCAAATGCAGTGTCTCTTGAAAGGGATAGAGGTCTATTTTTACATAAAAGGAAGCCAAAGCTGCAGAGAAGTAATCTAATAATTTCTTTAGCTATTAGATAGCTCTGATAGCATTTTATGTCTGTGTGTATGTGTGAATGCATGTGTGTATATGTACACACACATATATATATATGAATGTAATGTTATATATTATATATTTAAATCCAATGTTATTGTTTTCTATTCAATACCCAAACTAACTTCTATTGTAGCTACTTTTAAACCAACAGCTGAGAGTAGTTTGTCTGTACTAAATATTAGAACGATTTGAATCCATAGTATGCTGGAGTCAATTGGATTCTAAACTCCGTGAAGGCAGCACCTTACCTAGTTTTGTTAGATTCTAAAGTATGTGCCAGAATGCTTGAACATGTAACAAGTGTTTTCAAGCATGCTGCTTTTGGAGGCTTTATCTCTTCATAAGTTTCCTAAGTAAGCTTAATACACCTTTCCATGCCACCAACCCCTCACCCCATCCCAGTCTTGATTTCTTTTTTAATTTACATAGCAAGCTTTTTCATAATCAAAAACAAACAGAAACATTTGGTCTATCCCAGGATGTAATATTGCATCAGTGAAAACCCAGTTAATAAAATTTTATCAGACTAAATCCTTGTCTTATTTTTATTATCATTCCCAGCTTTATTAGTCTTATTTTTGGTAAGGATTAACCCTTCTGTTACAAAGGATGATTATTTAACAAATGACCTTACTCAATGACAGAAATATTAGGATATGTAACGAGTATGCCTGTAAACAGTAATGGCTCACATTGTTCTTGACTTTATTGAAAGCATCATTGTGTTTCTTGGCATAAGGAAAATAATACTTTAAATTTCTCAAATGCGATAACAAGAGACTGTAGTGCTTTAGGAAATTGGAATCTAGAAGTCATAGGATGGGTCAAGAGAACAGTTCCTCCTCTAAGGAGCCTGGGTAGAAAGAAAAATAGCTACATTGTGTTGGAGGTCTAATGAGACACCACCACCAGGGGCTCTCCTGCTGAACTCCCATGTTGCTTAACTGAATGCTTTGAAAACACTTACACTTTTAGGTAATTTTACAGCTGTGAATTGGTAAATTGGCAAGAGTTCTGAATAGCCTTTATTTAAGGCTGAAAAAGGAGGAAAAAAAGGACATTTTATCAGGTCTCGTAAACTTATTTGGATTTTCCTCAGAGATCAGACCATCACAAAACACACGTTTTGACTTTGAATATGTGACTTACACAACCTCTATGTGGCCATTGAATTCTTATCTGTTTACATGCAGACACACACACATAGGGTGAGTGTGTGTATGTGTGTGTATGTGTGTGTGTGTATATTTAGTTTTTTGCAAGGGCAGTAGTTAAATGTTTTAGCTTATTTTGGATCCTTGCAAAATTACTTAAAGATGGTTATGCACAACTGACATACTTTTATTAGCTAGCATTCACAAAATAATGTTTTTCAAAGTAAAAAGGCTTTTAAAAATTAGCTTTGGATTGGCACACTTCCCTCCTCCAACTTTGGTATTGCTTTTTTGTTTGTGTTTTTGAGGTTGAGGGTTATCTATGACTCATTGGCAAGCTCCAGTTCAATCAATTTAGAAGGAACTTTTAGGGCTGAGTTATTTTTAAATGCCTGAAAATGAGGGAGCTGTAAATGGAAATCTAATCACAGCTTAACCTGTAGTCATGCAAACAGTCAACTATGAAATCAAATGAGTTTCCAACCCTCTTAACCCATTAATGGTTACTGACTAGCTATGTTGCCCAAACATCATTTTTCAAAGAGCAGGAAAGGGAAAAGGCACGTATCTGGTTGGGGGTGCCGTGGATAAGAAGGGAGGGGTGCTGCAAATGTAAGGAAGGAAATTTCTCGGACATAACAATTTCCTCATAGACACAAGCATGCGAGCTTACATAAGCATATATCTTCCTCTGTTATGCATTGTTCAGGTTTTTTTATGAAGCCTTTCCCTGGTAAATACCAAAAAGAGGACTGTATTGTCTTTGTTAAACTGCATCTGAGTTTGAATACTTGACATTACAGGGGTTCAGCCACTGCCATCCTCATGATTGGACTTGATGAAAAACACAGTCTCAAGATTTCTTTGGAGTTTTGTGTTCACTTGGAAACTATATAACCATGCCTGGCTCTCTCCTGTCACTTTTCCTTCCTATGCAGGTTTTCGTCTGCTCTCCATCCCCTTTCTCAGTTTTCTTGACTTTTGACACTTATTTCGTTTTACCTGTCTCTTTTAAGAATCCCCTGCTGTTTTTCATATGCTCAGCTCTATTACTATCTATCTTAAGAGCTATACCTCAAAATGACAAAAGAACTATTAAGAAAGGCTACTTTGGGGAAAACACGAAGAGCTGTCTAAACACCTAACGTTTCAAATTTGTGAAAAATGTGCATATAAGAAAGGAGACATATGCATATGTATATGTGTGTGTCTTTCTTACACATATAAATGCCAATACAAGTGGTTAATTGGTATGTGTTCATTTCTTTGAATTTTGTATTAAGCCTTCACAAAAAGCAGACATTCTCATATAATTGCATATACACCAATTGTTGCAAAATGATAGTTTATGATTATTGAATTAATATTCTCTATTCCATTCCATTACTAAGTCTCCTTTCTTACCTCCTGAATTGCAACCTAACTAATCTGAATCTAGACCAATGTAAAAACGTGCATGCATAAGGAAAGTCCAGTTTGGCATTCAATGAAAGCCAGACTTGACTATTTCATCTAACAGTAGAAAAAAAGCAAGCTTGTTAAATGTCGTTTTAATGCCAAGTGGTAATTATCCCCAAATGATTTCCCGGGGTTGGACCAAGCCTCTTTTAAGAACATTTACCTGGTCCGGTGTCAGAGCATGACTGAGAGGAAAAACAGTCTTTTTCTTACACACGCACTCATAAAGATGAAAAATCAAAAGAAAAGCCAAAGTAAACATTTTCTTTTCTTTTGTTAGATGTGGAGCCTTGAGTAATGCATCTTTCCCTGTGTGGAACTTACATAGTTTGTACGTAAATAGCACATGGAGTAGCCTGTTCTTAAGTGATTACCCTTGTTTCCAGAGGCTCACCTTAAATGGCAGGAAAGAAAGAACAGTCTCTTCCTTTTGCAAAGGCTGAAATTGAATGGAAAAAATAAAATCTCTCTCTTTCCTAATTATAGTTGTCATTGTTTCTTTACCAAACACTTTATTTGCCATCTTACACCTATTCAGTGTGAATACTCTGCTACATCCACACCACCAAAGGAATGCACACTGGAATCGAATGAAGATGGCCTACCATAGCATGTGCAGCTCTCACTTCGTGTTTATGACTAAAGCTTAAGGTCTGTGTGGCCCTCCTTTGAGATACATTATGATAATATTTAATAAGTTGACAATTGTGTATTCCAAAGGATCTCAAAGTCCTTTTAAAATACTGTGAACTTGCAACATAGTATTTTGTCCTAAGTTTTTAACATCTGTGATAGTTATAAGCTGCTTTGTCATTAAAATCCATCAAATGGAGGACATTTGGCTGAAAATGAAGAAAAGATTTATTAAGTTTAGTTTCATTTCCATTCATGGGACTGAAATATATGTAGGAATATGAAAATGACTAATGTCTCTATGTTAAAGAAATCGATTTCCAGGGTGCCAAGTGGAAAAGTGTAATTGAAATTGACCCATTAAATGATTACATTATTTGTGTACCAAATCTAATATATTCCACAAAACTATAGAGCTATTTCAGTAACTACCTGCCAAACTGTATATATTGTTCCTAATTAAGTTTTATAAATGTACTTATAAAAATGTGAGGTTGCAGAATTATCCAAGTAATATGTCTCCACATTTATGAAACCTGTTCCAGAAAATTAAGACAAGGGAGTGCATTTCTAATCTCACGACTATTTCATGACTAGTGAAAGCTATAATAAACAAGGTGACTAAATAAATATTTAAGAGAAGGTTCCAGTTAGATTCCTGAAACATACTTGGAAATATATCTCTTTTTTTCTCTCTTAACTTCTAGCATTGCCCCTAGTAAATCACATTGTAGTAACACTTGACCTTTACAAATGTATTTAAACCCACTTTCTGAGTACCTATTATGTGTCAGGCACATTCATTTTCAAATATGCAATTTTCTTTAATCCTGGCAACCACTCAGTAAAATAGTTCTCATTATTATTTGGCTGGTGAGGGATGATGGGCAATTCGATTAAAATACAAAATATTTAATTTTATGGCTGCTTTTAACTTTTTCCTTCTTTATTATTAGATTGTGTATTTCTGAGGGGCAGGAATAATGTCCTATTCATCTTTGTATTAAAAGAATAAAATAAAAATGTGTTGTTTTCCAAATGATTTAAAGGTCCCTTCACTCTTTGGTTTTGTTTTATTTACATTTCATTTTCATTGAAAACAAATCATCAAAAGACTCTAAAATATTGTGGATTTTTCCAATTTATCAAATAGAAGTGTATTTCTGAGAGTTTTATGAAAAAATAATTGGCATATATCATTGTGTAAGTTTAAGGCATACAACATGATAGTTTATACATGACGAATTACAAATATTGTGAAATGATTACCGGAATAGGTTCAGTTAACATCTGTCTTCTCATATAAATACAATAAAAAGAAAAGAAGAAAAGAAAAACTGAAAACAAATTCTCCTTCTGATGGTAACTCTTAGGATTTACTCTTTTAGCAATTTTCCCATCTATCAAACAGAAGTGTTAGCCATAGTCATCATGTTGTACATTACATGTCTAGTAGTTATTTATTTTGTAACTGGAAGTTTGTACCTTTGGACCATCTTCCTCTAATTTCCCCTCTTCCCACCCTCTGCCTCTGCTAACCACAAGATTGACCTCTTTTTCTATAAGGTTTTTTTTTAACTTTTTTATTTTTTTCAATTATAGTCAACATACAATATTATATTAGTTTCAGGTGTACAACACAGTGATTAGATATTTACGTAATTTATGAAGTGATCACCTTGATCAATCTAGTGCTCACCTGACACCATACATAGTTATTATGATATGATTGCCTATATTCCTTATGCTGTACTTTACATCCCATGACTATTTGGTAAGTACCAATTTGTGTTTCCAAATCCCTTCACCTTTTTCACCCACCCCCAATCCCCATCTCATCTGGCAATCATCATAATGTTATCTCTATCTATGAGTTTGTTTTTGTTTTGTTTGATTTGTTCTTTAGATTCCACATGTAAGTGAAATCATGTGATATTTGCCTTTCTCTGTCTGACTTACTCCATGCAGCACGATACCCTCTGGGTCCATCCATGTTGCAAATGGCAAGATTTCATTCTTTTTTATGGTTGAGTAATATATATGTGCCAACTCTTTTTTATGTATTTACCCATTGATGGACACCTAGGATGCCTCCATATCTTGGCTACTGTAAATAATGCTGCAATGAACAAAGGGATTCGCATGTCCTTTCGAAGTAGTGTTTTGATTTTCTTCAGACAAATACCCAGAAGTAGAATTGCTGGGTCATTCTTTGTCTCCTGTTATGGTCCTTGTTTTAAAGTTTATTTTGTCTGGCACAAGTATTGTTACTCTAGCTTTTTTTTTTTTTCATTGCATTTTCATAAAATATCTTTTTCCATCCCTTTACTTTCATTTTGTATGTGTCTTTTTATATGAGGTGAGTCTTTTGTAGGCAGTATATGTAAGGGTCTTATTTTCTTATCCATTCAGCTACCCTATGTCTTTTGATTGGTGCATTTAACCCATTTACATTTAAACTAATTGTTGATAGATATGTAGTTGTTGTCATTTTATTATTCATATATTTATCTTCATTTTCTTCTTCTTATGTAAATTCTTTCAACATTTCCTGTAATACGGGTTTGGTGTTGAACTTCTGTAGCTTGTTCTTGTGTAGGAAGCTTTTCTTGTGTAGCTTTACTGTGTAGCGTCATCTTGGTTATAGGTCCTTGCTTTTCATCACTTTAACTATTTCATGCCAATCCCTTCTGGCCTCCAACGTTTCTGTTGAGAAATCAGCTTACAGTCTCATGGGAGCTCTCTTGTAGGTAACTAGGTGCTTTTTTCTTGATGTTTTTCAGATTGTTTCTTTGTCTTTAACCTTTGGCATTTTAACCATGATGTGTCTTGTTGTGGGTCTCTTTGGGTTCATCTGGTTTGAGACTCTACATTTCCTGAGCTTGTATGTCTATTTCCTTCACCAGGTAAGGAAAGTTTTCTGTCATTATTTCTTCAAATAGTTTTTCAATTTCTTGCTTTTCTCTTCTCCTTCTGGTACTCCTATGACATGAATGTTGGTTCATTTGATGTTGTCCCAGAGATCCCTTAAACTATCCTCATATATTTGGATTCTTTTTTCTTACTGCTATCTTGATTTGTTTTCTTCTACCTTATCTTCCAAATTGCTGATTCAGTCCACTGCTTCATCTAATCTACTGTTGATTCCTTCTGATGTATTTATTTCAGTTATTGTATTTTTCTTTCTGACTGGTTCTTTTTTTATGTTTTCTATCTCTATTTTTATGCTTCCTATATCTTTGTTAAAGTTCTCACTGAGTTCTTTGAGCATCCTTATAATCAGTGTGTTTGAACTCTGCATGTGGTAGATTGCTTGTCTCCATTTTGTTGATTTCTTTTTTTGGAGCTTTGTTCTGTTCTTTCATTGAAACATGTTTCTTCATCTCCCTCTTCAGCTGCCTCCTTGTGTTAGTTTCTATGTATTGAGTAGAGCTGCTATGTCTCCTGGTCTTAGTAGAGTCGCCTTATGTAGTAGATGTTCTGTGGGACTCAGTGGCACAAGTCCCTTTGGTCACCTGAGCTCTAGGCATGTCCCTTATGTGGTTTGCAAGTGTCCTCCTTGTTGAGCCTTATTTGCTGTTTTCAGGGGCTGGCCCTGGGGAGTAGAATTCACTTGAGTGGGGCTCTGGTGCCTGCCCAGTCTGCCCTCTAGGTATGTTGTTTATTAAGGCAATTGGGTGGTGCTCTGGTGTGCTCTGAAGCTGGCCACTGGGTATGTTTGTTCTAGGGCTATTTGGGAGGTGCTTTAGTGCTGGCCAAGGTCAGCTGTCGCCTGTACCCTACCTTAGGCCACTTGGTATGAGCTAAAAATGATCTGCAGATGGTTGCCACTTGTACTGGGCTTGAATGCGTCTGGGAGAGGCTAAGGTGCAAACAGAGGCCAGTTGATGCTAGTGCCAAGCTTGGAGCTGCTTAGCAAGAGGTACAGGGCATGCTGAGACCAGTTGCTGATCTTTAAGGGGTTGTGAACTTTTGAGAGATTTTAGGAAAGTCTGCAGCATGAGCCAAGACAGGCCATCATATGGAAAAGCCACCGGAAGCAGCTTAGGTGGGCCTGCAAGTTGGGAGGGGTGAGTTCTTAGGAAATCATGGGGGCAGAGCAATCAGTATTAGCAAAGTTGATGGAAACTCAGATATGGTGGCCGCCTGCATCTGCTCTCTGGGAGAGGGGAGGAATCAACAAAGAGACAATGGCTTTTGCCAGGCCTTCTGTCTGGACAAAAGCTTCCCCTCCAGCCCTTGCCCTGAAGCCAGACAACTCAGTTCCTCCCCCTATGTCTCTGGTGCCTCCCATGTTGCTGCCCCAGCACTGGAGCTCAGAATGAGTAATTCCGTCATCAAGTAAATCCACATGGTGGCCCTTTAAGAGGAATGTCTGCAACTCTCTCAGCCCTCCATCTCACTTAGCCACAATCTCTGCTGATTTTCACAGCCAGAAATTGTGGGGTCTTCTCTTCTTGGCACTGAAACACTGGGAGCCTGTTGTATGATGGGGACCACTTGCTCTTAGGGGAACCTCCACAGAGGAGATACCCCTCCTGATTTTCAACCACTATACTCAGGTGTAGGACCATCTCATTCTGAAGTTCCACCCCTCCTCTTGATGTGACTTCCTCTTTATGTCCTTAGTTTGGGACTTCTGCTCAGCTAGACTTCAGGCAATTCTCAATGATGTTTGTTCTGTAGTTTAGTGGCATTTTGATGTCATCATAAGACTAGCAAATAGCATTTACCTAGTCTGTCATCTTGACATGAAATTTTTATAATTTTTTTTTCTTAAGGAGGGCATATTATAGGAGTCTCTTTGGGGGAAAAGTCATATTCTCCTTCATATAAGAAGATGATTGTATAAAATGATGATTTTTAAAATTAATTATTATAAAACATGAATGAGGCCTTATTTTAAATTTTAAGTACATATGAGACAAATAAGGCAACTCTTAAGGAGTTCTGGAAAATTGTGAAATAAGCTGTTTGTCACCCTCTTTTTTGTACTTTTACTTTCTCTAGTTTCAGGTGATTTTTCCTTACCCAGGACTATCTTTCCTGGGGAAAATTAAACATTTTATGTTAATTATTGGAACAAGTCTGAAAATTGTCTTTTAATTTTATAACATGACTGGTAGGGACCAGCTCTAGGAACTGGTGTCTCCTGCTGTAGTATTATAGACATTGAAAGACCAATCTGGCTGTAGAGTGAAGTGTCTACAGAACAAAGATAAAGGCAATAAGCAAGTCAGGAAAGCAGTTGGCTTCCACTAGGTCAAATGGCTAAATGGTACGTGGGGAAATTTACAACATGGAATTCTGGGGTCAAGGAGACATTGAAATCCAAGAGGGCAGATGGTGTGTTGCAATTAACTTGGCTCTAGTTTGCAACTCCATGGCTACAGCAACTAGGTCAGAGCCTAGTCCTGAGCAATGGAAAATAGCAAGTTTAGCTCTCAGATTTAGAGTAACTGATTTTCTAAGAAGTCTACCAAGAAAGGAACTTAAACACAGAGAGAAGCCTAGGTATAAGGGGGGACCAAGGTTGATGCTAAACCAGTTAAAAGATAATTAGGTGATAGTCCCTCTAAAATCACAGTTAGATGACAGCTCCTCATATCTGGCTACTCAAAGTAAGAATTAGTTTTAAAATAGTGATGGGGTGGAGCCAGTAGGTTGGTTTCAGTTTTTAATGCTATCTATCAAACCACACAAAAAAACTAAGAGGATTAAAAAATAAGCCCTTGTCATTGTTTACGGGTTTATGAATCTGCTAATCAAGGCCAGGTTTGTCAGATTGCAGCTGAGCTTACATAAGAGTCTGCAGTCAGCTTGTAGGGGCTGGTTGGAGATGACCAGTCTACAGTGCCCTTACTCATATGGCCAGGGAGTTACTAGGACATGTGCTCTCCTTTTAGTAGGCTTAGCTTAGCCTTATTCTCATGACACTGGACTGGCTTCCAAGAGAACAGAAAGAAGCATGCAAGTTCTTTGAAGGCCTGGGCTCAGAAGTGCTACATCATTTCTCCTCCCTCATTCCACTGGCCAAAGTCACAAGGACAGCTCAGATTCAAGGGGTGGGAAAATGGACCCACCTTTTGATAGGAGGAGTTGCAAAGCTGCCTTGCAAAGAGCCATGGATATAGGGGAAGAGCGAGGAATTGTGAGCATTTTGCAATCCAGCACATTTGGGGCCCTAAACTTTGACTGTTAAAATGGAGGAATGTAGGGTCCAGGAGTCAAATAGGGTTACGTGGAGCCAAACTCTCTCTAATTACTAGCTATAAGAATTCATTTCTTTCAGAAAGTCCATCTCAGCTTGTTGATAAGAGATGAGCATCTGGCTATGGTAATTGTCTATAGGTTATGAATAACCAGTAGTGCCTAATAGACTGGTACTCATCAGGCAATTTTAATTGCACTACCTTGTATACAGTTTCTTCATATATAAAAAAGTGGATTACCTACATCATGTGAGTCTCATGAGGATTAAATGAGTTAAGAAATAAAATATGTAGAACAGGATCTTGCATATACGTAATAAGTGATCATCAGGTGTTAGTTGTTTATTAACATTGGTTTCATTGACATTATTATTTCCCCTCATTCATCTATACAGAATAGGATAATTGCAGGCAGTGCAGAACATTGAGGCATATATAGCTCTTAAAACTGGAACAATCTTGTTTCCCTTTACATAAGAGAGCTTTGAGCAAGGCAATTATTCTGTCTTTTTTTTTTTTTTCCAAGTAAGAGTGATAAATTTGAGCCAATTGACTGTACTTTCTCAGGAGCACAGCTGGAAAATGACTGCTCTAAGAGACCAAGGACTACAAACTCAAACACCCATGAGGCCTGACTAGTAATATAAATGAGCAAAGCCAGGAGGGAGCCTGGTGCTGTGGTGAACTGGAGCATCTTATATAAGAAGACCACACTCAGATGTGGTTTTGATTGGTGGTAGGAGGAGAAAAGAGGTCATTTCTTATGATCACAGCTCTTTCAAAAGGTAATGAGATTGGTCAGAGGAATAGAAAATAAAGATGATTTATGTAGTAAGATAAGATTACAGACTCTCTTGAATTTGAGACTGAAGGCTTAGGATTTAACATGGTGATACTGATTTATTGACAAATGTAACTTTTTCCCCCATTAAACTCCATTTAATAAAAAATAAGAAGAAATAATATAAACCAGTAAGTGGCACATAAGGGTATAAGGACTAGCAGGAAAGTTGGTGCTTGCCTCTGAGAAGCTGAATCCAGAAGAAAAAGCCATGGATTTGGGGAATGAGCATACTTTGAAGGCAGAGAAGGTGGCCTAGGATACAGAGGATGAGCAATATTAGGAATTCCACATTCCTTATTGCAGAACTCTTTAGAATTGTGCTACAACAAAGCATCAGTGTCATGGAATAAGTCATTCTTTGTAACCATGAATACTAGCATTTCTCAACTGTATCCATCTATAAGAGAGTGAATCTGGGACATATGTGTTTCGATATATGTGTGCAGGCAGAACTGAAAGATTTAATATCAACTGCACATATTCTTGGAAGTCCTATATAGATATTGTCCTTTTGTGGTACATCTAGATCTTTTCCTGGATATTCCTCTAGTTTGGAACTTTTTTCCTTGTGGTATTTTATTTTCTGCTATAGGTAGAACTTGAGCTCATCTTATTCTTTCTCCTTTAAATGGGACTTGTGAGAGGTTCCAGGTGGTGTGCTTGTGAGAATGTCAACTGTAAGCCAATTTTTACTTCCAAATGCTGATAAAGGTGCTGAGCTTCTCTCCACCAGTCCCTGTCTCTGCAATCCACTGGTCACTTTCTGATATCAGGTTTCACCTTGATTGGTTCATAGTTGGGCCACCACAGTCAAGTTCCAACTCAGTTTCTGGAGCTGGCTGATCCACAGAATGTATCTGTAGAGAGACTGACTTAGCAGGGGCATCTTCTTGGACTTAACAGAGCCCTAGAGAGAGGCACCTTTGGCCTGCTGAAGAGAAAGTCAATGCTTTCTTCTGACCTGGAAGCCAGGGTCAAAGTGATCTTCTATGACCTCACACAAAGACCCCTCTCCAGGGTCTCTAGGACCTCTCATTTGTTCAGGTTCTCTGGAAAACAGTCTTTGAAGGCAGCAATACCAGGTGTTAAAAGCACACTGATCTGTCTATGGCCATGCCACCCTGAATGTGCTTGATCTCGTCTAATCTCGGAAGCTAAGTAGGGTCGAGCCTGGTTAGTACTTGGATGGGAGACCACCTAAGAAGACCAAATGCTATAGGCATTAAAAAAAAAAAAGCACACTGATTTATGTTTCTAGACTGAGCAGAGTTCTGTTATAGGTGAAGGCTTTCACTTCTCAACTTTTTTCTTTGTAGAGTGGTGGGTTCCCATGAGATGATTACAAGTGTCATTCAGCACTAAGATTCTAATCATCTATGTTAGGTGATAGAGAACCATGGTAGAATCTTGGTCAAGATTGGGCTACTTTCACCAAACACGATTTTTAACAGATCAAACAATCATTGTTCTCCCACATCTTTCCATCATAGTCCCTACTTTTCCAGAGTTTCTACCTTCAGAGAGAAAGCAGATCAATAGACCAAAGGGAGACTAGAAGACATATAGTGGTCACGCAAATGGGAAAACTTGATTTGACATATCAGTATATGTTTTATCCCTTCAGACAGATCTAATCAGGTCACTTAGTGAGGATAGAAAAAAGAAGATGAAGAAGACGTAGTGTTAGATAAACTGAATTTTTGAAGAAATCAAGATGAGAAAGTCTAATGCATCCATTTCAGGATAAGCACCATATTGCTCATGGGGCCAGAAATCTTTCCAATACATTGATTTTTAACTCTATGCATCCATCCTCATGCTCAAGGTGGCCTTCCGTCCCATGTGGAGAGGACATGCTGACATCCAAAAGCTCCCTTTCTTTTGGACAGTCATAAGTAGGCACTGCCAGTATTGGCTTTTTGACTCTCTTTTTGTATATGTTCTTTGCTGACTGAAACTCCATTAGTCAATATTTTCTTTTTTAGTTATTTTCATGTGTTCAAACAGGACATAGTCCAGTCTTGCTGACTTGCCTGTCATTTTCTCTTCTTGGAGAGATTTTGCACATCTGTGCTTTGCTCTATTGTTGATATTCTCTTGACTTCTCAATGAGAAATATTCTTTCTTTCTTTTTCTAGTGCCTGGAGGTAAAAACCTCCTTGAATTCCCAACTACTAAGAAATGTACAGAAACTTTCACTTTTATTCTTGGCATGACTTGTACACAATCTCACATGAAGAAATTAGGATGTATTTCAACATTATGTTCTGGTTCCATAAAACTTTATGGGATTTTATTAGAATCATATTCTATGAGACTTTCCTTTCTCAGTTACGGCAACAATTTTTTAAGTTAATAATGCCAGCCCTCAACAAAATTACTTACTGAACTTGCTGCCTGACTGTTCACTCTATGAGGGCATGTATTGTCCAGATCTGTGGACCATCAAAGTTACTAAGCTGTACTGGAGAAAGTAATATTTATATATATGATCTAGCCCCAACCCCACTCCTCCCAGTTACCCTTCTTCCCACTTCTGATTCTATCTCTTGGTAAAATGATGTGTGACCCTCTCCAGAAGTATGTGTGTAGCTAGATGGTCTTATCTGAAAATATTATTATATTTTAAAAGATAAAATTTTACAGTTGTACATTTAATAAGAATTGTTTGAATGTATGATAAAAAAAAAAAGTCACAACTTGTATAAGGAACTGATTTGAGTTTTTAGCACCTAACACTCTCCATAACTTCTTTAAATCTAATTTAACCTTTATCTAGATCTCTATCTCAACACAGTATTGACTTGCCATCAGCACTGCACAATTTCACTTTGGCAGAAGTCATAAACTTTCCTGAATTTGCCCAGATGATGGTTTGCTATTTTTGTAAGAGAACACTGCCATTTTGCCAAGAGTCTTCTGTCTTTCAGGAACTGGCTGCTATTTTCTTGGGCTGCAAATAGGGCAACAGCTGTCCCTTTTACACCAGACTGTGGATATGAGATTGCCAGAAAGGCATTATTCTAGAAACTGAGACATTGCGATAATCAGCTCAGCCATCCAGGTGAACTTAAGTGTTTTTATCTCTTGGAATAACAGAAAAAATAGGACAAAAATAGATATTTAATTTCATATAACTTTTATTAAGTCTCTGAAGTTCGCTAGTTTGAATTCTTGTTAGTACAATGCACAATGGCAATGTCGTGTAGGGAAAAAAACTCTGGATTGAAAATAAGGATTTAGTCATTTGAATTTAGTCATTGCTCAGCCTTGCTGAAATATATGTTGTAAGTTTTTTTGAAAATTTGGTTTTAGCATATTTAAAATGAGGCTATTTTACAAGATGATATTTAAGGTCTTTTGGTTCTAAAATTGTCTGTGAACCTGTACTTCTAATTTTAGGAAGGGCAATCTTTTGATAGGGTAATCTGCTTGTTTTCTATGTGCCATAAAATTTTCAGAGTAAATTTTTGATAAGCCAGTAAAACTACCTTCTAAATTTTTAGTACTAATTTATGACATGAGAAGATTGTATATTATTAGAAGAGTCTCTATCATATTTTACCATGCCATTCATTCAGATTTTTTCATTCTATTTGGATAGCAATTGTAAGTTCATTCTGGGAAATCTTCTTCCAAATAAGGCATATATCTCCTTGAGCTGGTGCTTTCGTATTCTCCCTCTCTCACCTCACTTCACCATCTATCCTATAGTTTAGCAATTTGGAAAAGTGAAACTTTAGGGTCCTAATCAACATTCCTTATTATATAATTTAACTATTTAGACACTCATTGAGGTTATTTAGTTGTTCACAACTTGTGAATTCAATATGGAAACTCAAATTAAGTATATATTTTTTCACAAAGGAATAGACCTCTCATATTCCTCTGAGTCAGCAAAGGTCTCAACTAGGCTCCCTTGCCTTGCTCACAGTGTGTTTCTGCATAAATGTGATTTCCTAAACCACTAACATATCCCACATTAAGAGTTAAGGTCATAGCCTCTCTCCAGTGCCAATGACTATTCTTTCTAGTTATAGGAATTTTGTTTTAGTATGCAACAGCATAAATCCTTTATTTGTTCTGCATGATAAAGGAAAGGAGGAAGTGTAGAATTAAAAAATTCTTTTCAAAAAGACATGAGATGTAGTTTTTCATTAGGTTACATAAGGTTTTTGCTTACTCAAGCCAAAGGAATATAAAAAATAATGATTAGCTCATAGTAAAGCTACTTGAGGGCTTTTCGAAGAGTTAAACTGTGGTATTATTTATAGACAAAAAAGGTAATATTTTCTGTGTTTTCTCACCTCAATTTGTCTTGTTGCTTTAACACATTACATGTTATAATGTAATCTATGAGATAGAAACAATACCAGGAGTCCTAATTAAATTAAAAGTAATTACCAGTTGTACAGATAGGGCTTTCAATTGAGCAGCAGGAAGTTGATATTTTGTCATCCCCAGTTTATCTCTATGCACTGAGCACAATTCTTTGTATAAGTTATTAATGGCATTTTCTCGATGGTCATGAAGAGTGTGGGAAATAGGGAACGAAGAAAAGAACAAAAGGAAGAGAGGAATTAGAGGAGGCTCGGAGTAAGACAGAGACAGAGAGGAAGCTTTCTGTTGCTGTTCTTCAACCGGGATCTAGAGAAATTGCTCATACATTGAGGGGCCTGTTGCCATCCTTCACTCACCTATGAACAAAATATTTGCCCAGCTCATATTTGTATGATATCCTAATTTTTCTTGACCACAAACAGAATTTAAAAAAGAGAACCTTACATGTTCTGTGCTCAAGATTTGGTTTATGATGTGACAGATTTTCCATTTTCAGAAAGAAAAAAATAGTTCCAGCTCTCAACAGGAATTTAATTTGAGAGAGGGAGGGAAATGGCAATATATAAAGATTTCCTACTGTCCAATTTCTTATTCTGCTTTTCAACTGGGCATCTTTTAACAATTGGAAGCAATGCCATTTTCCCATCAGGAAACACAGTACAGGCTTTTAAAGAGCATTTACAGGGTGATGTCCATTTGATTGACCGTTATCTTGCTGGCATGCTGCTGCTACAAATATGAGCAATTATTGAGAAAGCAGTCAAATTAAATTTTCATAACTATAAAACTGCATTTTACCTTAGGGGCACAGCTTCCTTCCTATTTCTACACTCTATTTTCGATGCTTTATATTAAATCTAAACAAATGAATGTTTACCAACGTTAATATTTTAACATAGTATGCCACTCTGTGCCCTTTCTCCTAACAACTTTTTCATCTTCCTAAGAATGTTCTACAAGAGTTTAACTTTTCTAATACTCTATAGGTCATTTTGAATTGGCTATTCCTAATGGGTTCTTTCCTATTCACCAAAAGTATACCGTTCACTGATTTTTGCCTTTAATAACAAAATTAAATAACAAGTGGCTTACAAGAAATAAAGTTTATTTATTTATTCTTTTTAGATCAAAGTATTAAAACCTAGTTACCTCAACAGGTTCATCCAACAGAAGGATGAGAAATGTAAGTGGAAGATGGAAGGGATTGAGTTCCCTCCCCATATCTGTGGCTGATGTTGCTATGTGATCATTGAGAACAGACCGGCTCTTGGTAGTTATTTGAACTGATTTGAGCTGACGCAAAAGGTGACACTTATTTTACTATTTCTGTTGTAAATGGTTTTATCTTTGTTCTCTTGTTGTCCTACCTGGAATTTTCCAATATCTCTCCATCTTAAGCCAAAGTGGGAAGCCCAGCTTTACCATGTCTTACTCTTACCTGAATCACCTGAACGTGCTATCCCAGTTTTACCTGTCCTTCAAACCTAGCTCAAATTCTACCTCTTTCTTGAAGCATAAAGTTTCTCCAAATGTCTCTGGATCACACTGATCTTTCTTCTCTGATGATTATGCCCTCTCTGATAGAGGTGACCATATGTCTTGCTAATATTAGAGCAGAAAAAAATCCCTAGAGATGTAATTTAGCCTATCATCTTATTTACAAAGGTGAAGAGTCTCAAAATTCTGTGTTCAAGTATATCTCATCTGAATATAAAATTGGGCAGATCAGAGATTAAAATATTTCCCAGTTCTTCTGTTGCTTGATTTCTGAAAGATAATATTTTAATTTGAGGAAAGGAGAAAATCCTTCCAGGAAACAGCCACAGAAAAAAACAAAGGTAGAAGAAAACATCCTAGGAAGAAGTCACAGGTTCTTAGGAGTCAGTTTATAGAGCTGTTGGATGGGATGGGGCATTTGTAGCTCAGCTTCCAGACTTTATTCATCACCAATAAATATTAATAGTGAATATGTTAAGTTGAAGATTTATTCATGACTGTGATCTTGACATTATTGCAATATTACCCTGTTTGGTAGGACTATTATCATCCTTTTAATTCAGCTTTAGCTCTGTTTTAAAAGAGGAAGAAAAAGAAGTGAGGAGAAAGAAACACTTAAATTCTTTATAATCAAGAGGAAATTAATGAAATATTTTTTAGAATATAAAACATTGGGGATTTAGAGAAAGATCATTTAACTACTCACTCCCAGGTGTAGTGCCCCAACCTGTGCATGTACTACATTCAAGTAGTTGGAAAATGAGAGAGGATAAAACATTAGTTTTTGGAGCTGCATGATTTATTATATTAGAGACTACCTGTGCAAAAGAATGATATAAAAATGTTTGTTTTCCTAATAATCATTCATTCTTTTTTCTTTCATTCCATTCTAACATGTCTTTGAGATGATTTCCTTAATATTTTTCTATCTCCAAACTTTCATGTCAAAACAGTCCAAAGTGAATATTACCCTATCCACCAAGGAAAAAACTTTTTCAATATTTTCTAATCTTTCAAATCTTAAACATTTATGCCAACTGAAATGCCTTTAGTAAGTGGAACAAACAAAAGAAAGAAATGTAAGAAGAGATTCATACCTTCCGCATGGTAGGATCTGGGCAGTTCTGGACTGAGTATCTGTGTTTCTCAAGGGAATTTGTCCTACAGTTTCAGGCAGTGAATGACATTTTTGAATCCTTTCCAATGGCTGCCCACCTTTCTTGGCCACACAGAACTCAGCTAGGCAAATAATCAACAGCATTTTTTATCTCTCTCTGTGCTGAGCATTACACTAGGTGTTTTGGGGAAGCATGCCAGAAGGTGTATATATGGTGCTTTGATACAGTTGCATACTGTATTCTTGCTCTTGACTTATTCTCAAAGGTCTTTCTTCTCAGGAGAGTAGCTGGGAGAGCTTCCTCTTCCTTCAGCAAAATGATGCCAAAATATTGGTTTCTGAAACTGGCCCCCCTGATACACACCTTTGTTTCATGAGAGACCCAGGCTTAAGCCACCTAGGAAAGACCACAAGACACCTGGTGGCTTTATTGTTGAATTTCCAACTGATGTTCAGGATTTTCCAGTGTGGTTACCAATAAAAACAACCACTCTGAGTACTTCTTTTAGCATCATTTTCTTAGTTAGACCTTTTGGGAAAAATATTGAATCCTGATTCAGGAAGTACGTTAAACCATACAACTGAGACGATTCATGTTTACTTAAAATTGTTCAATGATTAATCTTATTTTCTCACTTTATTTAGTCATTTATTCATTTATTCATTCTGTCAGTCATTTACTCAACATATATTTAAATGTCTATTATTTGGCAAGTTTTGTGCAAATTACTAGGGATACAAGCAATGAAGCTGACAAACAGGTTATTGGATGCAATGAAACTTAAATATGGTATAGGATATCTACATTACATAGCAATTTTTTACTTTTAATTACAATAGTATAAGGTTATTTCAATTCATTAAACATTCATGAAATAGCTGCTCTATGAAATCATAGATAGTGCTAGATACAGCATTGAGTGCTGTGACGAGAATGCTCTATGGTTCTTGCATTCCAGGCGATCATAGTGTGGCCTCAGATTCAAGCATATTTAAGATTATTCTTAAAACTAGGTAGACATTATAGTAATAAATGAAGTGCTATAGAAGTTAGAGGGTAGAGAGAGCAAAAGTGAAAGAGAGAGCACAAGAGTGAGAGAATGAAAGGGGTGGGGGGATCAAGAGAGAGAGAGAAAGAGAGAGAGAGAGAGAGAGAGAGAGAGAGAGAGAGAGAGAATTAATTAATTTGAGGAGGCTTCTTGAAAGAGGAAGAATTAGAGTTGAAACTAAAAGAAAATGCACACTAAAAAAAAAGGTGGAGGGGAAGGAGAGATTGCAAGCCTGACAGATTAAAACAAACAAACCACCTAGATGTTAAGGTAAGTAAGGGTCATCTTCTAAGAACAATAAGAAAAAAAATGCTGTAGATAGTTAAAGCTAGCAAGACAAGTAAAGGCTGTGTTATTAAGGAATTTAAATAACAGGTTGAGTGGGTGGGCTGTTGCAGAGCATGTGGAAGAGATGCACTTTGCATCAGGGGAGAGACACTGATTTGATTTGTTCCACAAAATCATGTAGGTGGCAACACTTAAGATGTGTCGGAAGAGAAAGAGCCTGGACCTCAGTTAGGCAAGAACTATAATTGTTTGTGTGAGAGAAAATGAAGATTCCAGCTGAGGAGTTGGGGCAGAGGAAGTGATAACTGAAAGGAGGAGGTAGATTGGAGAAAGTGAATTGAGGCAAAACCAAGAGAGTTTTCTGACCAATTACATGGTGTTGGTGGCTCATTTTTATTTGTGAGTGAAATGAGAGGCAAGCTTGAGGGGCCATTTTCTAATACCTTATTTTATGACTGTGTCACCAATTAGATTGTGTAAGTAGTACATTTTTGATGCCGTTTAAGACAGCTGTTTTAGTGTTAGAGACAACACTGCAATTGTAATAAATTGATGACAAAGTGGAAAAGAGAAATTTGAATCAGCGAGTGATATTGACTCAATTTGTTAATTATACAACTAAAATATTGTACCCCCCCTCCATATACATACACATTTAGATTTCTTTAGAAACAGATTTCTTCTTCATGCTTAGTCATGGCCAAATGGGTGTTTCTTTGGTGCAAGAAAAGAGTATAAAAGTATTTTCTTATTTTAATAAAAAATGACAACTAATAGTCACTGAGTCTTCGTATGTACCAGGGACTGCTCTAGATGAGCTTATATGCACAGTGAGAATGCAGATCATATAGATCATGCTGGAATTGGTAATTATCAAACATCAGCAGCAGCTTTATTTCTGCAAAAAATTATAAATATGAAAAAGTTGAATCCTGATATCTAGTTTGTGTAATGTTTTTTGTCCTCTATTTGTTTGGACACTCCTTATGCAGAAATCCTGATGCTGAAACAGAGGATGAAATGAAATATTCTGCAGTTTCTAGCTGGCTACTTGGTTCTTCTGAGCCCTTAGCTTCAATGATTTTTCAAAATACATTTTTCTGCACCACAGCTCAGAGTTACTAAATCCAGAAATTGAAACATTCTGAGCACCAAATCATTTCAGGGTGAATCAAAGCTCTTGGAACATTGCCCTAGGATTTTGAAGATAGCGTTTAATAGTGAAAAATGTTCAATATTTTTAAGGAAATCCCAATTATGGAAGGCTGCCCCATTCACATCCCCAGTAATTCAGGGTGTCTGACACAGAATGTCTTGGCAAGACCTTTACTCTCTTGAAGACCAGGACCCTGCAGGTGAAGGCCAAGTTCTTCTGGCCTCTGGCAGCTCTACCAGTACCCACTCTTGCAGTTACTCTTTGTGAGGAAATCTGAGATGGATGTCTGTTTCTAACTCTACCTTAAGACCTGGAAATAGGTACATTCCATTCTAACAGCTTCTCCTGGCTGCCATTTTAATGCCAGCAACTGTGAAGGTTTTCAGCAAGAATTCCTCTCCCTGCTCAAACCTTCTCTTCTTCTTTGTCTGTGGTTTTGCTTGTTTGTGCTCTGCAGGACTGGTGGCAGAACTAGAAGATGGGAAGAAAGAGAGCGAACATAGTTAAACTAGTCTTAAGACCAGGAGGCATTTAGTATGGTGAATAGGGAGTCAGGCAGGAATATGAAATTACTGATTGTGTAACTTGGAGCAAGTTATTTAAAGCTTTTGTATCTCGATTTGATCATCTAAAATGATCATAATCTCTTACATCATAAGATATTTTTGGAAATTAAATGAAACACACAGAGCACATCGTAAGTGATTAATACATGGGCGTGGATGCTATTATTACTAGTATTTATAACAATAAAAGAGTTGAATAAAAACAAAGATGAAGCAAGAATGATGGGGAGCCACAGAGTAAAGTGCCATCAGCTACAATGCTTGACAATTCAGAAGATGCCTTTATACTTCTCTATAAAGTGATGGGAGCACCTGGCCATCTTGATTCTGAGGCTTTGTCTCGCATAAGCAAAAATGCAAGGTAGAGTGAAGTTGTGTTAACCTGAAATATTTTCTCTCTCTCTCTCCTCTTCCCCTCCAAGTTCAACTCATTTTTTGGAGGCTACTTGAATTATCCTTTTCTAGAATGCTGTCACCAGAGATCTCTTCTAACAATGACCTCCTTTTCTATTGAATCAAGGCAATAAATTACATGACATCTAGTATGTTCTCTGATTGCTTTCTGAAGGTGTCTGTTCCAAATGAGATGGAGATTTCCTTGAGTGGAGGAAACTTGACTTATACTTCTTATATAGTCACCATAGGACCTCACGTGGCTGAGCACACAGAGAAGCCCTAAACCAATTACTGTAATGAGGAGATGAAATAATAGTAGCCTTAAGTTTCTTATGGCACAGAAAATCCATCCAAGGAGGAAAATTCCTCTCCTCAGTAGTAAATTTTCTATTAGAGATAGCAGGAAAACTATTTTCTTTGTTAATTTTTCGCATTGTCACCTCACTTTCCTCTCCATTCATAAAAATTCATAGACCCTTGACTGAGATGGACTCTAACATTATGTTATTTCAGTTTCCCATTTGAAACGTGAGGACACTGCTAGACCAAAAACCATAGTGATAATAATCAAGTGGGCTTTGGTGCCCAAGAATCAGGACTGTTAGCCCCGCGTCGTCACGGACTTTCATCCTTAGTCAAAGATGACCTTCTGCCTGACCATCTACATATACTGTGCCTTGTTATCTTCTCTTATTTAATCCATGCAAATCATTCAGGAAATTTACATTTCATGGAGAGAAAAATGTATGTTTAAGCAGGGATTTCTAATTGGGCTCAATTTAAGTTTGCTAAGGTTCTGTGGAGGAATTTCCAGTAAGGCTTTGTGTTTCTTTGTGAAAGTGGTTTTATTTTACATTTCTGAATTTGAAAAAGACACACACACACACACATGTGCCTGAATATACATGTGTGTTCGAGTATAAATGTGTATATGGACATATATACAAACATGCACACACACTTCTCAAATTTCCTCTCTGATAAATAACACTCTCATCATTATTCTTTGTAGTTGTTTGTCCCAGGGTAATGAAAGGCTGTGTCAGAAAGCAATCAGTGCAAATATTGCCATTTAGGTCAGAATATATAATGTAAAAAGGGAGGGAGTTTGGCACAACCAAGAGTAAAAAAAAAAAAAAACAAACATAAAAATGAAAGTGGAAACTAAAGCAAATAATTCTCACAATCTCCAGTCTTAACTTGATTATCCTAATATCATCTCCTCATCATCTTGTTTCTCTACCATTCTTCTCTTATATTAGTTATCTGTTGTTATGTAACAAATCATCCCTGACTTTAATAGCTTAAAAATGACAAATGTTTATTATCTCACACAGCTTCTGAGTGCAGCAATCTGAGACAGCTTTAGTCTCATACTTCTGGCTCAGAGTGTCTCATGAGGTTGCAGTTAAGTGGTCAGTGGGGACTGCAGTTATCTGAAGGATTGACTGGGCTTGGAGGATCTCCTTCTGAGCTCACTCATGTGGCTATTGGCACGAGGCTTCAGCTCTTAACCATGTGGGCTCCTCCATAGGGCTGCTCACAGCATGACTTCCCTCAAAGCAAGTGATGAGAGAGAGAGGAGAAAAGAGAAGAGAGGAATGAGTGAGAGAGAACTGACAAAGAAGACGAAATCCACGGTATCATTTATATTCCAATATTGGAAATGACAAACCATCACATGTGCTGTGTTTTATTGATCATTCAAACTAACCCTGGTACAATATGAGAAGAGATTACACAAGAATGTGAATATAGGAGGCAGGGTTCATTGCGGGTCATCTTGGAGGTTGGCTACCACTTCTGCCTTTCCCCCTAACTTTCATCCTTCTTAATTTTGAAACCTCTCTCTTGGAGGTAGATTGTTAGTTGCCAACTGGTAGAAATCTTGATTCATTGCTACCAGATTGCTACCGGTCTCTCTCTCTCTCTCTCTCTCTCTCTCTCTCTCTCTCTCTCTCTATATATATATATATATATATATATATATATATATATATATATACATACACACATACACAAACACATACATTCTCTTCATTATTCTTTGCAGTTGTTCATATATATACAAATTTTATTATTTAACAAAATATTTTCATTTGAAAAATGTAAATAATTGGTGGCTTCAGGAAACATGACCAAGGCCACTTTCACGATGCTGTTGCTAGACAGTAGAGGGTGCTGTTGATGTGTGTGGACCTAAATTGAACTCTGAAGGTAGAGCTACGATGGGGCTGGTGGAGTTCTCATTTCAAAAAATAGCCAGATGACTTTTAATCTGATGGGTCTTTAAATGTCTGTATTGCATGTCTAAAAAATAAATTTTCTTTTTCTTTAGACAATAAACAGGCAACATCAGGCTGCTGTTAATCACAAACCGTCTATTTGTAGTTTTACTCCGTATGCTGTTTGGCCCTAATAATGGCTGGGAGAGCAGAAGGAGCAGACACCTGAAAGTTACTTTGAGATACACTGTGTGTAGATTGTGAGAGATAGTACTGTCTTTTACTTGATTTGGCTTCTTCATTAAGACTGGTATTTTGAGGTTCCCCCTCCTTTTTTTATATATATATTGGCATATTGCAGTACTATTGACTACTATCAGCTATTTCCATGGCTGATACTGAGTTGGTAAAACATTAGATTTTTTCCTCAATTAGAATTAGATGAGTGTTTTGTGGGGACACTAGAAAAGACTGTTATTTCTGTCCTTGTCTCTTTACTTTCTTTCAGAGAGTATTCTCATTAATGCTACAGTTCTTTTTTTTAGATACTCAAGTGCTTTTAGATACATGAATATTTGAATAAATTCCTAGTATTTGTAACAATACCCCAATGAAACTACTGTGTACTTGACATGGTAATTTTAGGGAAAAGGTATCTCTCTAGTCTGAAAAATATTGTTCTCTATCAAATTCATAAACTCATTTGTTCACTACTTATCCTATTGCAATGTAGTGCAAAGAGCATTAGATTTTGGAGTGAAAAAAGACCCAGTTTCAAATAACATTCTGCTACTTACTGGCTGGGTGGAATCCTGTGCCTCAGTTTGTCCTTCTAAGAAATGAAAAGAGTAATAAAATAGTAAGGATATTAGGCTCTGCCTACATACTTTTATTTAATTTTTATAATAATCTTTTACCAAGTATACTAATATTTTCTCTATTTTTAAAAACAAAGAAATGAAATTGAAACACAAAATATTTAAGTAAGTTGTTCAAGGTCATACAGCTGATAAGTGGCAGAGTTCAGATGCAAGCACAAAGGTATGCAACATTGATGCCATCCTCTTACCCACCCTGCTATGCAGCAACTCATAATAAAACAAACATTATTAGTTTAAGAATTACTATGGAAATGAACATCTATTAACATTTTAAATAAATGTTAGTTTTCTTTACTTCTCTTATTTTGAGCAATTTAGCTAACAGATGAAAGGAGGAACATCTGTTTAGAATGATGACCTCTGCTAAAAAAGATTTTGTCTTAGTTTTGCATAATGATACCATGATTGTTTTTCTTAGAAAACGAATTATAAATGTCCATAAAGTTGACAAAGGAACAAACTGGGTACCCCTGGATTCTTTCTGAAGCTTAAAAATCTGTATGAAAAACATGCACATTAAAGAGAGTTTTCCCTCTCTTAAGTAGTGCCTATTTTAATCACAACTTTGGAGGAAAATTTAAATGTAAAAAGGTGAAAATTAAAAGAGCTATAAATAACAACAAATGACTACCTTGTAAATACAAAGCCACATTCACTCCCGGGCCTGTTATGTCTACAAACTATTTGAACAACAGATAATAAGCACATTCCCAATGAAAGAAAAAGCTAACTGATGTTTCATCTGAGTGCACTCTTTGTCAAGCATGTTCGGAAATGTAGAGCTGGGAGATAGGGATTTCTGTACTTTTCGCATTAAGATGTGTGCATGCGCCCACCGAAGAAAATGAAGGGCCTTTCAGGTTCCCCAAATATTCCTTTGCTAATATTCATCTCTACCAAAAAATAATAATATGCTCTGCTTGGATTAGCTGAAAAACCATCTACCTTTTTTGATGGTTTTCCTTTTCTCTGTGTTCTCATGCTGAGATAACCCACTTAATGGTTCCTAGGCTCGTGTTCTCTTGATTCATATGTTGTTTATGAGGCTTGTCTTTTGGGGATCAGTGGGCTGAACCAGGGACATCAAAGAGACTAAATCTCTGCCGGAAAGACCAGAGGTTGCTGGCATACCTGAATTACATTTCGTCCTCTACCTTCATAACTATTAACCTGAGACTCTGTAGGGCTAATACTTAGGCTCGTGTTTTTAGAAATTGGATACCATAGTCTTTGGGCCATAGGGAAGGTAACCCCAAATAGTAAGTTCTACCTTTTTCTTTTCATCTTCAAATTCCCATTATTCTCTTAAATCTCTCTTTTTTCTTTATTATTTTAAAGACAAATATTATTACTCCAGTTCATATTATTTTATATGAGAATACTTTTATATTTTCAAATGGTCTAACACATGAACAAGCTATTGAAATGATTAAAACTAGCCAAAAAAAAAAGGTAGAATCAATTTTTATAATTGTTTGGTTTTTGGCTTACCTGGTTTCAAGTTCTAGCTCCCTTATTTATTGTGTTTGATTATAGGTAAGGTATCTAGCTTTTCTGTGTCTTATTGTCTTATTTTCTTCATCTGTATAGGAGGAAAATAATGCTTATTTGGTGGAGTTATTTTTAAAATTAATTGAGGCGGTATGTAAGATGCTTAGCATGGAGCCTAGTGGAGTTAAATTTTATGGACTATGCCCCTTAACTATTTGAATTCACAAGGGCAAGGAAAATCATCTGGTTTCAACACTAGAATGTATTAAATTATAAATTAGTAATGCAAAAACAACCTGTTTCCTCTAGCCTACAAATATAGATATCCAGAAGAAATGTCTACATCTCATAAAAACATAATGTTTTTTGAACATTTGTATCTTAGTCCAAGTCTCAGTTATTATAAAACCAATATAATGGGTTTTTAAAAAATACACATTATCTAGATGAATCCTTCTAATCACCAATCTTTACATTATGGATGAGGAAACCAAGGCTCATAGACAGTAGGGCCTTGCCCATGATCAAATAGTTAATGGTGGAGCAGGATTGCTCTACCATTAAATTAAAATTGGTGTCTGTCTTAGCCACCATATTGTACCGCTAAAAAAACAGTCTAGGGTTGCACTAGAAACAGCTCAGAATACAGAATTGTAGCTTTTATTTCTAAAATAAATACTAAGTGAATATTTTGAAGCATATATACTGTTTTTAAGAACTTTAAACCAGTTCTTATATCCCAAGCAAGCCCTTTTGGAAACCTTTGGGTCCCCGGAGACTTGCATGTCTTTATGTTGGTCATTGCTTTATAAGAATATGGCCGGATCTCTTCTTTAAGCTTTTCTTATATTTTTATTTTCATGTTAATTACACCATGTACAAAGGAGTTTCACATATGTTTACAAAACAAACCCTTCCTATACTTTCAAAATTACAAAGTCTGCCACTAAATAACTATTTCATGTGTTTGTGTTTTAATTATTAATTGTGGCAGCATATAACTAAAGCTGAAAACATGTCATTTCTATGATAATAAGTGAACACAATTAGCAGCATATCTATTGTATACACAAAATATATTCATTTGCATTCTGTCTCCTGGCATTATTTAACAGTATTTAGGCTGAATCACGTCATTTCTCTGTTACCTTTTTTTTTTTTTCAGTCTAGAAGAACTCTGCCTTATTTTATAAGTTCATTTGTAATGATCTATAGACATATTTCTCACTCACTCAATTTGTTATTTTCTGAATCTTCTAAAGCTCCCAATTCTTCAGATTTGTGGTAATTATTTTTAAATCAATGTGATGTGTGTATAATGTAGCTTTGGAAATCAGTTATATAGTTTTATCAATTGCTTTTCCTGAGTTCTAAGTCAAATTCCCTTATTACATACCAGCCATGGACAAGAAGGAAAGTAACTGTATTTGTTTGTGTTGCATTCACGTTGTATTAATCAGAACTTTTGGGGTAATAGAAACTTAACTCAAACAGTACGAGCAAAAACATGAACTGAAATAGGGAATTTGAGGTTTCTCATAGAAATCAAACATAGAATGCAAATGAACCTAAGGAATGAATTGAAGTCAGGGACATAAAACTCATCTAATTTTGGTTTTCTCTCTGTTCCCTGAGTGTCTGCTTCATTATTGTCTTTTCTGCATACTCTGCCTTATTTTAATTTGATCAACCAGTCAACTGTGGCCATGGGGTGGAATCACCTTGTTCCAAAGTGGCAGCTCCTTTATAATCTTGTGGATAGATTACACATATGTGATTATGAGAAGATATTCCTAGGAATAGGAATTCTGGGCAGGCATCCCATGTGCTCACACATAAGCACAAATAAGCATACACAAATTAATGGTATATTTAAATGACCAGAAAGTATTTCCAATAACATCTCCTGCTTCATGTTGGTCACATTCTCAGATTACAAGAAAATTAAACATGCTACAGGAGAAAAAGAAAGGACAATGGTTTCACTAAATGCAGTGAAATAATAACAATAGCTGCTATTATTTAACTATTTATTACTTTTGAGCAAAGCACTATGCTAGAAGCTTTAAAAGCATAATCAAATTTACTTTTCATAACAATATTATAAAGTAGAAAGTATTATTATCCCCATATAATGATACTATAATGACGAGCCCCAATACTAACATTATTATTACATGATGAAACGGAGGTTTAGAGGGGGTGAAGCCATCTCAAAATTGCTCAACCATGAAGTGACAGAGCTCGAATTCATTCTGTGGGCTCTGGTGCTATAAAGCCCATGTTTTTAACCATGAAACAGCTTATAATTGCATTTGATTTTCATAGTGTGTTCTCTGTTCAGGATCTCAAGGTCAATTCCTAAAAATTAAGGGTCTAGGGCATTCCATTCTACCATGTTTTGATGGATTGGGATAAAATGAGAGATAATAAGATTCTGCTAATTACAAGGGAGTAGTAATTGCAGCAGAAATTATCTCAAAATGGTTCTGGAACATTTGTATCTTAGTCCAAGTCTCCATTGGTTTTTATCTGCCAAACCAGTTCTCCTTTCTAGTGTCTACTTTCTTTACCTTATGTACACTTTTTTTCATACTTGTTCCCGAGTAAAGGATTCTGCCTTTGTTATCTGCTTTTTCCTTTACTTTAAATTTTGAAGGCAAACAAATAAAAACAAAATGACAACAACAAAAACCCCTCCAAACCAAACCAAATCCATGTCAAACAAAAAGGTATAAAGGATACTATATAACATCTGCGTACATGACATCCTAAATGAATAAACACTAACATTTAGTCTTGTTTAATTCAGAACATCTTTAAGAATGAAAACATTAGAGACAGTGCTAAAGTCTTTCACATGTCCCATTTAAGGCCCCTTTCTCTTCCCCTCACCAGGGGACAGCATTTATGCAGTCCGTGATGTTAACGTTTATCACAAATATATTCTCTTTGTTTTTGTATATAGCTATTTGTTTTTGTATATATTTTTAATTTACATAATTGGTATCATACCATATATAGTTATGTGCTTTTAGATTTTTTTCCACACAATATTATGGGTTTGAGATCTCTACTTATTAATGTCAGTTATCTTATCATTGAATAATATTCTAACACATGAGTATTACATAATTTAATTATTAGTTAACACTGAATGGACAACTAAGCAATTTCCAACATTTCGCTATTTAAAACAATGCTGTAACATTGAAAACTCTGAAACTCTCAAATATTTGAGAGTTTCTCATATATATGAGCTACAGTCCAGTGAGAAAACATGTTTTATATTTGTGGGTGTTCATAGACACTGTGAATAAAGATAATGGTTATAAAGGGAAAGCACGTAAATATGGTGAGAAAGAAATTTGTTCAAATATCTTTGAGGAAAACCCTTGCTGGTAGAGAGCACAGCAAATGTGAAGGCCTTGGGACAGAAAAATGCTCAGTGCGCTGATATTTTATCCAGAAATTGTGAACTCTTTTATTTATTTCAATTATTTGACTAGAGTTTTTATTGAATTTCTATACAAGTAATTATGTCATTTATAAATGATGATAGGTTATCACTTCCTTATCACTCTCTATGTCATTTATTTTTTTTCTTAATTATGGATTGAATAAAAACTCCAGTAGAATATTAAGGAAAGAGAGTGAACATAATTTCCTTAAATTTAATGAGAATCTAGCTAAATATTTAAAATATCTTTGGTAAAAAAAATTTTCATAAGGCTAAAGATTTTTTTTTATTATATCCTGTCACAGTTAAAATGGTTTTTTTTTTTAATTGGCAGTGAGTAGTAAATTTTTGTGCATAACTTTTAATGAAAAACAGCAGTCATTTGTACTTCTACTCCCAACTCTGATTCCTACCCCAAAGTGTCACCAATTTGGATTTTCTTTACTGGTACTTTTAGGATTTCCTCTATATTTCTGAATAATATGCTAACATGACTATCTCTTGAGTTTTTTTAGTTTGACATTATTTTAGACTTTCCACTAGGGGAGTTTAGTATTGAACTATTTTCACTATTCCATTCACACTTTCCCTACCCATTTATTTTTATAATATTTATATCGAATTTTTAGTTAACACAATATTAAGTCATATTTTATATAAATATACATGTACACATACACATATATAGCTCACGACCAAGTCATGTAGTATGCTATGTTCACATTTTTTTTTTTATATAACTTAGTTTCTTTTCCCCAGCTTTTGTGGAGCACGTCTTCAAGCAAATTACCAAAAAGAAAGGCTGTGGCAGGTAGTACATATTTTTAAGTCTTTATTGTCTGTAAAAAATTTTATTTCTACTCTTATATTTAATTGGAAATCTGGACAGAATGAGAATTCTAGACTAGAAATACTTTCTCTAAGAATCATGAAAGTATTTTTGCATCGTCCTATAGTTGCCAGTGCTGCTATTGAAATGCCTGATGTCATTTTAATTAATAATTTTTGTATGTTTTCTTTCTCATTAGAAAATATTTTAAAGTTTCTGGGTTTTTTTTTGCCAGAAGTTTATACATTCTCTTTATCCTAGTATCTTGAAATTTCATAACGTAACTGAAAGTCGTTAGTGCAAAGAAACTTTTCCTCTATTCTTTGACAATCTTTTTCTTCTTTTTTCTCTTCTCTTTCTGAATTCTTTTTATTCAGAAACTCTTTTGAAAATTTTTTTTCTATGTTGTCATAAATGGCAGTATTTCATCTCTTCTTATGGCTGAGTAATATTCCATTGTATATATGTATCACACGGATGGACCTCGAGATAATCATGCTAAATGAAATAAGCCAGATAGAAAAAGTTGAAAATCACATGATATCACTTCTATGTGGGATATAAACCTAAAAGCAACAAATGAACAGGACAAACAAACAGAGACTCATAGACATGGACAATAGAGGAGAGTGGGGAGGTAGATGGAGCAAGGGGGTCAAATATGTGGTGACAGAAAGAATATAACTATGGGAGGTGAAATCACAGTGCAAATATACACGTGGCTTACTCTTAAAGTGTATGGCTGAAACGTAGGATTTTGTTAACCAACATCACTGTAAAAATAAATAAATAAATAATTTTTTAAAAATATTTTTTTCTTATATTTTATATCCCTGGATTTTTGTTTTACTTTCTAAGAGATTTTTCCTACTTTATCTTTCAACTCTTTTATTAATCTTTTCATTTCTGATATCACGTCTTTTTTAATTTCAAACACCTTTTTCCGAATTTCTGAGTGTTTCTTTCTCAAGACTTCCTATTCTTGTTTCAGGAATGCAATATCTTCCCTTTTCTTTGAGTCTGATTATTTTTTTCAATGTTACTTCTGCTTCTTTTACCTGTTTCCTCTACTTTTCTTTTTTTCCTTATGTCTTTATTTTTTTCTCTTTCTCAAATATCGGGAGACTCATTGATGTTTGTTTATGTTAAAGTGTGAAGCACAAGGAAACTAACAGATATGAAGATGTTGAGCAGTGAGTTCATTATAAAGTTGTGGGGCAACTATTACAGGTCTTTTCTCTTTCACAGATAGATTTCCTCAGAGAGGAACCCCATAACACTTCACCTGAGTATAAGCATGGGTGCTGGGCCAGGACCAAAGAGAGAAGCTAGAGTTCTATATATCAGGATGTAAATAAATATCCATCTAGACTTTTGTTTTCATGATGGCTCCTTAGCTCTAAATTTCTTGCCCAAGCTCTCTCTTGTTTAAGAGAGCCAGTTTTCGGCCATCTGCTTAAAGACTGGGTGGATAGGGACATTTTGTCCAGTGATAGGGTTTCTGGGACTCTACTTGCTTCAAATGCAACATTTCAACCAATCTACCTGTTAGTCACACCTACATGTTCTTGAAACAATGCACCTCTAAGTCCTGTGTTTTTCAAGCTCTGAAGCATGAATTGGCTTATTTCTTGGCTCCCCGCCAGTTTACCTCTTTACAAATGTGGACCTAGTTTCTCAGAGAGATTGAGTCTATCTGCTTCTCAGCTTCAAATATTTTCTCATCATTTTTCATCACTTCTTCCATTCCTTTCTCGTGTGGACTTTGCCCTTCTGATATCTTTATCATTCTTTAAGTGACGTTTCATAAGGGAACTAAGTGCATGAGAGCAAGAATGTTTTTAAATGTCAGGGCATTACTCAAAGGACAAAGTTGTTAACTTAAATGGATTCCTACTAGTCAAAATGTGAAAAATTTGAATGTAAATTAACATTAAATGTAATTATTAATAATTTTATTATGGTTAATTGGAACAAGTTGAGTCTGTGAAAGGTCATGGATTCTTAGTGGTGGTCACACAAGAAAGAATATAAAGTGTAAAAAATTAAATAATTGTAATTCAAATAGAGATCAGTATAATAGGTTATGTTTTATTTATATTGATTTTAATAGATCGAATAAAGTTTATATACAGACATGTTATTTTAAAAGTATGAATATATAATTGTTCATAGTTGGATGAGCAAAAAATAAAACATAAATACATGGGACTTTGAGTAAGCCAAGTAGTTCTGGAATGAGTGTGAAAAAAGATGAATAAAAATGATGGACTCTCAAGGTGTAGTTTAAAAAGGCTTTGACAAAAATATAGAATTCAGATTATCAATCAGAGGGATAACTATACACAGAGGTTCTATTCTAACAGGGAATGGAGGCTGGTGACATCTTGAGTGATACAATTCCTTTATGTTCTTCCAGTGTCAGTCCAGATTAGAAGTTCATTCATTCAAGATCCTTTGCTAAAATACTGTAAAACTTATTACAGAAAACTTATAATTAACCTTATAATAAATACAGCATTTAGATTCTTTAATAATTATAAGCTCCCAAATGATAAGAGGTGAGCATTTTACTAAGTAGCCTAACAAAAAAGAAAGCAAAGACTTTCTCCATATATATAGTGTATATTACATGACCATGAAAAGAAAGTCTACATTTATGTAATGTGAACTTTAATCAGGTAGAAAATTAAATAATTAGATAGGAGAAACTAAGCATGCAATCATACCATTCTTTTCCTTTTCGTTCTGTGCTTCATTTTTATTTTGGTATAAGCTAGTCTTACTTGAGAAAGTCTTAGTTTTTCTGTTCCTGGTATTTCTGTTTTCTTGCCTAAGGAAATAAAATGATAAGGAGACCAAGGAAGTCAGGTCCCTGAGGGTACAATTGATGTGTTATTTCATAGCGTGATAATTTGAGAAATCTAGAAGTTTAGTTTTACTATGTTATTATAACTCTAAGAGTCATAAAATTGGATGTTCCCTTGAAGTTTGGGATTTTTGCATGTTCCTTTGACTATGTGACAGCCAGTAAATCTGCATTTACAAATATCAGGAATTTATCTGGTCCAAGTACACATCTCATGTTTGTTTTCCCTGCAAATTCCTATCAAGTAGAAAACCATCGAGCTCTGTCTGAATGCTGGTAATGATATTACCAATACCCTTTGACTTCCTCTTCCCTGATAGCATCTACCCATTGTTTCTCATTTTGTTCTTGCATCATCAAAACAAACCTAATGTGTTCTGTTCTCTCTGCCTAGAATGTTTTTTCCCTACCTTTACAAGACAAAAATCATATGTATATTTTAAAACTAAAATAAAATCTTATCTCTTCTATGAGTGTTCTATAAGTATTTATTTCTTATTTCAAATAATTTTAGAAATTCTCTAGGAAAATAATTTCTCTTTTTTTGTAATATAGGGAATTGTCTTAAGCATCAGTATAAAAGTTATCTCATTGGGCATGGTTAGTTGTATAAACATTTATTTCACTGCCATTAACCAAAATTTTAAGTTACTTAGGATATTAAATCATAGTTAACTTTTTACTTCCCAGCACAGTATCTTGAAGAAACAGTAAGTATAAATAAAATATTTTTAAATCAATTTATCTGAAAAAATTCCCAGTTCTGTAACCATTTTTTATGGTGATGGGCTTCTCAGAGAAAAATAGTATAAAACACCAGACAAAACAAGCAATATTTCAGATTCTTGCTATAAAGGAGCCTGCAGAATTTTTTAATTTTATTCATCAGCTTTTATAGGGAAAACTGATCTGTCATCGGCTACAGTGAACTGTTCTTGACCAGCTCCAAACCAACATCTCAATCCAGTGTAAGGATATACCCAAAGAAGTAGTGGAAACTGCATTTCTTCAGAACAGACTGTATGATGAGGCTTGTGGATCCTTTCAACATTAGAGGTGTTTTTATCCTGGTTACTATACCCAACCATGCTAGTGGGCAGAGCTATGTTAGGTGATCACTTGTGAAGGAAGAGATTTCCTCATGTTGATTAGTAGCTCCCTATTCCTAAATCAGTTTTGCTGTTAAGGTGACAGCAAATAATGTTAAACCATTATTGCTAGAGGTGACATACATTTTGTTGTCGTTAAAATTTTGGACCATAGGGCTAAAGAGACATTATGTCAAATCTTTGCTCTGCAGAGAAAACTGAAGAATCTTAGATAGTTAAATAGATTATCTCTGTTTCTCTTTTTTTATCTGAAAAGTGAAAATAGTAATAATATTTACCTGATGTTCTATAGATTATATGGCATATTTAAAGCATTTGCTAAAAACCTACCACCTAGTAAGTGTTCAAAAACTGTCAGCTCTCATTATCATCATAATTATTATTAATAAAAATCTCAATGATTTATTAGGTGTACATAAAGCAATAGACATAATTATAAATTAGTGTTAATAAGTGTCAGTTGAAAACTAAATAAATATTTGGGATTCATAGGAACCAGGAGCAAATTTCTGCTTACCATTTTTTTCTCCTTCCATTTATCAGTCAAGAGTATTGGATAAAGTGAAAAAATAACTAAACTTTAAGAAATAACTTTATAAATTCCCCCATGTGGATGTGTCCATCTTTGTGTTTTTTGTTCCCTTTAGATTGCAAGGACCCCTAGGCCAGGGCCTGAATTTAACCTAGTGTTTAATATGGACATTTATTCAGTTCTTAGAACTTCACTCTTGAATAAGCTGCCTTGGAGCTAAGGAGATCAGGCATCCCATTTTTTGAGGGATTATTTTATTTTTTAGTACATTTGATGGGTGGCCTGTGAAATCCTAAGAGTATGGCAATTTCTCTCTAATTTTTTTTTTTACTTTACAAATATGCTTACTCTAGTGCAGGAAGATTGCCATTCCTGGGTTCAGGCAGTAACTCCTCCATCAATATTATTTTTTATCATTATTTAAGGACAACTATTCTTAGACACTGAATTTACAAATTCTGGAATTAGTGAATGAATGACTATTAAATATTTACTTTGGACCAGAGCTAGATATTTTAAAATATATTATTTTCAGTTAATCTTTAAATAACCCCACACATGGATATTACAATCCTCATTTTACAGATGAGAAAACAAGTTCATAGAGGTAAAGTAATTTATCTAAGGGTATTCTAAGTGGAAGGGGCAACACTTGGAGAGGTAATTTTGGAATTGTCGGAGCATGGGGTGTTGCGAAAAAAGCAAAGTGGAGGAGGTTGAGCAAAAAAACAGGCCTGGAAAGCTGGGCAAGGACTGCAACATGGAGCACCCTTGGCCTTTACTAAAGGACTTGACCTTTATCCTGGAGATCAGTGGCTCTCAAATTTAAGTTTCATAGACATTATCTGGTATGACTATTAGAAATGCAAATTACTGTCCTCCATCACTCTGAAGTGGGGATGGAATCTTTATTGGCATAAGCAGCTTAAATTATCCTGTTGGTTTGCAGCCCACACTTGGAGAGCACTGCTGTAAGCAATGGGGAGCTTTTGAAAGGATTTTAGCAGGTGAGTTTCATTATTCTTGCCTAATGAGGAGGATGGGCCACAGGGAAACTAAATAAGAGGCAAGGAAAAATATTTAGAACACTTCTCACAGTTGTCTGCCTGTAGGAGTCACCTGGAAAGCTTTTAGAAATACTCATGCTTAGATCCTACCCCTAGATATCCAGAGTTAATCATCTAGGACATTGGAATTTTTTAAATTTCCCAATATAACTTTAATATGTAGATACTTTTTAAAACCATCAATTTAGGAGACTATTACAATAGTCCATTTGGGAAATATTGCAGCCCTGGATTACTGCAGGATTAGCAGTACCACTGATAGTACATTACCATTTCTGGGTAGATTAGAAAGAGGGAATTCTTTCTCTACAGAACTCTTGGTAACCTTATGCCATGATCCTAGTCCTGATTTTAGTACCTACTTTCTCCTTCTGCAGAGCACCCACATGGTGCATTGATCAAGCCAGCAACCCTGAAGATACTAGGGAGGTAACAGGAATGTGGATCAAGCTAGAGAAGATGAGAGAAGGACGTGGTGTCAGTTTTATACCCGTTGTATCTTTGATTTCCCACTTTGGTTCCCTCTGGTCTGGTCATGCCATGATAAGAGAATTGATTAGCTTGACAAATATACTTAAATTGTCGTAGCTACCTAGGATGTTGTGTTGAGAATTATTTTGAGATAAGGCCAGGAGTCGGCAGGAAAAATGACCTTAAAACTTTCTATTAGGGGACATGAAGGGGCCCACAGATCAGGCATATGTTATCCCATTGTTAATTATAAAACATCCTCAACCTAGATTTTATTTACATGTCATTGTACAAAGTCCAATTCTAAAAGCGAAGAAGAAACTTCCTGCCTCGATCCACTCCACACTGCTCAGAAGTCGATGTCTAGTACGTAATATTGTTTTCTGTTGTTATTTTTAATTATCCTTTCACTCGGTTTCACAAATCCCTCACTTTGCAGGTATTTAGGTAGGAACATTCTATATGGCCTCCTTTGCATGGTCTTCTCAAGGACTATATCCTGTTGTAGTAGGAAAGGTTGTATAGGCTTTCATTCTTAAGCCTATATCTTTTTCATTCTTAAGCAGGAAAATATTGTCTCATCTGAGTGAGACCTAAAAGACTCTTCCTCCTTATTTTCCTTTATGATTGCTACTATTTTCTCTCATAAGTGGCTTTCTGGGATTTTCTACTCCCAGGATGACTTAAGCTTACCAGCTGGCTTGTGCTATACAAATATTCTTTGTGGGTTAAATGTCACTCCCTGCAAAAGCCATGAAAGAAAGAAATGGTAGTAATCTTTTTTCAAAAAGTTGTGTAGCAATGAAAGTCTTAAAAACACAATGGAAGAGTTAGAAAAATCATCAGTGCCAATATTTTCTTACATTGGATATTAACATTTTCATTTTATAGATGATAAAATTGAGGCTCAAAAAAGAGAAAAAGGAATGAAATTAACATGTTGTAATTGGTAGGTCCAGCATTCTAATTATTTCATATATTCATTTCATTTATTTGCAAAAGATTTATTATCATTTCTGTTTTATGGATGAGGAAACTGAACATCAGAAAGGTGAACTAACTTGTCCAAGGTCAAACAGCCAGAAGTGGTTAAAATGGCATTCAAACTGATTTAACTCCAAAGGACCTTTTTTGTTTATTTGTTTGTTTTTTGTTTTTTAGTATCTCATAGCTTACAACAATTAGAAGTGGGAGATCGGTGCCCATGTGACTTCTAGTCCTTTTGTTATCTTTTGGGTATCAGAGTAGACTTAGCCTGGATCTAGACAGATCACATTTAACCCTAAGATTGAGAAAATGTTGTTATCTTTATAGTTTTAGAGCATATTTTTACTATGGGTTTCAAGCTGAGAGCTCCAGTTCCTGGACTATGCTAAATGGATTAATAACCTAAGACATAGAATTATAGTAAATATGTATAAAGTACTTACTGTGTACCTGGCATTGTTTTAAAGCGTTTACACATATTAACTCATTGCATTCCCCTAACAGCCACCTGAGTAGGTGCTATTATCAGTCTCACCTTATAGAGCAGGAAGCTGGGAAGCAAAGAGGTTGAATAACTGCCCAAACTCCCATAGCCAGAGGCCAAGTCCATGTTTCTAATGATTTTACTATGCTGCCTCTATATATGACTTTCTTCATTTCTCCTCCTCCAGCCTTTACCTTCATCCTAACTATTGCTGCCCAGCGGACTAACCTTCAGAATAGAGCTACTACTACTCACTCTATGTTCTGACTGTACTTATCTTACGTAAAAGCCCTTTTGGTGATTTCTAAATAATTCTTTTCCTCTCCCTTTAAAAGAACAGCCCTGTAGTCCAGATCTTGGGGTCACACTGGTTGGAGTCTCCCACTTTCCATCATTGCTTGAATTGCATGTTACTTTATATCTGCTTTAGATTGATCTATTTAGGCCAATCTATTTGTGCTTTGAGTTTGGTTTTTCTATGACCATAAAATCTGTAGTCTCTGAAGAATAATTTTCTCCACATTATGTTACCTTACTGAGAATGCTTTTAACGGTAGATATTTTAATGGTCTATTTCAAAGAAATGACAAGTTCCTTACCTAATCTGTTTGCAGTTAGATTTAATTTCTATCTGAGCCTCAAAAGATCAAGCTTTTATTTTTTATATTGACAATGGAAAGTGTATTAGTGTTTCTGGCAATATAGGTACTGTGTAAACTCAAGAGGTTATGAAGATTATTTTCTGAAATTGAAATTGATTATTCCCTACGAAGGTTGATTACAGCTATTGAGATCATGAAAATAAAATGTCAACTCTTTTATTATTTTAGTGAATAGAATTGCTTTCCTTTTCATAGGTAAAACAGCAGTTCCGTGTTATAATTTTACAAATGTAGTTGTTGTTTTTTTCCTAAATAGGCATTTTCGGAGGGATAATCTATAGCTTGTCAACTTACAATACAGCTGATATAAAAAGTTTGCGATGGCAACTCTAAATGTTTTATTACCTGTCAGAAATTTCACTGATAATAAAAAGTAACATCCTTTAAATTAATTAGACACGATTAGAACTTCAAGCCCAGAGGCCACTTAATTATGCAAAAATTATAACAGTTAGCTATTTAAATTACCATTAAATTGATTCTTATGTTAATTGATATCTCACTTAGAACCCTAGATTTTAATTTATATAAGATCTTTGGAAATAAAAATAAGGTGTAATAAAATATTATTTTGGAAAAATTCTTTTATGAAAAAAATACAAAGAAAATTGATTATTATATTTGACCCTTAGCAGAATTTCTGTATTAGAATAAAGCTCATGTCTCATAAAATGACATGGCTTAGATTCATCTCTTGTGTTTGCATAGTTCTCACAAACACAGAGGTTGCAAATATGGTTCAGGAGGGTAATATTTTTTCCCCAATGAGCACAGTCTTATCATCTTCTTCCTGTCTGAAACAGGAAACAGACTTTAATTTAACCATTTGAGGTGCAGCATGTTCTGTGACACATTTTGAGAAGAAAGATAATGTGACTATGAACATAGCCAGCATCTGAAGATAAAAAGTGATATCTATTTTAGAGAAGAACTGACACCATGGATTAAAATAAACTTGAGCATCACCTCACAGGGTTTTAATAAGCAGGTACTATTGAAATGCATTTTTAAGTTAAAATACCAGCTGCAGGAAACTTGAAATTAATTGTTCTTTAGGGACAAAATGAGATGAATCAAGGTACATCCTCAGTTCAGATATGTAATAACCTCATGCTTTTTTTGTTTGTAATGACAAATTTTGAATCTGTGAGATGGCAGATGAACTAAAATGTTGTTCTGATCTTTTTTAGAGGGTCAAATCTCTACTAATTAAAATCTCTTTATAGTTTTTCTCTAAATTTCTTATTAGCTCACAAGTTTCACAAATATAGAAAATAGAGTTTATCAAGACTATATGGGCCTAATCCTAAGGCTAGGTTTTCAATTAAGAATTTTCCAAGGAACCTCTGGTTGCTTTCCGGGTTTTAGCAATGACCACATTCAAGTTGTAAACTGCAATTACAATATTACAAATTACAAAAACTGTATTTGTAGGTGTGGAATCTGTATTGGGTTATTCAGAGAAGTCTGTTAGAGATGGAAAAGTAAATTTGCCTAATGTAGGCTAACCTCACTCATACCAACATTGCTTCAATTATGTTTTAGTCATTTTTGTTTCTGTTTTGTTACGTTATGTTTTGTTTTGTTTTGTTTGTCAGACCTTGGCATATTCTAGGCACTAAGCAGTGCTACATCTAAGAGTTGACATGTCAGTGCCCACTAAGGCACAATTGGAAACAAGGGCAGTCTAAGAATCACTGCAAAGATGGGGATGAGGCTGGTACAGGAGTTCATGAACAGGGAATGCAGTCTTATCTAAAATGTTCCAGAAGTCATAATCCAGGGAAGATGCTAAAATGGTGAGTTAGCATCATCCTATCCTTCCGGTCTCTGCTTTGTGATGCTTATTCACACCATATTTCTGCAAACTTCATTTTTGCTTTCCTAGTGATTGCCATCCCAGATAAGCCCAACAGGGGGCACTAACAAGAGACTGGAAAACTCTGGAAGGGAGAAGGGCCTTCTTTGTTTCTGTTACTCCTGTTCTGGTCAGCATCACCATAGCAGTGTTGCTTTACCCCAGCAGCTGCAGTTTGCTCTAGCAGAAGCTGTTGACTCACTATTCAGTTTTCCCAACATTCACAAATCATCTCCATCACATTCCCTAGTGCCACCAGCATCAGCTAGCCAGTGCATCTTCCTTGGAGGTCTACATCCCAGAGCCACAAGATTCCTCTTCTGAACTCAGAGGCTCTGGCATTGTGTTAACCAATACAGTAGCCATTAGCTACATGGGAAAATTAAAAGTAATTAAATTTATTTTTATTTTTTACTTTTTAAATAATTTAAAAAATTTTTCATTACAGTTGACATACAATATTATATTAGTTTCAGATGTACAACATAATAATTAGATATTTACATAATTTATGAAGGAATCACTCTGATAAATCTAGTACCCATCTTACACCATACATAGTTATTATGATATCATTGACTGTATTCCTTGCACTATACTTTACATTCCTGTGACTATTTTGTAACTATCAATTTGTACTTCTTAATCCCTTTCTCTTTTTGACCATCCCCCAAACACTCCCCCATCTGGCAACCATCAAAATGCTCTCTGTATCTATCAGTTTGTTTCTGTTCTGCTTCTCTGTTTATTTTGTTCTTTACATTTTCACATGTGACATCATATGGCATTTGTCTTTGTCTGACCTACTTTACTCAGCACAATGCCCTCTAGGTCCATCCATGTTGTTGCAGATAGCAAAATTTCTTTTTTTTCTTTTTTATGGCTAATATTCCATTGCATATATGTACAATCTCTTCTTTATCCATTTATCTGTTCATGGTCACCCAGGATGCCTCCATAGCTTGGCTATTGTAAATAATGCTGCAGTGAACATATGGATGAACATGTTCCTTCAAAGTTGTGTTTTGGGTTTGTTTGGTTAAATACTCAGAAGTGGAATTACCAGGTTCTTCTTTGTCTGTTATACTCTTTGTTTTAAAGCCTATTTTTTTCTGGCGTGAGTATTGCTACCACAGCTTTTTTTTTTATTTCCATTTTTATGAAATATCTATGTCCATCTCTTAGCTTTCAGCTGTATGTGTCTTTCAATCTGAAGTGAGTCTCTTTTAGGCAGCATATATAAGAGTCTTATTTTCTTATCCATTCAGCCACACTGTCTTTTGATTGGAACATTTAATCCATTTACATTTAAAGTAACAGTTGATAGAGATGTAGTTATTGCCATTTTTATTCATATGTTAAATTTTTTCTACCGCTCTTCATCTGCTTTCTCTTTCTCATCCCTCTAACATTTCTTATAATTGTGGTTTGGTGGCAATAAACTTTATCTTTTTCATGTCTGGGAAGCTCTTTATCTGCCCTTCGATGCTAAATGATAACTTTGCTGAGTAAAGTCATCTTGCTTTTCATCACTTTAACTGTTTCATGCCCTTTTGGCTTGCAAAGTTTTTGTTGAGAAATCAGCTTATGGTCTCATGGAAGCTCTCTTGTAGGTAACTAGGTGCTTTTCTCTTGACGCTTTTCAGATTGTCTCTTTGTCTTTAACCTTTGGCATTTTAATTATGATGTGCTTCGTGTGGGTCTCTTTGGGTTAATCCTGTTTGAAACTCTCTGCACTTTCTGGGCTTATATGTCTATTTCCTTCACCAGGTTAGGAAAGTTTTCTGTCATTCTTCAAATAGTTTTTCAATTTCTTGCTTTTCTCTTCTCCTTCTGGTACCCCTATGACATGAATGCTGGTCCATTTGATGTTGTCCCAGAGATCCCTTAAACTATCCTCGTATATTTGGATTCTTTTTTCTTGTTGCTGTTCTGATCAGGTGTTTTCTGCTACCTTATCTTCTAAATCTTTGATTTGATTCTCTACTTCATTTAATCTGCTGTTGATTCCCTGTAATGTATTCATTTCAGTTATTGTGTTTTTCACTTCTGACTGGTTCTTTTATGTAGTCTATCTCCATTTTTATGTTTTCTATCTCTTTGTTAAAATTCTCACTGAATTCATCTACTCTTCCCCTTAATTCATTGAGCATCCTTATTACCACTGTTTTGATCTCTGCATCCAGTAGATTGCTTATCCTCATTTTGTTTAGCTATTTTTCTGAAGCTTTGTTCTGTTTTTTTTTTTTTCATTTGGGAAATTTTTCTTTGTCTCTTCATTTTGGCTGTCTCCCTGTGTTTGTTTCCATGTATTAGGTAGGACTGCTATGCCTTCTAGTCTTTGTAGAGTGGCCTTATGTAGTTGGTGTCTTGTGGGGCCACTGGCACAGTCTCGGTCATCTGAGCCAGGTGTTACGGTTATGTTCCTGTATGGGTTGTGCCTCCTTGATGTAGCTGAGCCTTGATTGCTGTTTGTACATCAGTGAGAGAGACTGACCCTTAGGCTGATTGGTTGTGAAAACTGGCCAGTGAGGGGCTGACCCTATGGAGCAGGATTCACTTTAGCATGGCTCTGATGTCTTCTCAATCTTCCCTTTGGGTGCATTGTTCCCTGATGGAGCCTAGGGTGTAGGTCTGACTCAGTCTGAAGCTGGCCTCTGGGTGCGTCATGCATGGGGCTTCCTGGGAGGTGCTCCACCACAGGCTGAGCTCAGCCTCAGCCTACACCCTGTGTGGGGCTACCTGGCAGGAGTTACCAAGCAATCCACAAATGGTTGTCACCTGCTCTGGGCTTGGAGATGCCTTGAGAGGCCAAACCACGAACCGAGGCCAGCTGCCACTGCTCAGCAAGAGGTACAGGGCACATGGAGGTCAGATGCTGCTTGTTTGGGTTTTGTGAATCTTTGAGAAATTTTAGGGAAGTCCTCAGCACAAGCCAAGACAGGAAAAGCCAATGGAACTGGCTTGGGAGGGCCTACAAGTTGGGTATGACAGGGTCTCAGGGAATCACCAGGGTGGAATGATTCATGTTATTCATGTTATTCAGGTTGAAGGAGACTCAGATATGGTCAAAGTAAGTGTATCCATCACCAAGTAAGTCCACACACAGGCCCCTTAAGAGAAATGTCTATGATCCTCACAGCCCTTCATCTAACTCAGCCATAATCTCCAGTGGTTTTCATAGCCAGGAGTTGTGGGGACTTATTTTCTCAGCACTGAAAACCTGGGCTGGGGAGCCCAGTATAGGGCTGGGCTCCCTTGCACCTCACGGGGTACCTCTGCAGCCAACATATCCCTCCCGATTCTCAACTGTGCAGGTGTGGGACCAGCCCATTTCATGTCTCTGCCCCTCCTACCAGTCTTGAGGTGGCCTCTTCTGTGTTCTCATTCATAGGACTTCTGTTTATCTAGACTTCAGGTATCTCCTAATGATGGCTGTTTTGTAGTTTAGTTGTAATTTTGACATGGTCCTGAGAGAAAGCAAGCATAGCATTTACCTATTTCACCATCTTGAATAGAAAAAAGTAATTAAATTTAAATACAATTTTAAAAAACAGGTTTTTTTCTGGTACATTCCAAGGGTTCAGGAGTCACATGTGCAAATCATAGACCATTTCCATCATTGTAGAATATTCCAGTGAATAGTAGTGTTTACACCAGTTGAGCAGTGCTGACTTCTCTGAGGTCTGAATTTTCATTCTGTGAGACTTCTTTTCCAAGTTTTAAAATTTGGATAATCTCAACCTTTTCTATGTTCCTCCCTTCATAAAGGTAGTAGCTATTTCTTATAATTGTTACTTCCATAATACCATATTTCCTTTTCTGCCTTTTCGGTTCTTTAATACCTACATAACAATTCTTTATATTAAATTCTCTCTATTAAAATCAGGGCTAACTACATAATTTGAGGACTGTTGCAAGAAGAAAATACAGGTCTTATTGTTCAAAAAGCAGGGTAAAAATGCCATTAGAGGTATATAGTAAGATTTTTTTTTTCTTTTTGGTCTCTCCCTCAATTTGTCATAGTATTTTCAATTTTCTACTTAATGTCATTCTAAGTAAAAATAAAATTAAAAATTTAAAACATTAGTATGAATTTTACCATTCATCTTTATAATGTATATGACCAGTTTTAACTATAAATATCAGATCATTTATTCAAATGTAAAATTTCCAAAATTTCACAATTTGTATTTTGTGGCTCAGTCTTGGAGGGAACCTCAAGTTGACATAAAGGAACAAATGCAAATGAGACATAGGAAGGCTGGAAGATGGAGGAGATAATATCTCTAGGTAGAGAGCTGGCCATGGGAGGGCTTTCAGGAATGGGGATAATTATACGGTGAGTGCAGACTCTCATAGGAGCCCAGGACCTGCCCCACCATCAAAGAACTGGGGCTGATGGATAGCTCCTCTCACTGGCTGCTGAACTGATGTGGTATACCCTGGCCAGATGTGGCGTTTGGGGAATTAAACGCAGGTAGCACCCTACCCACAGCAGATAGATGGCTCTCAAGGATCTTTAAATCTCAGCACTGGGACATACTCAGTATCTAGATGGGGGTGGGTTAGAGATTCACTCCATCCAGACAACCTAGGGAGAGTATTGATGCTATCATACCCTGCTTCATGAGTCTGTGGGCTACATGCATCGAACTCCAATCTTCCTGCCCTTCTGTCCAGGCCCATTCTGGGGATGAAGAGAAGAAGCAGTCATTGACTGAGGGAGAGGAAAGCCAGTCAGGGTCTGGAGCCCCAGATTTAGGAGCAGTGGATGGCTGAGAACCCAGTCTGGGGAGTAGAAAGAGGAGGGACCACGTGTGAGCTGAGGCTCTAAGCCCTTGGAACATGCCCTGTCCCAATGGACTTCACTTATAAAACAAAAATTCAAAGGCAAAATTATTAAGAATTTCAGTGCAGCGACACATGGTATTAAATTCCAAGTGTAGACCCTTCTGAGCATGGAGCCCCATGTGAGTATACTGGTCACTTATCTGTAAAGCTGGCCCTGATTAAAATAACTTGTGTGATTCTGTCTCTTGATTGGACTGGTATGGAGGGAAGCCAGGTATTAGGTTAACTCTGGGGGAGAAGAGAACAGGGCAACAAATGCTGCTCAGTGTTTTTCCTCCCCTGACACTCCCATCTGAACATCTATCAGTTGGCTTCTGCCATGCGCTATTATTTGGAGCTTCCTTTTGCTACTGACTTTCTCAGTTGACTACAGTGTTCATTAGTTTCAATTCTTTGTCATTTGTCTCTCTTTTTAAACAGCAAAATGTTAGTAAATTGATTTTCTCTATCACCATTATTTTGTCTCTACCCTCCCTCCATAACTTCTGCCTGCTTCAAATACCTCTACTTTGTAATATTATCTCGAGAATAGATATTACCCTTCAAAATTGTCCATACTTTTCTTTGACATAACTCAATATTTTCTTATAAAATAGTGTTTTGATCCAGAAGAACCATTTTTAACACTGCATTTTTCTTTATGTGGAATACTTAAATTCTGATCCTTTATATACCCAAGAGCCTCACCCCTCCATGAAACATTTATAAGGGTTTCCAAATTCCTAGGGTGGTAGGTATGCATACCTGTGCTCTCTTTCCTCTGTTATATCACCTTTGGTGTCATTAGGAGCAATTTTTAACTTAATGATCCTGTCTAGCTTGGTTGCTTGATGTACCCACAATTTTTTAGAGGTTAAGAGGAATATTGGCTCCCTTGACTTCTACGTACCTAATCCATAAAGGGCCTGGAGTTTTCTTTCTATTCTCTGCACTCACGGCAGGTCTCTGCAAGCCTGCTGCATAGCTTGCACCATTCTTCCTAGTCTTTTTCAGTCCTCTGATATTGACTTCCTTGGGGACTGAACTACAGGCCCAGTAAAAGTTGAAGTTAGATTAAATTTAATCTATGGGACTTGTCGAGACACGAGAGAAAACGGGATGTTCATCTGCACTCTAAACAACATCTTTGTTCTCATAACATATATCTATATATTCAGAGTCAAACATACACAAATAGATTTTTACATTTGAGGGATGAAATTCCTAAGTACAAATATGCCCCTTATTCCCATACTTCAGTTAGTAAAATTCCCAAACAAATAAATACAGAGGAATATACAAAGTCTGTAGTTCTGTCATCCCAGGAGATCAGTCCTAAGTACATGGAGCACAGATAAGACACAGTACTCAAGGGGAATGAAGGCTCCAGTTCCCAGAAATTACCAGAAAAGGGTAAGATATTTCAGGAAAGTAAGATTGACAGTACTCATAATTTTATGTGGAATCATTTTTATATGCACTCCCATCACATGCATATACATGTGCATACACGTCAGCCATTTTTCCTCTTCTCTTTCCATAGCTATATCTTCCATGTCTGTAATTAAAAACTCAGCTAAAGAAAATGAGAAAATCCATGTCATTTGATCAAATAAAGGAAAACTTTAGAACCTACTAAGAAGCCCCAACTCACTAGTTGGAAAGTGGTGATTAATAGGTTTAAGTAGCTAGGAAAACAACAGCAGAGTTTTGCATTTGAAGAGCTGAATAACTGTAAGGAGAATAACAGAAGCTAAGCAATTGTCCTTTCACCTGAACATATGCCTGGACTAAGAAGGGAATCTGGGAGAAGGTAGAAGAAGTTTCTACCCGAGGAATATTTCTTCCCAGAACAGAACCCCAAAGAAACAATCGTATTGGAAAGGGCGTTTCTGATTAAAATAAGTCATGTAAATATTGTACAGGTGTCTGTAGAAACTCTTTCCTCTCAATAGGGAAACAATCTGCTTTACCAAGACAAAACTGGTCAAATATGTATTTCCAAAATAGACAGCAGGCTCTCAAACGTCACTGCCAGTTGTCAAGGTATAAATATAGAGAAAGTGATACATCTAATTGCTTTGCCCTTATGGCTATCATGAGTAAACACCAAGTAGTACTGAGCAGTTATTTTATTACTGAATCTATTTCCTAAGTTCATTGAAAGTGAACGATAAAGAGTGACCTCTCAATAATAAAATTGGAGGTTCCATTCTATGCATTTTTATTTTTTATTTATAATAATAAAATTAGAGTTTCATTGCGTCTAATACATGCAGCTCTAAACTTTAAGAGCATTTTATTTCTACAACTAATTTTCTTACTGCTTCGTTTCTTATTTGAGTTATGTACATTTTCTAATTATATTATTTCAAAATTATTCAATATAGAGTTTGGACAGATGGACTTAATAGTGTGTTGATATGTTTTTCATCCCCATATGTGTGACTACTTCATATTATGGTTTAGTTGGTTTTAGTGGAATATGTATTTTGTGAATAAAATACAAATACATAATACACATATAAAATTCATTCATAAATTATTATTCTAAAGGTAAAATATTTCAACACTCATATCTTCCAGTCAGTAGACACAGTAAATGAGCCCTATCATATGAAACATATTACAACTGGAGTAGCCTTTAAAATGTATATTTCTTCATCATGCTTAAATATCATCCACCTTTGTACTTACCCTTCAGTTCTGGGTGGCGTTAGGTTAAACATGGGAGTGGATTCTATCGGAACTCAGGTTAGATGGCATTTTTAATCAGTACCTGTATCTGTGATGTCACCCTTTCAAGATGCTTTAGGGAGACTTGATATTTCAATGATACAATCAGGGAGAAAGGCTAAAAATATTTTTGTTAGCTTTTCCTGCTTGTATTTTTTTTTAGCTTGTTTAGGGTCTTTTTTGTCTAGGTTATTTGAAAACTCATCATCAACTGGAGAAATGTGGTTTGCAAATTAAAATAGTAACATCAGCAATTCCCCCTGAGAGAGACTTGCTGCTACCCTGCCAGAGGCAGTACCACTAAGTAACAAAGAGAAGGTTCCTCTCAGCAGCTAGTGTGCTTATGAGTGTATGAGCACTAGCAGGCAGGGACCTGTCGTCTGTACATGCTAATACAGATGACTGTGAGCCATAATCATGAATTTCTTTTGGAGACATGGCATCACTATTATTACTGCTAGAATGTTTGCCAAAGGCAAAAACACAAACACCAACAAGAAAATCTTTCTGATTTCTCCACTGTCTGCTTCATTAAGTGATTCTCCAGACCTCAGCTAAATATATTTCCTCTCTGGACCCAATCTTGGCAATCCTCACTCCTATCAAACTAGAAATATCAGCCAAGTAATGACTATAAATCCACAGCCTAAGAATACAAGCCAATTATACTTTTGTTTTGCTTTACATTTTTTATCATGTGTTTCAGCTTATATGAATATGAAGCCTTAAAAGCTAATGTGTATTTCACAATCACTCTGATGGCTTTGTGAGAATTCCTAATTAGGACAGAGGATAGAGGACTGTAAGAAGAGTTGTATGTATATGTGTATGAAATAACAAAAAACATTCTTCCAAAATCACTATTGTATATGTGCATTATTGCTTGCATTTGTGGAAATATCTTTGCTGCTGTTTTTCATTATTTATATAGTAAACTTTGGTGGAGCTATATGCCAAGTTGTGCGATGACACTAGTATGTAAATATAAATTAGCCTCTAATATAAAGTATGAACAGAAAACTATAGGAACATGGAGTAAGAAGTTATCAGTTTGGTGAGGTGGATTCACAGAGAAGATCAGATTAAAACCAGATGTGTATGCCAATGATAAGATGAAAAATTATTCCTCGGAGAGTGAGCAACATGAAAATATCCTGACCGTATGAGGCTAGCTTCAATTCTAATCACATATTAGAATGCATGTTGTGTGGGGTGGTTGAGAAAGAGTGAAATTTGATTTTTTAAATGACTTCAGTGACATATCAGAAGGAAATGGCAAGCAGTTTGTTCTGCTGCATTTTCTGTAGCTTCAGGAACATAAGAAGGTTTGAATTCCCCTTGCGACATTAACTCAAGTAGGCATTTACCTTTATTGGATCCAAGATGAATGAGAATCTATCTGAGTGTTATGTATCAGAAGAGACAGCTGTACATCATTGTCCAGATGTTTATTTAGTAACGAGTGGCCAGTGTTGATAAGATAGAGCTTCACTAGAGAATGAGTGGTAGTTACTCACCTTTGAGGGAACTACATGGCTAGCTAGGTATAAAATCTGAAGCTTTCTCAGAATCCATATGCCCTCTGACCTCTGTCCACATGCAATGAGACTCATCTATTGTCAACACAAATAACACCAGTGTTGAATGATCAAGACATCAGATACTCTTCCTGGAAGTCATCAAAACTATTTTTTTGCTGTTGCTTTGCATGTTGCATATTTTCATTTTCTTTCTTTTTTATTAAGGTTTACAAAACTGTACCGAACAAACCAGCTAGACCTTATGTATTGGATATCAATAGGAACTCAAGACCACTGCTGTTAACAGAACAAATTTGGAGTTGAAGATGATAAGATATTCATATATAATTATTATTTTTTGCCATAAATATTTCATTTTTAAAATATGAATATAAAAAATAAAAAAGTCATCTGTGTCCACAACCTAGGGATAATTATTAATACATTCTTGGTATTGATGAATATTTAATGATAATTATATTCCATAATTTACTCTTTTATATACAACTTTTCTCACATATGCCATGAATAGTCTACCATGTTGCTAAGGATAAATATGCATCATCATTTTCAATGGCTGCATAGAATTTTATTGTGATTATTATTTGTTTAACAACTCCTCTATCAATACAATTGCTAATGATTTGCTATTGAATACAATACTGTTTTAGGCACACATGAAAAATTGCTTTAATGAAAATTCTTATCAATTTATAGCTCCACAAATATTTTATGGTACAGCATACCTGCCCTTTTTTCATCCAACATTGAATCTATATTTTTTAAAAACTGTTGCCAGCTTAATAGATGAAACATATCTCTTTGTTGTCATTTGTATTTTCTAAATATTATATATTAAGTGAAAAATTATAAAGAAGGTATCTTTTAAAATCCTACCATATAGAGAGAACTGTGTTAAAATCTTAGTTTTTAGCCTTCTGAACACTTTTCAACATATACATACATATGATCTCCTAAAGTAAATGGCTCTATACAGTACATGCTATTTTCACCAATATATTTTGTAAATAATTTTTAATGATGATGATATTCTATTGTGTGTATTTCACAGTTTTCCTGTTGATGAGCATGTTTTTCACCTTTTTACTATTATGCAATAATGATGAATATCCTTGTATAGAATGTTGGTCACTTGTCCAATTATTTTCTTCATATGCTGCACTACAAATAGAATTCTTTGGTAAAAGAATATACATATAGTCAAACTGTCTCTTATAAATACCAAATTCTGCCTTTATCAGCAATATATACATATTCCCCCAGCAATATCTGTGTGTGTGTGTGTGTGTGTGTGTGTGTGTGTGTGTGTGTGTGTATTTCCCCACACTTTATCCAACACTGGATGTAATAATATTTTAAATCTCTACCATAAGATAGATGAAAGATATTTTAAATAATATAATTTAGATTCAGTGAGATTGATTATTCCTTAACATATATTGACTATTATTATTTCTCCACTTGCAAGTTATCCTCTGATGTCTTTTGTCCATTTTTCTAGTAGACTGTTAATATTTTCTTTAATGAAGAATTTTTTATGTATTGGATTATAGTAACATCTTGTCTGCTACATGATTGTTATTTGACTTTTAATTTTTATTATGGTGACTTCACTAAGCTGAATTTTTAAATGCATATGCAGAAAAATCTACAATTCTTTTGTGATATTCTTTCCTTTATTGGATTTTTCCTCATCCTTAAATTATTTAAAAATTTTTCTTATAGTGTTTTCTTTTAAACTAGAAGGAAGTCATTAATTAATTTATATAAATAGTAGAAACCTATTTAAAATATTTTATTCCTAAAGAAATACATGTTCATAATGAAAAAAAAAGGACATGTAAAATATTAAGAGTTCTTCCAATTCTCTCCCACTCATCCCAGTCCACACAGGCAGACACGATTAATACCTTACTGTATAACCTTCTAGCCCATCTCAGTGCATATGAAGCCTAAATAAATTAACTTTTTCAAACATTGTGTTATGATAAACACATAAGTCTATAACTTCTTATTTTTTACTTAACATCTTGAACTTTATATTTCAGTGTTTATAAGATCTTCTCTTTCTTATAGATTGTATTATAATTATTAATGGGCATGTATGTGGTTTCTTCGTTTGTTGTCATAAAAAATACTTTCAATCCTTTGAAAACTTTGCAAATATTCTTTTAGGATAAATTCCCACAGTAAAAATGATGAATTAAAGGCTAGGCACATTTCACAATTTCAGAAGACATTGGCAAGTTTGTATCAATTAATACCCCAGCAATAGTTTAAGAGGATATTAATTTCCTCAGATTAATTCTAGTTTTATCAATATTTTTCAATCTTTAACTTATTTATTCTAAGTCAGAGGCTCTGTAAAGAAATAATGTCAGAAAGACAAAAAGTTTTACAAGATGTTCTCTCAATCACCAATGTCGTTAGTGCTTTAACTTCTGCAGAAAGCTTTTTAAACATATTATGCCACTAAATCTTCAAAAGAATTTTTTGGAATATTATTTTTTAATCTTCATTTTATATAGGAGCAAATTTAGGCATGAGAGAATAAATTATTTGTGCAAAATCACACAGATGTTAAATACTTGAATTGGAATTCAAACTCTGCTCACACACTGAGATTTACTAAAAATAGATTTTTAAGTTCAGCTATATTATGTTCAGATAATGGTAATATTTTTACTTCATAAATTTTTTTCATCTAAATATTACACTACCTTAAAATTAGCATATTTTATTTTATTAAACATTATTATATACCTAAAAATTGTTATTCTCTCCTTAAATATTCTTTCAGAAGTCTTAACAAAATGTAATATTAAGTTTTAAAGAAAATTTAACCATGAAAGTATAGATGTGTATTTTTTTGATGAAAGTTGATGAATAAATAAGATATGAAACACTAAAATTTTCTCTGCAGGGAAGCTGTTGGCATCAGTGCTAAAAATTTTTGGGGTTAGAGACATATGGATTAGAGAACTATTTCTGCTACCTTCTGTCTTACATTAACCTCTCCAGCCTCAGTTTATACATCTATATAATAGAAATATTAATGTACAAATCACATATTGCTATTAAATAGATTTAACAAGATATTCTATGTGAAGTGATTAGTCAAGTGCCTGGCACATAGATTGCATACAATGTTGTTATTACTGCAATTGTTATTTATTGAGGCTGCTAATGTTCTATAGGTAATATTTCAGAAACAAATATATTTCATAATATGAGTTGTTCCCATAAATATTGACTTTTTCTGTGTTACAGAAACAACCATTTATATATCAAGTTATTTTTACATTCCTTTAGCATGTGTGTAATTTGTTATAATCATGACATGTTAAAGGTCAAAGGAATCTCAAAGATTATTTAATTATACAGATAAAGACATTTAAGTCCAGATCTGTTAAGAAATTTTTTAGTTACATGAATTTTTGGTCCCAAAATAAGACTATAATTCCTGGTCTTTGTTCTTTCCCTTTAGGGTTATTTTATTTTAAAAATTATTGTGCATAGTTAAAATATTTGAAGTAATTTTTAAATTATTGAAGAATTCCCTTGGCCTCACTTGTGATTAAATACATATCTCTCCTGATTTCATTGAAATAAATCTCCAGTTTAGAAATGTGTGACCTTTTGCCCTCTGTTATGCATGTTCAGTTCTTTTTAAGGAAAGATACCCAGACTACAACTCTGGTAATTGTATGTGCCAACTTCCTTAGTAAGGCAAAGTTAAATTTGTTGTATATCTTGTCTCTGTGATATTAGAGATATCTAAAACATTCATCCAGTAACTAGTTCGAATTAGAAACATTTCCATGCCTGTATGTAAACTGTGCTGCAATTTTGTAATTGACTAAAATTGTTATCTTACTATCATAATAGTTCAAGAAACAGCCCATAAAATAGAGAAATGAATTGGTTATGGAGATAAGTAAAATTAGAGAGTTGTTCCACCTTCATAGTTTAAAGCATTGGTTCTCTGCCCATGCACCATCAACTACAGGATAGTCATACACACACACACAGAAAAAGGCAATTCTTAATTTATATGGTGGCTGCCTTAAAAAACAATCTGGCTTCTAACTTTAAACAGAATTTTAAGCTCAAGCTAATTAGACAGTTTCCTGTGGGTGAATAGGAAGAAATAATTTAAAACTTTTATTTTAAGCTGATTACTTGTAACTTGGGTTATTTTTCCATAGATATATTAAGAGCAATCTGACAAACTTCAGAAAAAAGCCTAGTACTCCATAGTACTAATATCGACTTTATACTAATATGTCCATGTAAGCTGCATTGTTCCTATGGAAAATGCATTTACTTTTGAAGAGTTACATTATGTTTTTTAATTCAGAATTTCCTAACATTTACTTGCTTGTCTTGGCCATCTACTCATCTGCTGTTGGCAAGTTGAAACCATTGGTAACTTATACATTACCTCTTAAAATTAAATACTTGGGCATTTTGGCTTTTATCTTTTATTTCCTTATAAGTGAAAGAATCATAAATATGGTTCACATCTTTTACTCAGGAATAATAAAATGTGTTATAATGAAAGCAATAAAGAACATATAATGTAAAAAATATTTCTTAAATGTTTGTAAAAGAGATAAAGGAATAAGGACTAGGGATAGAGAGGAATGGAAGGATGATGATCACTTTCATTCTTTCCCACCATAATATAACTGTATTGGGACCTTCTTCAAGACTATATCTTGAAGATAAGGTAGAAGTGTGAGGTTACTGGACGAAGTTTAGAGAAAAAAAGTTATTGATGCTGGAGAGTAGTGGTTCCTGGAGGCACTTAATTACTTACCCCATGTGTGTCAGACAACAGTTTCTGCCTCTGCCTTTCTTTCTGCTACTGTTATTACCCCTACAACTACTTCTGTCTCTCCTTTACCCCCATGGCTGGGTTCAACTGAGACAGAGACAGTGGGGAGAAAAACCTTTTCTCAATAAAGTGAATTATATTGACATTAGAGGACTCCTTAAAAATACTTCTGGATTATGATGCTACAAATACAGAATGTCTGATTTATTCTATCATAACTTTCCATTGAATAGACATAAAAAATAAGATACAAAGTTTTAAGAATAATGGAAAATAGGAATAATGATCAATCATTTGTTGGACCTAGGAAGAATTTCTACTTACCAGAGAACATGGCCATGAGGTAAGAAGGTGGTAAGAGAGTTCCATTTCCCCCTCCTTTCTCCTACCTTTCCCCACAAAATGCATATTCATGGGGTTTTGATGGTGGGGAAAGAAGAATGGCCCTGCTCTTGGAGCTGTTTTATAAAGAGTTAAGGGCCATATTAGTTTCTTATCTCCTCCTTTAAAAATGTCTTTCTGCTTCAACCCTTTACAAAAAGATGCAAGAGGGCATCTTGGCTGGGAACAGAAACAGTGACTTGATTTTGTATCTCTAAGGTTAGCACTGAAGAGATAGGCAGGAATAAGAAACAAAAACAAGGACCATGAGATTACTTGCTCTGTGGGTTGTGATTTTCCATATATCTTTTTAAGCAGGGGGAAAAAAAGACTCATAGATAACTTTATCCAGGAAAAAATTATGCCTTATTAGTAAGAGTCTTGTAGGGGGTGCCAAGAGATTTCTACTCAAGGTTGTATATGTACTAAATATAAAGGTATATATTGAAACGTGGCTCTAGGTTAAGGTCTTAGGATTCTAATATGCATCTGAGAGCCTATAAAGGCAAGTAATGTTGATAGTACAGGATAGAACCCAATGTTTTCAATAATGAATGATAGGTAAGAAAAGTAGCCTTATAACTGTATTCTGAAGTTCACAATTATTCATAGCACTCTAGTTGTTGAGGAAAATAATTTTTGAAAACAATTTCCCTCAGAAGTCTGAAGGAAAATTGTAAAAAAAGGCAAAAGGGGGTGGTGTTTATAAACTAAGAACAGTTCTTAAGGAAGCTACAGATGCGGTAGCATTACCTATGATAGCACCAGAAGCAGTAAGGAGGATAACTGGTATCACAGAAAATTAGGTCAGTGACACTGAAAAGAAAGTTAAGGGTACATGCATAATGCAATGGAAAATGATGTAAAGATAAAAATGAGGGAGACTATCTGTTATATTGAGAACTAATTTAATTCATATCTACATTTAATGATACATTTATATGTCTATCAATCTATATGCACATATTCATATGTATTTACATATATTCACTTATGGTTATAATTCATTCATATATAGATTAGCTACATACAGTAGGATAAAATTTTGATATAGTAAGCATTATATCTTTTAAACTAGTTTATTGAAATATATCATAAATAACAGGCCATAATTATACAGCTTTGATATATCATCACAAAGTGAAAAAGTATGCAACCACTATGCAGGTTAAGAAATTCAGAAAAATTACTAACATCTTAAAGCTCCCTTGAGAACCTCCCATTCTCTATCCCTTTCCTCCTTGCCAAAGATAGCCACTATCCTGACTACAGAATAATTTTGCCTATTTGGAACTTTCTATAAAAGTAATTATATGGTACCTATTCTTTTGTATCTAGCCCCTTTAGCTCAACATGTTTCTGAAATTCTTCCATTGTTGCATTTAGCATTAGTTCATTCACTATTATTTCTGTAAGGTATTCCATTGTGTAGATATATTACAAAATAATTATTCATTCTTCTGTTTATGAACATTTGGGCTGTTGACAGTTTTGGCTATTACAGATAATGCTATGAATTTTCCTATAAATGTCTTTTGATACATTGTGGACACATTTCTATTAGAGTAAAAATGTAAGGTGTGTGTGATAAATTCTAAATATAATAAAAATGCAAAAATCTTTCTAAGTTGATTATATCAATTTACACTTCCATCACCAGTCTATCAGTTATTGTTGTTCCTTATCTTTGCTAACAGTGTGTCCAAGTTTTCAAAGTTAGCTATTTTGTTGTGGTGTACAGCAGTATTTTACTGTGGTTTAAAATTGTACTTCCATGATGTCTCGTGCATTGGAGCACTTTTAAATATATTTCTTGGACGTTTGCCTATTGTCTCTTTTGAAGAGTCTGTTTTTAAGTCTTACCCATTTTTTACTCGAAGTGTTTTTCTTTTTCTTATTTATTTGTAACAGTTCTTTATACACTCTGCATATTGATTCCTTTGTTGGTTGTATGTGTTGCAAAAATCTTTGCCCTAAAGTAGTCCAATTTATTAATATTTTTTGTGGTTAATGCTGCTTTAGTGTCCTATTTTAAAAACTTATCTTTTTCACGAATGTTTTCTTTGGGATTATAGATTTTAAACTTTGTTGTTTTTTTTTTATCACTAGCATTTAGATATAGTAAAATCGAATTTTATGTATGATAGGAGTAAGGGTCAAGTTTAATTTTTTTTTTTTTTTTTTTTGCTTATGGATATCCAGTTGACCTAGATCATTTATTGAAAAACCATCTTTTTCCACTGACATTTAGACTACCTTTGTATTAAATCAAATGTCTATATGTATTAAGAGTTTGCTTCTAAACTTTCTATTCTCTTTCACAAGAGTCTGTCCTTTGCCAGTACTATGTGATCTTAAACAATTGTTTTATTGAGTAAGTTCTCCCATATAACCTTCATTATGGGTCTCTTGTCCTTTAACTTGGCTTTCTGCATTTCCATATTAATTTTAGAATCAGTCAGTCAATTTCTACCAAATATCTGGTGAGATTTTGATTGGCACAGCATTGAATCTATCATTCAGTTTGAAAGAGAGAGACAATTAATATCTTTACAATAGTGAATCTTAATAATGCATTTTACATTCCTGGCAATTCCTATGACTTGATGATTCTTCTCACTCCTCCCACTCTAGTCCTAGAAAGAGCATGATATTCTATGCTCAGGTTTTCAGATAATTAACACCAAAACAGAACAGACAGCAAAGTTGTTAATTTTTGCTTTTGGAACTCATGGCAGAGCTAACAGCCTTGAGAATAAAAGACTTTAAGTCATAAGAGACTAGGTTTTTTTAAATTTCCAAGTGAACACTAAAAGATTCAAAGCATAAAGGTTGTACAAAAATCAGTCTTCTAAGTAAATAGATGAAGAGCCAGATTGTCTCACATCAAGTCTAGATAAAGATTCCATGGTCACAAGAGAAGCCAGAGAAGAGCAAAATCTCTGATGTGATGAATCCTTGAGGAGGAACTAGTTGCTCTGCTACTGCCAGGGCAAATTCCCAGAATGGGAGTAAAAACAATCAAATCTCCGTAGATTTAGTAACTAAAACAATAATAGGATTTGTGCCTATCTTTCTGAGTGGAACTCAGGGAAGTAGCAAGCCTTATAGAGTTCTCAATATTAAGCATATCACAGGAGCAGAAAGAATAGGATTTCTAGGCAGATAGGTCTGAGACACTGCAGAGTTCTTGAGCCCATTGTGGTGAGGGCGACTTTGAATGAACCTTACTCCTCTTCCTCTCAAAGGAGCTTGGAAATAGAAAAAATTCTAGACCTGTAAGTCCCTGGTTATAGCCAGAAGGAGTGTGCATGTTGAGAAATCATAAAATGACCGAGAATATTCAGCTGACAAATAGTGGCTTGCGATAGAACTCAAGTTCAGATACAGAAAAAATTTTTAAAATTACATAAATTTTAAACCTATTAAATTTTAGTAAACTGAAATTTATATGGGGGCATGATATTTATACATAATATTCTTGGTTAAGCAGAAAGTGTCATGTTTTTGAATGGGAATATAACACAATAAATATGTCAACTTATTCCAAATTAATTTATTAATCTGGAAAAATCAGATTACCTCCACCTTATAATTTATAACAAAATATATTCAAAATACATTATAGAGTTAAATGTAAAGGATAATACTATATAATTATTTTAAAATATGGGACATATTAATCTGATTTTGAGGTAGGTAGGTAGATAGGGCTTTTCAAAGCATAAAGAAGAAGACAGAAAGGAAAAGATTGATGGGTAGTCATTTCACAATCTAAGAAATATAAAACTTGGTACAAAAGTAAAGTAAAATCTATATCTTGATGTAAAAGCAAAATCTAAATTTAAAATATTATTGATATAAAAATAAAAATCACCATATAAATCTAAAAGCTAACCACCTGAAAATAAATATTTATAACATGTGTCTAATAGTAAGATGAAAAATACTCATTTTAATACAAATGCAAATTTAATGTCAGTCTTTTTGATACCAAATAGGAAAAGCCAAATAATAGATTAATACCAAATATTAAGTAAGGTGCTAAAAAAAAAATGCAATCTCACATACTACTAATGGCAGATAATAAAAATGTTTCTGATAATCAACTTGGAAATAGGATTCAAAAGCTTTTAAAATAGTTGTTCCATTGCTTCATTAAATATTCTAGGAATATAGTCTAAGAAAATAGAAATACATTTTAAGATTATAGTATTATGTGATAGCAAAAACATAGCAACAATCTAAATATCTAATAATAGGAAGTTAGTTGAATATTTTATAGTACATAGTAATCGATTCTACACTGTTAATTTTTTTAAAAAAATCACATTTTATATAATTAGTGATGTAGAAAAATGATCCCAAGATATGTGGATAATTAAAAGGAATATATTGATATTGGTATATGATAGAGCATATAATCCCAATTTATAAAATAATATATATAGAAGTTCTATTTCCTAACCTCTACATAAGCATCTTATGTTCCCTCCTCCTTTTATACAATATCTTTACTGATGTTAATATTTATGGAGAGCTGGCAGCTCCTTAGAATACTCACACTTTCATTCCATCTATTGATTTAGATGCAGATTTAGAGTCAGATATTTGTTTTTATGTCTGCTAATATCATTTTCCTTGTTTTTATAAAGGCTAATCACAAATGAAAATATCTAGTAAACTATGAGTGCTAGGAGTAATTGTTTATATAAACTAAACCAAATTCTTTGGGAAAAATGTAAATAAATTTGAGTCGGTAAGAGAATTTGCTCAAATTATATCCAAACATGAAATCAAGAAACACGGAGAAATTATTAAAGTCTAAGATTCTACAGTGAGGTTCCTTTATTTTTTAAAATTATTATTGTTCTCATTTTAGGAAAACCAATCTAGAAATCATTTATGTTTCATTAGGAATATGATTTGTGTTATGATGATGACATGGAGCTCCCATCAGAACACCCGTAGTCAGAATAAAAGCTTGGTTAGAATCATCAAAAGATTAGTAAAAGTGATTATATATTAATTAAGTTAAACTTACATATTATGTATGTATAATTTTTAAACATTCTTCACCTTATAAAAACTTATCTGATTTGCCAAAGACTGCTAGCTATCAGAAAGGCTTCTACCATGCATGTTTGGGAGACTTAACATCAAAATGTTTTAGTGATTGTCTCTTGAAAGCTGTAATGATTTGATTTTTTTCTTCAAACATTTATTTTCCAGTTTCTCTATAGTGAGTGTGAATTATTTCGGTCACAATTTAATGTTTGAAACATAAAAGGACCTCTCCAACCTCTTCCCTATAAAAGTTATTATTAGTCTTTTTGTCCAAATATGGGGTTATTGGCCTCATTGCCCAAATGTGGGATGAGCTTGAGGTGCTTGCTTCCATAGCTTTGGCCCACTGTCGAAATTTATGAAGGTTTAATGGAACCGATGCAAGGCCATCCATTCTGTGTTCTAATGGACATAACTAAAGATGAGACAATCCATCCTAGGTTTTTCAAGTCTAGCAACTACACAAAGCTCATGATAAAAACAAGCACACATTACAGTAGGCAAATGTACTTAGCACCCCAACTCATGCTCAGAAGCAAGATGTGAACCATCATCCATGTGAAAGATTGACACTACTCATGATGGGTGTGTCCAGACCCTGCCTTGGCATTGCAGGTATGATTTGTTGGCAACTTATTACATGCAGGGCATACATGACTTTATCAGTTGTACCATGTATTTATCACTCAGCACATGACCACCAATTCTTTGTCTAGCACATAGTAACTCAGTAAACAATATGTTTTCATTTAGAAAATTGCAGGAGAGGTGCATGTGGTAACAATAAACTTGATTTATATAATTAAATACATGACAACGAGTCTTATGTTTGTTTTCTGTATAACTTCTCTGGACTACACACCGCTTGAATCATGTTGGAACTAAAGGCTAGTTAACGTGCTAGTGAAGTATCTTCCATTTTGCATGAGTGCTCTATGTCCATGGTGTAACATTAAGTGATGGTATATTCTTTCAAATTGTATTTATATTCCCGACCCAATTCCCTAATTTGCTTTTCTTTTTTAATGTCTTTTTTTTTTCCCTTCTCTGAAGTCCATAGTATTAAAAAAAAAAAATACTTATGCCTTGAGAGGGTATTGAGCTTTTGCTTAGGGTCATACATAAAGGAGTTTGATTTAAATAATCACAGGAGTTAAATTGCATCTGTCAAGGAGTTCTACATTTTTGGCAGTTATAGGCTGCCTTTGTTCCATTTAATGATGAAGATTTGACTTTGTTGGATTTTTTTCTTCTTAGTGAAATGAATGGTGCATCTTTCTTTAATTGTGATCCTCGTCAACCATTTGGCCCAGTAATGGTATGCAAATTAAACTCTTTAAAAATTAATGCTAACATTTATTAAATAATGCATCATACAAAAAGTTAATTTGAAATTCCAAGTTGGGCTCCATCTCTGCTCATAAGAAAGTATTTTTTGTGCCATCTTCATAAAACATCTTTATAGTCTTTCTAAATACCTTGAATGTTTCCCCAGTATTTTGCAAAATTGTCACTATAGAGACTGTTCATAAAGACATGCTCTTTATACTTTTCAATTTTGATTTGTATAGACTCTTACAGTTTTATTTTATATCCTTGCTCTGACTTTCTAAACTTAAAAGTACTTGTGACTATTTCTTTACCAAAATTTATAAACAAATCTAATTAATGAGAATATACTTAAATTGTACAAGCTTATGTTCACTTTCGGTTGTCAAATCAGAATGTATATCACATGTTAGTTTGTCAGTTATAAGCCTTATATATATCCCCACCCAGACAGCAGTGAGCACTGGTATTCAGTTTTGTGCTTCAGTTATTTTATAATTTTGATTTGGGAATTTTAAATGCAATTGTAACCCTAATCAGGATAATCTGAGAAGAATGATCCTTCTTAGAGGCAGTTTGGTATAGTGCGAAGAACAAGAGTGCTGGAATGTGACTGCTGGGGTTTCAGTGAAGCCCTACCAGGTATTAGTTTTGTAGTCTCAGACAAACTCCTTGACCTCCCTGGGTCTCAGTCTCTTCATCTGTGAAAATGGCAACTATTATAGTACTTATCTCAAAGGGTTGTTTTGAAGTTTAAAAGATGTAAGTACTGATCCGTAGTAAGCAAATCACAATAACCATCAATGCATTATTATTACCTTGGACATTTTCCTCTCACTGAGAAAACTTTAGCTATACTACTTAAGTGAATTTTCAAAGGATTTGACAATTATTTAAATTTGACTTGCTAATATAGAAGCAAGAGTCAAATATCTCTTTACTTTCCATTGTCTATAGAAATGGAATTTGGAAAAGAATGTAAAATTCTTCATTATAGCTGTTTTTTCCATCTGATGTGAATTACCAAAAAAAAAAAAAAAAAGAAAAGAAATAAGCTATCTAGGTAATTAAATTGGAGGTGGGTGTAACTTAAAGGCTCAAAAGTTGACATCATGCTTAATTAGTATTTAGACTCATTCTGCAGTAAGCTTTCTGAGCTTTCACTAAGAAATACATGGGATTAGTAGTAGATCATAAGCTTGATCATTTCAATAGTTCTATGTTTATTGAGGACCTGGTCAATATTCCCTCCCCCTCAAAAAAAAAATTTGAACATGCCATAGGCATTAGGGAGAAAGAAATGGATTTGTTGTTGGTTTCAGGCCTTCAGTTGCTCACAGCACATTAACAAATACTTGTTATGCTTTATGATACAGGCAATGATAAGAGTAAGCCAGAGTCGTGATGAATGGGGGGAATGGGTGCGGGTGTATATGTCAGGAAAAGCTTCAGAGAGGAGCCATGTTTTTCATTCTCTGCATTCCTGAGTGGAGGCCAAATAAAAGTTTTGATTTTCAGTCAATTCAGAGTGCTTCACAACTTTTTCCTTTCCACTGGATCTAAAACTACAATCAGTGAGTAAAAATTGCTAAGATATGTATCAATCAGCCTGGTATCTATGGGATAACCACTTTTTTGACTGACACTTTGGTATCATTAGAGTTTGTTTCAAAAATGAATTTGGGGTTTAGATACCTGGGTTAGTTGGTAGCTATTCTAAATCACAAGTAAAGAATGTTCCTAATTAATAATGGATCTAAGCAAAAGCTGTTTTCTACTACACTTAAGAGAAATGTTTTAATTATTCATTTTTTAAAAATTTATTTAACCACTTATGCATGTGCCTGGTTCTGTACACATTTTTTTGGCTGACATGGGAATAATAAGCACACTTTATTTCTTCATGGATTCTTAAAGTTCAGTATTTTGTACTTGGCTGTCTTACTGAATTGCCAAATTCCATTAGTTGGTAAGAATAATTGTCTCACGGGCAGAGATATAGTCCATTGCACTATGATCTAGAATGCAGAGACAGCTTAAAATGAGGAAAACTTTCAAATACTATCAAATTTACTAAATGTAGAATCTATTCAATTGAAAAACTATATTGAAATAAACAAGATATAAGTCTGTAAACTTAAGTACAGCACAATCTAAATTCAAATGATGAACGGCACATTTATTAGAATATTGCATCAAGATTAAGTCACTATAATTTTAAGTGATGGTTAAGAAATTGTAAGATTTCTGAGAATGCTACTATTACCATTAATAATGTCTGACAAGTGCTTTATATTTAAGATATATTTCTTCCTTGATAAGTGGAAGAGCCTGTACTGGTATTTGATCTCTACTCTGTCAAGAGACCATCTAATAGAAAAGAGATATTTCAAAACAGTCAACAGTGAAGGAATTAAGATTACTTAGCTTTTTTGCACTGAATTTTAATCACAATATCTGAAGAGTTTTTTGAGAAGCCTGCTTTTTCCCTATATTATTATGGTGTACCTAACTCTAGTGCTAATGATCAGGGAAGAGAAACTACAAAAAATTGTTCTGTGTTTTACTGGAATCAAGACACAGAACATGGGAACAGGGACACATGTGATATGTATATGTATAAATTAGTGCTAGGGGCAGTGTGGCTAGTGATTGTGTAATTTCTGTCATTCTTTACATTAGACAGGCAAAGCCTTCTAGAACAGAGCCTATATCAGAGCCTGATTGAATGATGGGAGAGAGATAGCTGGCAGAGATGGGCAGGAATATTTTTTTTCTGGCCAAGATTGGACTTGAAGGTGGGAGTTAGTAAAGGGCTTTGCAAAACATGTTTAAGAGAGCAGAGGGATTAGTAGGGGTAGTTAGATACAAGAGAAATGAGGTTTGTGCCTCTTTAATGAAACATTTCAAATCAGAAAAAAGTTTTTGTTGTTCTTTATTTAAATACACAAATGGATTTCTACTGTAATGCCCCCACAAGAGCACTAAATTCGTGCCATGACAGGTGTGTTATAGGACTTTAACTGGTTTAACTATAGTTAAAAATAGAGATGTCCTGATCAATTTTTGAGAGCTAAGCTTGGGAGTGTAAATTGGTAGAACTATGTTTTAATAAAAATAGTTTTATCCAAAAGTCTCTAGAGATCAGAACCTGAGTCAAGAATTAAGAGGTAATATTTTATTTAGGGGATACCATTCCAAGACAGTAAAGGCAAAAAAAAAAAAAAAAAAAAAAGAGGAAGTGAAGTAGTTAAGGTTGGCAAGCAATGCAAATGTGTTACCTTGCTGGCCACTGCTTTATAATAAACCTAAACAAGATAAAGACTGTCTTGGGAGGTGCACTCACTTGGCCACACACATATTTCTAAGGTGCAACCACCTCAGAACAGTCAGTAGGAGAGAGGGAGTGAGTTGTTATCTGTCTGGATGTCTACATCTCCCCTCTTCTTTCTTATTGGTCAAATACCCCACCCCCAATACACACATCCATTAAACAGATGCTCAGAATCCAGCTTCTATACTCCTCAATGTGGTGTTACATTCAAGGCTGGAAATGGTGAGAGGAATGAAGGATTCACGGTTTGTGGCTGGTCAGATTGGTTTCCTCTAAACAGTAAGATCAGCAGGACCTGAGCGAAGCTGGATGGTTGTTGAATGCATCAGAGCAAGTGGCTGAAGGTCAGAGAATCCGAGGAGGCATAAAGTTAACACATTATTTCCTGTTTATTATTATATTGGAGCAATACACTAGCACTTTGCATACCTTATCTCTTTTGATCTATTACTATTCCCATTGTACAATGAAGTATTTGAAACTTAGAGAAGTTATTTGTCCTTAGATTCATAACTAGGCAGTTATTATTAGCCTTATTGAAGGGCAATTTTTTTTTCCTCCTCATGCTTTCCCTTCCTTCTTTCCTTCTTCCTTTCTTCCCTCCCTCCTTTCCCTTCTTTCTTCCTTTTTTCCACCTTCCCTTTCTTACTCCTTTCTTCATTCCTCCCCTCTTTGTGCTCCCTTTCTTTCTCTCTCTCCCTCCCGGTTCCCTTTCCCTTCTCTCTCTCTTCCTTCTTTCCTTCCTCCTATTTTTTGCTCTTTTCTCCCTCCATTCCTTTCTTCAATAAATAATTTTAACTATTTACTACATTCTCAGAACTGGTCTTGTTGATGAGAATACACAGCCAACATGATCCTTGCTTTTTTGTCTCTTAAAATCAAGTTGAAGGGTGGGAAGTAGAAACATATAATAAATAAAATGAAGAGCTAAAATATTTTTACATGGTGACTTGTGTTATAAAAAAAAAGGAGACAGGATAAGTGAGAGAGATTGCAAGATTATAAAGGGAAGATGCTTTTCTAAATAGTATATTCAATAAGATCCTCTCTATAAAGAGGTGACATTTGACCTGATGTCTAACTGATGAAAAACAGCAGAGAGACAGGTCACTCTGGTTGCTAAGTGGAGAATGGACTGTAGAAGAGGCTACTTGAGAGGTGATGGAGGTGATCTAGGGCAAAGCTGATAATGGGTTAGGCTAGGATGGTAACATGAAGATGAGAGATATAGGTAGATGTGGTATGGAGTTGGGAAGCAAGACCAAATAGAGATCTCAATGATAACATCTAGGCTTTTTTGATATAAATAATTGGATGAATGATGGTTCCATTTATTGAGATGAGAAAGACAAGGAGAGGAAAGGGTTTAGTGTAGGGGGTATAAAGTCTTATGTCGGATGTGTTAAGTTTGACATGTCTATTAGCTACATATATGGAGGAATAATAAATTTGAATGTAAAGTATGGAGTTAGGCGAGAGATATGGACTAAAAATAAAAGCTGGAAAGTCAGTGGCCTAGATATGATATTGAGAGCCATATTTTATTTAATCATAATGATTTTAACAAACAGCAGATATAACAACTGCTGTTCTTGGGATATTTTTCTTTTAGTTTTTATTTACTCTGACTATATTTCCCCTCTTAAGTATAATGAAAAATATTTGCACATCTTAGCATAGTGAAAACAACTTTATAATGTTTTGTATGATTTAGTCATAGAATATGACTTGTCTTCCCTTTTTGTTTCAGCATTTAATTTATAAATTCATATATTTTATTATTCCTTACATTTTTAAACCAGAGGGCTTTTAAAAACAGTTATCTCTAGTGAATTAGAGAAAGTAAGCATCAATGGGAGCTTGTAACATATCCATGTATAGCCTCACAGAAGGTTTCTTTACTTTTTTACTCATAAAATATACAAATATAATTGCCAAGTAATGGAATATTAATAGAAACGCTTGAAAAATGGCCAAGTCACATTTGTATTTTAAGTCATAGAAGGTGAAGATAATACAGAAGAATGAACTAACTTAGCATGTTCCTGGAATGACTTTGTTCAGTGAAAGCAACTGTCATTGCAAAGTACTTTTAGAAGGAATGTGAGATGCCACAAAGCCATCATGAAATCCACCTTTGGGTTCCTGGTTTACAACAAGGCTAAAGAAATGCTACAGAAAAAAACATTGTCTTCATGCCTCTAAATATTTCCCATTTTCAAAGCTAAGAAAACAGATGAAATATTGCCATTTGAGACAACATGGATGGAACTTGTGATAACCATGCTAAGCAAAATAAGTCAGACAGAAAAAGTTGAGAATCATATGATTTGACTCATATGTGAGATATAAAACAAAACAACAAATGAACAAGACAAACAAAAACTCATAGACACAGACAACAGTTTAGTGGTTACCAGAGGGAAGCAGAGGAGAGGTAGAAAAGGGTAAAGGGGGTCAAATATATGGTGATGGAAGAAGATTTGACTGGGTGGTGAATACACAATGCAATATACAGATGATGTATTTTTGAGTTGTACACGTGAAACCTATATAATTTTATTAACTAATGTCACCCCCAATAAATTTAATTTAAAAAAAAGAAAAGAAAAGAAAAAAAAATTAAAAAAGAAAACAGATGGTTTCCAATAAATATTCACAGAAACATCACTACCTAAGTTCCCAAAGGTTCATGTGGATTTGAAAGCACTTTAAGAAAGTTTGGCTATGCTGTATATCTACATGGCACCGGGCTCTACAGAATGCCTTAGCTTCGAAAACACATTCAGAGCAACAAGTTTAATATCCGAATGTTAAATCCTACTTTATATTCTGCCATATAAACTGCATTTAGAATAGGAATCAATGGAGGAGGAGTACTTCCCTTCTGTTAATATAAAAGGTGAGCTTATGATTCACGGTAGAGATGAAAATTTTGAACATTTTTAGTAAAAAGCTGAGGGGGTTGATCAGCTGTGTGCTGGCACATATTCCTAGCATTCGATCAGGTGGTAGGGACTAAATGTAAACTCACACATCAATCTGCATTACCTCAAGCCTTGACTTCATTCCTTTGTTCAGTGAGCCCCTGAATATTTTGAACATTACTGGGACATGATGGCTCCAGAAAATTTGGAAGATGATAAGAGTAGATTGTGACAAAGCTTTAAAAGCAGTCTTTAGTGATTAGAAACTAACCAGAAAAAGGTATAATTGAATAAAATATGATTGATTGAATAGATGGATAAATGACCACACTATCCATTGATAACTTCCTGAGTTCCAATTTATTAGAAATATGAAAAACAGTATTATCCTTATCTATGAGGACTGAAACTGTCAGCTAAGGGGGTAAAGTAGGTGTAACTGCTTCTGTATTTTTAAGTATAGAATGAATATATGTTAACTACACATATCAAAACTTTCTGACTATAGGCATCAATATTAGGACCTCTAACTGTTCCAGTTCTCTCTCTTTCTCTCTCTCTCCCTCTCTCCCCCTCTCCCTCTCCCTATCAACAATTTCTCAGGCTAGGTCTTGATCTCTAATTTTATTCATAGTAAGAAAGACTTATCTTTGCATTGTTCAAGGCAGATTAAAACATATATGATTCAAGTTACTTTTTTCATTTTCTCATGGTTCTTAGAGACTCTTAATTTTATTTACCAATTTATAATTTTTGAAGCATTCAACTTACCACTATAAGATTAGTGTTTCTTATATATATTAATTTTTCTTCTTAAATGCCAGTGATTTATTATCCCAGTGTCCCACATACACTATTCTCATATAATGCCAACAAAGCATCAGTGCTCAAATGCTTTGGAGAATTACTCTAAAATGTCTTTCACGCTCAGGGATTCCCAATATACATCAGCATATTAAAGGCCAAGAAAAATCATGGAGTGAAGGGAAAAAAAGCTTTTTAACTTTGTTTAACCCAAATGGTTCCAGAATTATTTGAACTTTGAACCCTTCTTCTTCCATTGGGATTTACTTTGAAAAATGCAAACCTAAAGGTGTTCGAGTACATTTTAACAATCTTCAAAGATCTATTAGAACTATAAGGAAGGCATGAGATCAAAAAGTGTAATCATTTCACCTTACAAACAGTGTAACTGGACTGAGATTGAGCAAGAGACTTATCAAAGTTCATGCTAACAAGAACTTTTTCAAGTTAGCAGAGGGATAATTTTAATCTCAATCTCAAAACCTGTAGTTCTTTTTATCACATTTTGCTTTCTTTAAAAGTAAGTTCTAGAAGCTAAAGACTCCTTTTTCTACATCATATCTATTACTTTTGGCTTCTTGTTGAGAAGAGCATATTGTACGACGGGAGACTATGGTTTAGAATTATTATTCAGAATTCAGTATTAACACTGAGTGGAGGGCCCAGTGGGCAGTAGTATACACAACAACCACGGTACTTGCTCTCCCAGAACTCATTGCCTAGTGAGAGTGGTCAGACATTAAACAGGCAAATCAACAAACAGGCAATTGCAAATTTGGATAGATCATAGGAAAGCTGCATACAGGGTTCTGTGATTGGGGATGAAGAGGGAAACCTACTTAGATAGGGGTTTTAGGAAGGTTCACTGAAGAGAGGAAACATTTAAACTGAGAGAGAAGCCAGCTGTGCAAGTAACCAAGGACAGAATTTTCTAGATAGTATACTCACATAATGTGAGGATTCTAAAGGAAGGAAACAGCTTTTCAGGAGTGAAACAGTGGTCCAGGTGGCTTGAGCATAGTGAGTTAGGGAAATCTGGTTATAATGAGGTTGGAGAGGCTGACTGAGGATACATAATTTAGTTCATTGCGGACCATAGTAAACTTGGATTTTAAGAATAGAAAGCCATAGCTTCAGTGATTTGGTGGTCATCTGATGGCCACTCTAAAGGACTTCACAGGTAGTCTAGTAGATTTCAGGCAACTGCTTCAGTGGAATTCTGAGAAGGCAGTTCGCACCAGCTTAGGATGTCAAGGGACTACTAGCCTTATAGAAGAACATGGAAATACTTGTTGCTGGAGCATGGAGGTAGCTGATAATAGGAAGGCCGACGAATGGGAGCACCAGGTTAAGGATGGTACTGTCCACATGGTGGTATGAGAGGGGAGGAGGCCTAGCCAGTGAAGGAGATGAGAGAACAGAGAGATCCTCCTGTGGTTGTTACTGTTGACCTTAGAGATGAGCCTTCAGCCAGAGTGAAGAGGTCAGAGGCGATAATGGGAAGAGCAGCAAAGGGCCATGTAATTGTTAGGGTAGAACTAAAAAACTTCTTGCCCTTCATGTAAACTTCATATGAGGTGGTTCTGAAAGGTACATGACGAGAAGGGTCTTTGTCCCATGGCTGGTAATGCAGGTAATGGTGATGTGTCTGTGGTTAGCATCATGGTGTAGGCTGAATTAAAAAGATTCAATGTAAAACTGTCCCTTTGGTACACACTTTCAATCCTTCAAATAAGGATTTCCCTGAGACATTCTGCGTATGCCTTTTCCAACATAAAAGTTGTATTTTCTTTTCATCACGTCAACTGAATAAACTTCCTCTGCAATGTAAGCTCTATTTTCTGAGTCATTATTTTGAATTATTTTTCCCATACAGACTTCCTTCCTTCCTTCCTTCCTTTCCTCCTTCAGTGTTTATTGTCAATTTTGTACACACATGATCCTTGACCATGGAGACAATGAGCAAGTGGAGAGATTCCTGTTCTCGTGGCACAGACATTCTCTAGGCATATCTCAATATACTGAGTTAGACTTTTCACTGCAGTAAAAGGATCATCAGAAGTTTGTAATATTTGAAATTTGTAGTAGAACCAAAATTATATTGTAAATCAACAAATGATTCCTGCTTACTAAAATATGATTTCTATTGCTGTAACTAGATATTAGGAAGAGCTAATCAATCACATAATTAATTATTTTGTGATTAAGCAAAGGTAAAAATTATTCCTAAATCAATGATTCATGTATAAGGATGTTTATCTTAAAATTTCAGAATAACCGAATGTGGGAAACATATGACAAAATTTAAATAAGTAGTGACATAGTAATATGATACAATCTTATGTATCTATTAAAAAGGATGTTATTAAAGAAACTATATCATGTTGTGATTAAGACTATGGACACTGAAGGCAGACATTTTATGATCTTGAGGAAGTCGCAACATATCTTTTTACATAACAAGGTTATGACTTTCTCTTCAGGTCTGTGCATGTTAATTAACCTCATTCATTTTCACAAATTCATGACATGAACTGTACTGCTATTCTATAATTCATTGAACCATACACCTACCTATTCATGGATTTTTGAGATGTTTCCCATAATTTTACTACCAAAAGAACTAGAGTAGACATCATGGCACATATACTTTCGTGTACATGGGCTGACATTTTAATAGAGTTAAATGCAAAAAGTGAGATCGTCAATGAATTGTTTTGTGCACTTTTAATTCTGAGAGAGTGTGTCAAACTCCAAAGAGTTTGAACCACTTTTATCTCCAACAGTGACAAAGTTAATTTTCTCAGAACCTACAATTTAGTATTGTGTTTAACAAATGCCCAGGTTATAAAATGGCCATTTGCATGTGCATTAAATTTCCTTCAAAACTCTCTGTCAGTTTTAGCTCTATAAGTCTTGCTGAATTCGTTGCTTTGGCTTTCCGATGCTCATGATGGCAATATCAACAGAATTTTTTTTTTGCTTTGTATTAAATAATGCAGTGTAAAATTTTAGCATTGCCTCTGGCATACTAAAAGACTCAGCAACTGCTGTTATAATGCAGCAGTGAAAAGTGCCAATTGTGAAGTCAGACTGCTTATTCCCACTCAGTAATTTACCAGCTGTCTTGACCTCTCTGTGTCTCAGTTTACTCATTTGGGAAAAAGAGGTAATGGTTGTTCCCACCTTCAGGGGTTGTTATAAGTCTGAAAACATTGTAAGAGTTTCTGATACTTGCTACACTCTTAAATTTTAGTGATCAATTGTATTATTTCTACGAAGTATAGTTATTTATTATTCTCTCATTTCTCAATTTTTCATTGCTAGAAAAAGTGACGCAGATATGTCTGATTATTTCAATAGTATAGAATCCTATAAGTGACATTTTTGGATTGAAACTTATACAAGAATATTTACTGTTTTAAGGTTCTTGATAGATTATATTGAAATTTCTTTCAGAAAATTTATTTACTAGTTCATCTTTACCAGGAATAAATAAGCCAAGATCTAGCTTGGCACAACCCTCTTGGTTCAAAGGTTCAATATTGATTTTTATCTTTTCCTAATAGTAGAGTTAGTAACTCATTATTGTATTTTTCTGCATTTCTCTAAGTATTAGAGAAATTTAACCATTTTTCTTCTAGATGATTGTCATTTGTTTTTCTTCTGTGAAATATTTGTAGTATTTTTCTAGTATTTAATAGAGTTTTGGTTTTTATTTATTAATTCATATGAGATTTTTAGAGGTTACCCTGGCTCTAACAATATTGCATGACATAAATATTCAATCATACCTCTCTAAGAATCTTTATACCCCTCTGCTAACTGCTAAAATTCTTAAGTTTCTCAATTTTTTATTCCTGAGAGGTTGGTCTGATAGTCAGACTCATATTTTTGAACCTAATGATGCAGTTCAGACTATAGAAGAATATCTATCTTATAAATCATGTATCCTGATTTGAAACTATGGCCTGGGGAAAAGTGGTTACATGGTACAGAGGATAACTGTAGCAATTCAGTTGTTTGTACAAAAGGTAGCTTCCCCAAACTGAGGAATGTGCAGATGTCATAAACACATCTAGTTTTATATTGAACAGATTATATTTTTCTGAATGTTCAATTTTTATTGAATAATTTCTTTCTTTCTCCCAGTGTTTATACATCTTTCTCAAGTATTAAATTCTTCTATACACTAAGATCTATTTTGAGGTTATCTATTCTATTTCATTGATTAATCTGTCAATTCTTATGCCAGTTAAATAATGTTTTAATTAATCTTTATTTCTATTAAAACATTATTAGAAGTAATCCTCTTTTTCTATCATTTTTCATATTTATGTTTATTACTGCTTTGGATTTTAATTCAAGATGAAATATAGGAGAATTTTCTAAAGGCTTTTTTTCAATAAAAATCTCATTGAAATGGTCATCTGTCAATCAATTGGGGAAAATTGACATTGAAGCTATTAATTTCTTGTAATATTGTATTATTGTCAGTGAATATTGCTGGTGAAATAGCTTCTATTTTGAATTTGTTAAGATCCTCTTTGTACCTTGCAAATTATTAACTTTTGTAAATGTTCCAAAGATATTTGAAAGGGAAATATTGGCATTGGTAAACCTCTATTTAAATTCTCTATATCCCTATTTTTAAACTTTGTATTATAAAAAAAATACCAAAAATTTCAGAAGCATATAAAACTGTACCATAAACCTTTTTTCCTCTCACATCCAGCTTCAACAATTAGAAGCTCACGACTGACTTTGTTTCCACCTTACCCCCCATTCCCGAATTATTTTTAAGTAAATCCACAACATTACATAATGTTATTTATAATAACATTTTCAATATATATCTCAAAACATAGACTCTTTGAAAATATAACCATAATATTAATATTGCATCTAAATAAAACTAACAACCACTCAATATCAAATATCCCCATCAGTGTCCAAACTCCAATTGTCTCATCGTTTTTTCTTTTTTTTGTTTTTGGTTTTTGTTTGTTCATTTGTTTGTTTGAGTAGTTTGTTGGATCTAAACAATGTAACTGGATTTTGTGCCTCCCACATTTCTTTTATACTATAGACTCTCTTTCATCTCTTGGTACATTTTTTCTTTCAATTGTTTGTAGAAGAAACCAGATTGTTTTATGGTTTTCTAGTCTAGATTTTGACAATTGCAGCCCTGTGGTTGGCTTTAAAATGTTTCTCTGTCCTCTATTTCTTATAATTTGGTAATTAGATCTAAATTGGTAATAATATTAGTACAATACTATTCAAACTATCCAAATACCTTGAATAGTATTAATATAGTACTATTTGGCACATAAGCATTTGTTATACCTTGATGTGCTTTTTATAAATCTGAATTTACATACTTTATCAGGGCTCATTGGGGGTAAAGTGCTCAAATTTTATTTTGTCTGAAATTAACAATGCTATCTTTTATTTGATTTAAATATTTCTGACAAAACTTTGTTTAACTCTTTCTTTTTATTACAAAATAATAAATTCTCATTGGAAAAATTCAAATAATACAGAAATTTATGCAGTGAAAGCTAAAAGATTATTCTCTTTTGCTTACTCCTGAAAATAAATATTGTTTAAAAGTTTGGTATATATGCTTTGGATAGTTTTCTATGTACATATAGATATACAGACATACAATGCGTGTATATACACATATTTTTCTACAAAATAGTGTCATATATAATATTCTACAATTTACATTTTACCGTGGCAATATATCATGGGTCTTATCGCAGTTCACAGCTATTGAACTCAGTTTTTCCGTGGGTGCAGTGTATTTCATAGTATGGATTTATTATATGTTTTACCAATCTGCTAATGATGAACAAACTGTTTTTCTTATAAATTACGTAACAATAAATACATTCATGTAGATGTGTCTGTGTGAGTACTTAGTAAAAGTGGAAATGTTTTCTAAGAGTGTACATACTTTAAATGTTTTTAAACACTTAGAAATTGCTTTTCAAAGAGGTGGTTATTACTTTACTCCAAGTATGAGTGTGCTTTGCCTCAAACCTTTACCAACAATATACATCCATTCCTTTAAAATGTTTGCTGATTTGATAGAGAAAAATGGTAACTTGTTGCTTAATTTGCATTTTCCTGATTATTATTATGGTTGAAGATTTTTATTTCCTCTGTGGTGTTTATATGTCTTCTTTGAATTGTCAGTTCACATCCATTGCCTGTATATTTTCAAAGGTATTTTATGGACAACTTGACCAAAATTATTTTGTTAACCAAGGTTAACTTGAAAATGTGATCAAGGATTTGGTTATTAAAAGATAGCAGAAAGTTTGAGTCTGGCGTCATCTGGTGAAACAGTGAAGGCGAATATTTCCTATTGATGAGTAAGCACTTAGCCCTATGATTTTATAATCAGCCAAAGGAAAAAATAAAGATGAATCTGTTGTGAAAACTCAAGAGCCTATTCTGAGGCACATAGAAATATGAGAAGAAGATTTTTCCTCTTATTTCACCTCACAATGGATGGCATAAAAGAAGGTCAAGGTGATATTTGTTAGTACTAATATTTTCCATAGGAAACTTCTGAATTTGCTGCTTGTAGCCCCCGTGGTCATTTGCTTGACATGCATTGGGATACATCTCTAATCTGCTCCCACGGCAGACATCACTGGTCAATCCTGGCAGTCTTTCCTCTTGAATTTACGTACAACTATCATGGTGCTTTTTAACATAGTTCTCTAGGCTCATCTCTAATTAATGTGCATAGACAACCGAAATGAATTTGACTTAGAATCCCTATTGTGTACCCAGGCTCATTGGAATTTAAGTAGAGTGTGGATTTGTCTGTTTCACTTCCTAGTGTTTACAAAAATATGCAGAACATACTAGAGAGTCAATAAGCATTTGTTGAATAAATGGACAAAAATATATTTAGATAAATTTATTTCAAAACAGATTCACAACAGCTTTTTAATAGAACTTTCATAGATGACCTATTTCCGAATATTCTAAATTCCTAGTCACTAGTCTAATGTTATTAAAAGAAATCTTTGCTTTCGATGTTATTTGGATATTAAATGTTTGTTGTAACAGAATTTTTTCTTTCACTTTAAAATAGAATTCTGTTAAATCATTGTAAACAATAGTAATTACAACAGAAGCATTAATGAAAAATGGCTGTATTTTCAAATACTTCTGGCATCATCAGTATGATTAGCATTCTCTAGTTTCATTCCTTCTGAATTTACAATTTGACTTTAGATCAGACTTGACAGCAGGTATGACTGTGACTAAATTGAACTGGATGGTAAAACTTATACCCTATTTTTCTAAGGTCAACATCTTTTCTGATTCGTATGTGAATGTGATGCTGGGAAATGTGCTTTCAAGCTGACTTGAGCAAAGGGCAAGCATGCTTTCTTTTTCTTTCTTTCTTTCTTTCTTTCTTTCTTTCTTTCTTTCTTTCTTTCTTTCTTTCTTCTTTTTTTTCTGTCATTGAAGCTTTAGTGCTGACACAGTTTGAGGAAAATCAGAAATTATGGCAACTTGATTTGAATTGCTTGAAAACTGTAGCTTAATATAAAATTCAGTAAGTTGGAAATCAGAATATGGAAGAAAAGAAAATTATTTCTTCTAAATATCAAGAAACAGTTCAGATATGTGACAGAGGGTCAGATTTTCCTCACTAGAAGTCCCGTTACACATGGCCACTTAGTCTATATTCTCAGCTTGATTAGTTTTCCAGACTTGGTTACCTTCATCAATCTTATTTGAAAACTAACAATCTCAAGCATCTATTTTCAAACAATCTCTCACTATTGTATAAAAGTTTCTAGTTTACAAAGTGGAAAGTGTACTAAATTGATTCTATTAGGTAAGTGTTTCTACCATGATTTAGATCCCCCTTCACCCCCATCAAATACAATCAGCCCCAAGAAAGTAGTACCTTTGCCATATGGTCACGTGGCTATTTTGTGGCAAAGCTCTGTTCTTCCCACTCCAAATCGAATGCACTTTCCAATAAACCATTTCTGCTTGAAATCACATAACTGCGACTATTTTAAAAAAGAAAAAAAATGAGGGGTACACCGTGAATACAGGAGGGAGAGATTTTTATGACAACTTAAAATGAATGCAAAAACAACTATAGATTACAGTTAGGTATTTCCCTTGTGAGGGTTTTATTTATAAATATCTCATGAACAAGTGAACGCTTCATATACTTTTTTTGTTACTTACTTGTCTACTCCCCTCTCTGTTGAAGGTTTAGGTGCTAAGATCGAAGCCTCTTTCTTACAACTGAACTCAATTTGCAGTTCAGATCATTTCCTTGCTAAAAGTAAAAAACAAACAAACAAACAAAAAAAAACACTTCAATAATTTGGTGACAGTAACTATTTGACCAGGCATGCATAATAATCATTAAGTTATTTATGCCTACTATAACAAAATTTAATCCAAAGAGTTTTACAATCCCCTGTCTTCCCAGTAATTAATCTATAAAATCATGCAAGTGTAAGTGCTTGGAATCTCTAAGAATGTGTAATTATTTTGCATTCCTTAGCGGTGGCATGATTATTTTAGCATGGATGAACTCCAGTTGCACAGAGACTAAGTCTGTCGAATATCCAGAAATTTGGATTTCTAAATAACGATTGTGTCATTTTTCAGAAACCCCTCCTGACTCTGAAGTGCCTGGAGGTCTTAAAGGCTGGTTTTCATTACAAAATGGGAAACACCTTTATAAATATATTTAAGGACTGTTACAATCTTCTATTTGAAATTGGTCCTCAGGAGGCAAAGCCTGGAGACTGGGAGGATGTTTACTTTTGGCATGATAACCTGCCTGTCTATGGCAAGGTGTAGCATTTGTGGTGATTTATATTCTTCCTGAGAACAGGGTTAAGACTGTTGAGACACAGCCCTCTGGCCTGGAGAGTTTTCAAACCTGTGCATGAAGACTCAGGAATCACTTTATTCTGAGGAAGTTCAGATGTTTTAAAACAGGTTAGCAGCCCTGATTATACTATATGCTGGTGACAGTATCAAAACTAAGACTAGCTAATCCTAACAGATACTAAAAGGATCTGGGTACTTTTATTCACTGAAAATCAATTCTTTTGTGTGATTCAATTAAAAACATCAATAAAAATCTTATTTCAAAAGTCACAAGTAGAGTATCTACCAATATAGCACATGCCATAGATAGGAAATGGCTCGGCCCCCTCTGAATCATTGCCTGTTTTAATAAGTATTCAGAAATTATACTCAGACTTCAAAAGAAATTGTAAGGAATTGTTAGCAGGTTTATTAATGTTTTATGTTTTATTAAAAGTTTGGGTGTACATTTCACAATGAGCAACATCAAAAATCAGACTTTCTGCCTGTAATTTTGCTTCCTCCTGTCTTTCTGCCTTTGGGATTCACTCTTTTCCTTTCATCAGCTGCCATTTTCAGCAGCATGCAGTAATTTCATGGCTCATTGCAAGCGCTGAAAACCTTTGAAACCACAAATGCTAACCTACCTGGCCTGCAGCCATTTAGGAAGAGATTAATTTAGCAAACAGAAGCAAAACACTTTCTACTTCTAGCCTGTGCATAATTTCACTTCTATCTATATTTATTTTACAGTGAGCAGCGTAATGACAATTTCAGTAATTGCAACTCTATAAAAATTTGCCTACCTAGCTTATCTCACTATCACAAGACTGTGAGTCAGTCAGATTAGAAAAAGTACAGCATGTGAAACAGCACTGGTTGCCTTCCAAAAATATGGGCCTTCTATAAAAACTCAAGTGATGCTTTGCACTTGTTTGTGTCCTTATCTATTGGGCAATGGTTTCTTCCTGATGTTTTGATTGGGATATGTGAATTCCTTTTTAATTCATGGTGATTTATGGGGGCACTCTCTTTACAAACAGGCCGATGTATTTAGAAGACTAGACGCGCCAGCCCATTTCTGCAGACTTTGTTATAAATGGCTGTTATGTTGCTGTCGAGCAATTTGAACAGAAGAGAAAGTCCATCTGGGGCAAATTTAAGCTATCCTGCTTGGAGAGATTTCAAGGACTAAATTAGCCCACAAACTGTTAGCTAAAAATAAAAAGTTTTATTGTTTCTCGTCTAACTTAAAAATCCCACCATCGAAATTAACATCAATTATACCTACTGTATATGCATATGCATAGATTGCCCTAAGGGATCATTTGTTGCATCTTTTTATTCATTTATAGTTAGTTCTCTCTCTCTTTCTCTCTCTCTCTCTCTCTCTCTCTCTCTCTCTCTCTCTCTCTCTCTCTCACACACACACACACACACACACACACACACACACACACACACAGAATTGTTTAGCAGATAATGAACCCATGAAGAAATAATGACTCAAGCAAAATAATACTTAAGGATTAGGAGAAAACATAATGAAAGTTGAAGGCAGCCAATATACCAGCCAAAATCATTTACCTTATTTAAACAATAAAATGCTTTATGAAGGAATTTAATGCAAGGAGAAAGAAGAGGATTCAGTGCGAAGCTATTGACATCAAGCCTTGTAGTTGGAGTTTATCACTGAAAGATTTTTATATGTATGTAAAAGATAAGACAAGAATGTTACATTGCTAAGTGATTCTTAGATCTTTACCAGGGGGGCTTCTTTTGATAAGTGACTATGATGTTTGTTGTATGAAGAGTAATTCAGAAATAGGAATCAAGGTTTAGGGGTTCCATATTAAGGTTTGGTTTTTCCTCAGAAAGAAAGGGATTTGGTAGTCAATGAATGACCTTGAGGTGTGGTATGGTTTCTCCAGTTCTCTGATAAAAGGTCATTGCTTACTACCTTACATGGCAAAAACACTGCTGCCAGTAAAACAGGACGATGTAATAAAAGGGAGAAAAAGGAGACTAGCCAAACACTGCACAAAAGACATTTCTGTTTGGGTGCTGCAGCTTTTCCATTTTATACATTCCTTATTCCCAAGTAATAGCAATCGGACATAATTCTCTACTCCTTTACTCAGATTTAAATATTCTCTACTCTATAAGAAAATTCTATGACATTAAACTTGTTTATGTACTGTTTTTATATTAGCTAATTCATTTAAGCATACAGATACACAGACGGCAGTGGGATGACTGGCCAACCCCCACAGATGTACACCTCCAATCTGCCATCCCATAACATTCATAAAATATGTCAACACAGCCTGGAATTTTTCCATGGTTTATGTTATACTATTGGTGTTCATGGCATACTGGCAAAATAGTTCATGTTGAAACTTGTGAAAGTAAAAAAAAAAAAGGAAGTTCTCTCTATGTTTTGAGGCCATCTGCAAAAGTACTTGATCAATATCCTTCACCTATAATAAGCATTTAAATCAACATGAATTGAACAAGAAACCACATTCATGTACCTGGGTGTTGTATGCTAAAGAGTCATTAATTTCTTTAAACAATTGATGGTAATTATGCTGTCTCAAAGATCATTTTTAAAATGCAGTGCACCTTTTCAGTATTGTCTAAAGAATTATAATATTGTATGATAGAATCAAAGCAATAACAAACATATTCGTAACCGATATTGGATATTCTGCAGAAATATATTTCTAAAGTAAATAATAACTTTCGATGAAAAGTATTACTAGTATCATGTGACTGCTAATGGTGAAAATTTCACAGCCTGTAGTTGAGACTAATAGTTTCTCATTTGGGGAGACAGATTGGTGATTTTAACATTTTCTCTTCAAAAGGCAATTTTTGTCTCCTTATTGTTGGAGGTTGCATCCCGCTGAGCCCCAAAACCAGTGTCCAGAGGCCATTCTGAGCTGAACCTTTAGAATGGGCAGTGAGAGAGTACTGCTGTCTGGTCCTCCAAGAGCCTCAGGTCTTGAAAAGCTTCACTTTATGACATTTTTCTCATCTTGTCCCCAAACTTTCAAAGATGACAAAATTTCAAGGGTCATTTTTGTTAACTCATAAGTATCCAGTGGAAAAAAAATGAAAGAGGTAGTGTAGAGTGGTAGAAGTCTCAGAGGCAGCTTGGTGGCAGAGCTTGCGCTGACAGTCCCTACACCATTGTGCCTCTCACAGGTGGCAGTCCTCTGTGATGAATGTTGTAAAGATTAATCACATCTATCTAGCCATTCTCTGCTTTGAGTTTTTTAGTGATTTAATTGTTTTGTTTTGTTTTGTTTTTAATATTCTCAAACTTAGAACCATATTTGGGGACACATCTGAGTCCTCTCCGCACATGCATGAAGTTGTTCATGAGGCTTCAGATGTGCTTTTGTGTTGCCTTGGTGTTGGTATCATGAAGGCGGGCAAAACACTCTGGTGGTTTTCCACTCTTGGTGATAAACAGACTTGGGTATTTTCAAAGGACAAGGTTAAGTGAATAAGACTTCGTGATATAAAAAATGGTTTCTGTTATACATCTGCTTATTACTGAATGCTAGTCTATCCTCATATTGTAGTATCCTATAGTTTTAGATAAAAGACTCACAATATGTGAGTTGTTAAATTTATGATTTCAAATATTTCATTGCATGGCTAATCCAGTCATTGCAGACACTGCTTATTTTCTCTCCATTGTCTTTTCCATTTCTCTGGGTTACTCTCTAAATAGAATCTCTAGTAAGTGTTGGTTTCCTTCATTTGCATCCTTTGGTAAGGTTCAATACACACTACAAGTATTACCTGTATTATAAAATAAATCCAGGATCTGATGTGATGAGTTTATATTCTAAAAGTAGCTAAAAGAATGTTGATATTGTAATAGACTTTTTTCACGCCAAACTAATTATTTCACCTCAATTTTTAGGGAACTATTCAGTTTGGAATTAAAAATTAAAAAATTACCCAATCTCTTTCAACTTAAAATATTTTGAAGAAGTAGTCAAAACTGAGAAAGTTTCCCTTTTTTTTTCTTGTTTGATATGGAAAACTAAGGTAAAGTTGTTAATATTTGTAATTAAATCTTGGACAATCTGCTATAAAATTCAAAGTTCCATTTGTCATTTATTCATAAGGCAAAATAATATTTTCTAGGCACTGGGGAGAAAGAGTGAATAAGACAGAATCCTTGAAGTAGCTCCTTATCTAAGGTAAAGAGAATCTTTTTTTTCAATAGGGAACTTTGTGGATTTAGGACATTGCTTTTTTAGGTCTAAAAAAGAGCTATGGAGTCAGAAATTTTTTTCCTAATAATTATTTCACGAAATATTTTTCTTTGATCAAAAGACTTTTTGTCTGTCTAGGTCAGCAGAGTGAACTTCAGTGCCAAATCATTATAAGTTTCAGGCACTACTTAAAATTTTTTATGATTATGCACTGTTTACAATTTTATATAGTTCCTAATTATTCTCCTTCTGCTGCTAAACAGGTGACATTTTTTTTCTAAAAAAATCATTTCCCATTGAGTTATCATTCAGATATTAAAAATTAAGGCAGCTGAACTTAGAGTCTAAATATCATCTTTCCTCATATTAGTGGTACAAAACTGATACACTGAAAAAATTGCCCAATTTGATTCTAGCTTACCAATATATTAGATTTCCTCTTTATTAATGTCTTTTCATTAATTGGATTGCCTAGCCTTTAGTAGAATTGTGTTTCTATTTTCAAGTGAGAAGATTAAGTGTACCTTAATCAAACAAAAGTCCTATTATTTACAGAATTAGCAAAATTATACAAAAACTTGTTAACATATGCCCTTTTAGGCACTTTGTAGTAGGTTATGACAGTGGTCATCCCAATGAATAAACATTGAATGCATTGAATGCTCTCTATTTTTCTAAATATGAATGTTGAATGTGTAAGCAAACTGCTGGTGTGTGTGTGTGTGTGTGTGTGTGTGTGTGTGTGTGTGTGTGTGTGTGTTACAGAATAGGTTTTTAATATGCATATGCAAAGTATAGCCAGAAAAAATAGTGAAAGTACTATTTAATTTTTCAAGTTGATAATTCAATAAAAGCATGACAATCAAGGAAAACCATCCTTGGACTTAAAAAAATGGCTACTTTCAGGCTGAAGTATATTGTCAAGACCAAGTTATAAACTTCTGAAAAACAGGAATTATAATGGAATCGCTGCTACAACCTTAAGTATAACGGTGTGAGTGGTGCTGCTATTATTTACTATGGTAACATAATAAAGGACAGCACTGTTTGGGCCATTATCCTCACTGCTCTCTTTTCAGTATAAATCATTATATTTATTATCTGTCTTCTTGTATAGGGGGTCATGAAAAAGGCCAATCAAAAGCTGAAGAACCCTACTTTTCTAAAAGAAATTGGGCCTATTTCTAATTCTTTTTCTTTTTCAAATACAAGGGAACAGAGACTTTTTTTGTGTGAAAAATTGTTTCATGTAAGATTAAAGTGCAGATTATTGGTGAGAAAATGACATTCACTTCGAGGCATCTTGTAGATCCCAGGAAGATATTGCCAGTTTCCCTCTGATATTTTTACCTTTCTTCCTTGGGGGATGTGTTTCCTGCCAGGTTTTGAGCCGTGGGTACTGGAGCTTTTATTCTGTTCTGAGGACTTGTGTTATTATTGATTGATTGATTACTAAAGCTATGATCATAGTGAAATAATTTCTTTTGAGTGAATTTTATTTAAATATCAGAAACCAGTGTCTTACACAGCTTTTCTTCTTTCCTTTGCAGAAATCCTACAAAAATATACTTGTTTTCTCTTGCTTGAATAATTATCTAAGTATATTAGCTGAAATATGTAGTTACACTTTATAAAAATTCCATAAAAATGTTATCTAACTTCACTAACAATTTGACTGCATACTGCTTTTGAATTTGTTCTCACTCACATGAAGACCCAGGTCCCCACTGTGAACAAATATGACTTTACTCAGAATGACAGGGTCTCTATTTTCAACTCTCTGAAGGGCAGTCATGAGCTGGCAGCATCTGGATAATAGGTTTAGAGTACTGAGGTGCGTGGGGGATTGAAGGCTGAAAATGAATGGTGGGAACATCGTGGAAGGCAGCTCAAGGGCCCCTTTCTCACTTCCAGGAAAGAGAAAGGTGAATTTAAAATATAGCTGTGATAATTTTGTTGGATGGAAGCTGAATCTCAGACCAAACTCTTCTAACTCAAATAAGGCACAGAGGTGGGAGTGAATTGATAACTTGTATAAGAAAAGAATGTTACTGTTCACGTTAGCAGTTATTCATTACAGACAGTGCCAGTGTAGTTAGAGCCCTGGAGGAAAGAATAGTAGGTACTTTTCCCACCTAACAAAAGCAGGGCTCCTCTCGTCTAAGTGCACCAGGCTGCAAGCTATGGCCAATTCAGGAGTGCTGACTCAGAATAAATTATGCCTATCATTTAGTCCTGTCCATGTATCCTGGGGCACAGAAAAACAAAGAAAGAGTAAAAAGGCCACTTAAGAAAATAATAGAGATTTCAAGCTCTGAATCTCTTTTCCGTTATTTTTTTAAGTGTATTGGTGTACTGAACAATCCTGTACCATAGTCTGATGGGATTAAAGTTATTTTCAAATGTTTCTCTTTTATTTCCAAAAGATATATCTTGAGATATAAGTGACAATGAGTACCTGGGACACAAACTTGGCTGGTTTTGAAAGCAGCAACATGACCCTAGATGAGGCTTGCCAGTGCCTGTATGTGACCCTGTGGATTCATCATTGACATCATTCCTTAGGAGGGTCAGAAGTGCCTGTGGGCAGTTGCTGGTGTCATGAAAGAGCCACCTGACATCACAGCCCATTTTCCTTGATTCAGAATGAAAGTCCTTTACCAGGTTCATCTGCTCCCTCTTGATGGATCAATACAGATTTAATCTAAATCTACATACTGATTGTCTAGATAGCCTTTAAATAGTATCAGCACTTAGACCCTATCCAAAACTAATTGGATAAAAATCCTTGAGGGTGGAATCCAAGCATTGACCCAATCCTCCTTACGCCCACCCCCATTTTCTTGATATTTCCCGGTCTGTGAATTTCAGTGTTCTGTTCTGAGTCTTGTGACATAATGAGATCAAAGTAAACATATTATAAATATTCACCACAAATGCTTTTGGGAGTAAGATGGCAGTTTAAAATGGGACAGCATCGTCTTCATCATTATCATCATCAGGAATAACAATTTCAGTATTTTCTAGAATTTAACAACAGTAATTTGCATGAGGTATCTCATTTAATCTCAGAGTGATCCTGTGAAGCAGGTGCTGTTTTTATCCCCATTTTACAAATGTGGAAACTGAATCTCAGAAATTAGGTAAATTGTTCAAGGTTACTCACCTAGTAGGTGGTAAAATTAGTACTTACACTCAGATCTGTCGTATACTCAAATGCATATTCTTCACCACCACCAGGCTGTCACTACCTTGAGGAACAGGTGAAACAACTATGTTTGCTTTGACAAGTGAGAAGGTGTGTAGAACATGGACTCAGGGCTTTAGTGGCACCATGCCTGACCAACAAGGCAAACGGTTCCTGCAATTAATTCCACAAGGAGACGAAGTTGATGTAGATCCAGTGTAGACAGAACTTGGTCTCCCTGTTGTGACTGTTTCCTTGAGTTTTTATTTCCCTCATGCCAGTTTTTTATAGTCCTATGTAAGCCACATCATGGAATTTCTCGCTAAGGAGTTTTTGTTCGCGGTCACCTGTGTATGTGTAAATACTGTCCAAGTGCCCAAAGCAGGTTGGTAGCCTGCCTAGGTGTTTGGTGTCCTTTTTAACTGGCTTTTCAGTGATGGGCAGCAAACTTCCAGTCCGGTCTGCAGTAGCCCTCCGTAGAAGAGGATAACGTGTGTGTGCCTTCTCTTTTGCCTAGAGAATAGCTCCACAGCTGCTTTCCTATAATAAGCATACCAGGATTTTCTTGATTTTATGTTAAATTTGTAGTTATGTTCTGTTTTCCTCAAGGAAAAGGTAATTCACTAAAATATATTTTACAGGTTTGATGAGTAAATATTAATACTGATGACACAAAGTTATTGTCACTTTGACAACTTTGCTTAATTCGGTAAATATTCCTTAGCATAGTAAACATTGGCCACAATGCCTGTTGTTAATACAAAGTAGGTAAATTGATTGACAGATGGAGTCTGAAGATCCAGGGCTCTATGAGTTTATAGATCAGTAGTTTGCTGATAACTAGTGGTGAGGTGGAAGTGGGAACACTGATGTGATCTTTAACAGTTAAGTCAATTTTTTAAAATCTTGTTTGATAAAATACTGCTTCTGAACGGGCTTTCAGACAGACTTGCTAATTTGCTCAGTGGCTTTTTGTTGCAGAAGAAAAAATGCGATGGTTAGTATGAGAGCATTTGAAGACTCAATTTGCTTAACACAGTTTTATTTATTAGAAACTTACAGCTAAACTAAAATTTCCAATGATATTATTCTATATGAATTTTAAAAGTATATTTTATTATGAAGGAAGACCTTGAAGAAGAGGGTTAAGGAAATGTTATTTCAGGCTATCTGTTATTATCTGGAAGAATGTCAATAGTATGCACTTCAAAATAATTGATGGAAAGTGTTTATCAACAGATAATGAAGCCAAAAAGATTGTTTATGGCAATATGGGGAATAAATTTCTTGGCAAATTTTTGAAGTATAGACAGGACGATTATTGTCATGCCTGCTTTTGATGATAGTCATCATTGCCAAATATCTAGATTTTTAAAATACAGTGTGATTTTTTGTGAAGAGAATTGCTAGGTAGAGTATATTGTGTTTATATTAGCCTTGATGGCACATTCAGGCACAAATGTAAAATCTATTACTATTTTAATACATGTCATTTTCTTGCAATTTATTCTTGCTTGTACTTTATTTATTTATGTTTGTTTGTTTAAAGGATTTTTTAAAATGCTACAAGTAGATAGACTTATTTGGATATCTTAACTCTATTTATTTATATATCTATAATTTTTAAAATTAGTATTCATTGACTAGTGCTTTTCAAACATCAAAACCGCTATTAATTAGTCAAATTAAATCACATGTAAGTATAAAAAATTACATAGTTGAGATATCGTCTATTTGAATATTTTAAGCCCCTAAGTTTTTGTTGTAATTTAATTTTGTGAAAAAAGCATAAATGAGATTCTAAAGGAGACAAACAGGATAGCAAATATGATTAAGAGTTACTACTTTGGGAAGCATAATTATCATATGTATATAACAGTAATATCTTTTTTACTATCAGTTTTTTTGTATTATTATCTAATATATGAAATTGTCATTTGTATGGTCTGTGAAAGAGTGGCACGTGTCACCGAAAAGTGGGTCAGCTGTGGAAAGCGGCCTTGAATTCATTCACTTCTGGATCAAAGCCTCTGACAAAAGTGCTTTTTAAAAACATGGACAGTATTATTAATGATAACTTATAAATCATTCAAGGGAAGGAGCTGAGGTATTAGTCTTAAAAATACAGCAGGTAATTCACTGAATGTCATAGTCTGAGGTTGGCAACAGGGCTGCAGAAAGAGTTCACTGTATGGCCGTGAGTCATGGAGTCACCCAACTTCCTGTGCACTGGTTATTACAATGAGATTCTTTAAAAATATTAGCATTACCCCACTGGAACAGAAATACATGAAATTTTGTGGACTCTTTTTCAAATTTACAGTACATTGGTTAGATATTTATAAAGCTTATAAAATGATCCCCCTAATTGCTCTTTCTCTCCTCTGGCTCTGCACTTAGCCATTACATTAATGCTGACTGCATTCCCTGTGCTGTGCTTCCCCATCACCACGACCGGCTATCAACTACTAATTTGTACTTCTTCAAACCTTCACCCCTCTCTCCCAATTCCCCAATCACCCTCCCTTTTGATTGTCATCAGATTGCCCTTCTTTTGCACGTCATAGAAACCTTAGAAATCCTGAGTTTCATGCTGTTTTGTTTTTCACTCTGAATAGTAAAAATGGTCAAATTGGTCAAGTATTTTCTATACGTAAACACTCTACTAGAAGGAATGAAGGATCCGAAGATGAAGAAGGAGGCTCTGACCCCATGGCCTTTGTCACTTAAGAGATAAGATGGGAACAACATGAAGCAGAGCAGAGTGTGTGCCATAACCTAGATGTACAAGGGCTATAAGGGCATATTTGTAGGGAGATCAAGAAAGCTTCCCTGGCAAGTGTGAATAAGCTGAGGATCAAAGGCTAGAGATGAACAATGGAGAAGGAAGCTCTAGACAGAAAGACGTTTCTCAGTAGCAGAATGTAGAGCTTACTCTGGAAGAGTAGGGAGTTGGTAGAGCTGAAAGCATAAAGTGTGGAAGGCAAATGTACTGGGTGAGATGTATGCATCTCTGACTTCCTGCCAAGGCTCTGCCATGCAAGTGCCGTTTGTCAAACTGTGCCTGGCTCTCAGGCTTAGGTTGAGTGTGTTGTCGTCTATGAAGCTGTCTCCTTAGAAGACACCTACGAAATTTAAAAAGCATTGAGTCTACCCTGAAAAAGGAGAGTCGATATTCATGAATGCAGAATAATCATTATTGACATGGGTAATTCCTTTACAGGATATTCTTTGTTTCTTAAGTGTCGTGCAAGTAACTTTATGCAAAAATAGTAGTTGGCTCCTAGACCACCTTTTTTCCTTAATGAGGTTTGAGTCCTTTTTAGCCAAAACAAGGTATAGCACAAGTTACACCCCTCCCCTCAGTCTTATTTAAAAACATTAATATTCTTATTGTTGCTTATTTGCCTCTGGTAGTTCTCTACTATTTTTACCACTTGTCAGTTGTTCTCCCTCTGCCTCCTACTTAAGGTATTAGGAACTTTCACCTTTTGGAAATTCATTTTCGCTGGTTGTTAACCAGGATTTTTTGCTTCTTCCTCCTGATCTTAGCAAACAAGTAAATTTGGGTACAGGATACCCAATTTTGAAGCCAGGCAATTGAAGCTCTACAAAGTTCAGCCATCCTGGCTGCAACTCACTCAGCTTTATAGATGATTTTTCTGGCTGAATGCTTTTAGCCAGACCCTAAACTATAAAAATAAAAGATGTTAGTATCGCTGGTGCATAATCATTCTTTTTCTCTTTATGTATGACCCTTTTGTGTGTCTCTGTGTATATATGTACTGTACTGTGTGCTATTTCCTTTGTGGATTATCTACAGCAATATTTTCAAACCTGACTGTATTCCTGTTCTCACCCAGAATACAATCAGACTGGCTTTTCTCAGCATTAATTGGTGAGAGTGTAATACATTTATTAGTTTTTATTTGACACAAAGTTGAGTATTACTATGTGCCGCATACTGTGCTAAGCACTAAAGAGAGATATAAAACTGATTTTCAGCTAGTGGGAGTTATGCCATGCTATTTGTGAAAATCCTGCCTGAGTATTCTACTCATACCAGCCATCTTGCACACTCCCCTGGAATTCAGACTTCCCCGTGGTCCAGCAATTAAAGGATGAGTACCAAGCACATAACAGAACTTTAGCTCCTACTCCAGCACCTAGGCCTACCCTCAGTTCCGATGAGAGAGTGCCCATGCCATATTGTTGATTAACTATTCTGAATACCTCCCTGGACACAAAAACTATTAGAAAATGGTCTCTGACCTTAACTTGCTCATAGTCTTAAAGAATTAATGGATATACAATTACTAAACAATATGCTTTAAATATTTGTATTAGTACAAATCTATCTCTGTAAGAAAATTTAAAAAAAGAAAAAATTCATTTAAAATAAACACCTTAGAAAGTTAGTGATAAAAGACATTGTCTTGTTCTTATCTACAAACATAATTAAAAATAGATACTATTGTCAACATGATGGATGTTTTAAAAATAAAAATTGAAAAAATAAAAAATACAGTAGGACACACTTTTAACATACCTGCTTACATTAAGTTAACATATATCCCACAATTAAATTATGTCACCCCAACTGGACAAACTGCCTTTGGTAAAAGCTGGATATTACAAAGACTATGGTCTCCTCCAATTCAGACACAAGTCAATTATTTTTAATTTTCTTCATGAAATCCATTCTCTGTCTTAGAAATGCTATTCAAATTACTGAATCCAGTTATCTCATAAATTTGTTAAATCCTTGGATAGCAGTGATATATAGAGATTCACTCTTTCCATTTTTTGAACTTAAACTAAATTAAAAATACCTCAAATGTCTGATATTTTATAATACTTTGATGAATCAGATATATTTATAAAATAAGATTTCACTACAAAGCCTGTGTTAACCTAAAATAAAGTAAAATTAACAATTATTGATTCTTTTCATTATACTCTGCTTTGATAAAAAAGAAATGAGTTCTTTAAAAATTAGCTGATTTCAGGCATTAAAAACAAAATAAATATAAAATTCCTAAGGATCTTAGATCAGGATAGTTTCAGACCCAACTCCTACAGCATAGACTATAAGATTATTAGAGTTAGAATTGCTGCTTAACAAGTTAAATCTCATTTAATCTTAAGATTTTATTTTTTTATCAGTGCAGCAGGAAAGCAAACTGATTTATTTCAGAAATATATTTAAAAATAAGAATTGAAAGAGTTTTACTTTCATCTTTTAGTAACTAGAAAATTAATAGAACCCAGAACTTTTATTCTCTGATGTTCTGGACATTCAAGGTTTAATAACTTATCATCAAACTGTTATACTGTGTTGATGCAAAATTTTAGGCTCCTAAGCATTCTTCCCTGTAGTATCTCACTCTGCTTAAACCTCAAAATTACCCTATGATATGGGTTTATATTAGTATTGCTTTAGAGATGAAAATAACAAAAGTCCAGGGATATTAATGAACTTGTTTAAGGTCTCATGATCCAGGATCGGAATTCAGTCTCCTGATTTTTGAGGCTTTTAGATGGTGGGAAAGGAGAATATTTGTTTCAGTTACCGTACAAGGGCAAATGTCACCTCAAGTACTGATCTTTGACTAAATTTTGTCAAAGTTAAAATTTTTATAAAGGCCTACTCTTAGGGAATTTATACAAAAAAAAAAAAAAAATGTAAGAGTTAATCATAAAACACACGGTGGCTAGAATTATGATTACTACCCTATTATCTAATACAAAGAATCACAGAACTGCCTTATCTTTATATTTATAAAATTCTGAATCAGTTTTATTCGTTACTCCAGGTGCCTCCTTCTATAATACCAGCCAACTGCTCACAATGTACTTGAACCACACAAACGCATCACAAATCATCCTGAACACAGAAATGCATTTGTATCCCCCACTAACTGAAAATCTGGACAAGTAGTTCGATTCAGTGTCATTATAGATGAAAGGAAAAAAAAAAAAAAAACTCAGGTCCTTGAGATAGCGTTCATGAGCCTCAGATGAACGCCTATAATAGTCAACGGGTGAGCTTCTCTCTTCATTCAGAGACATGACACTCTTACATGTAACAGGCCAATGTGTCACTAGAATACTATTTCATTCGGTCCAGGAAACTGAGCAACTACGGTGCAGCAGGCATTGTGCTCCAGAGAATGCTGTCCCCTCAGCGAGCTAGACATTCGTTTAGTGCCTGAAAGTCCCATGCTTGAAAAGCTAAGATTATTGTTGTTGTTGTTGTTGTTGTTGTTTAATTATTCAAACTTTTGCTTATTGTGTGATTTCTCTATATTGTGAGTGGAAAAACGTCACACATGATTGCTTTTGGTTCAATAATTCCTTGGTTACAGTTTCTGTAAAAGAATTCCTTTTACTTCTAATGCTTTGATTTTAAGAGTTACTAAAATGAACAAAACGTTTTGAGTTTTTTTAAATGAAACTCAATGTCAGTTACTTCACAATTTCCCCAAATAGCTTAGACAGATTTTTTAAAGTCTCATTCATTTTTCTTTCAAATTTCCCATTCTTTGGAAGTGATAATGACTATCATTAAAGGTATCTGTGTGTGTGTGTGTGTGCATGTGTATGTGTGTGTGTGTCTGTCTCAATTCAATAGTTTTGATCCTGAAGCTGGTGAGATCATGTCCTGTTTTCCTTCTGGCCGAAAGGTGCCTTTCATAGTCTTTCATTTTCATATTGACTTTACCCAGGACCTAGCCGAAGGTTCAATCAGTGAAATAAAATTACATTACAATTATTTCTACTTAGAGAAATATGACAGCTAGAATTTTTATGTTAATTAATCTTTAGTTTTTTATTATTGTGTGACTACCTATCATAAATTTCCTTGCAATTCAGTTTTAGTACATTCCATAAATTATTTTAGTTTATTCCAGCATTAACCTGACTTGCAAATGGTTAAATTTGCACTGAGTCTTTTATGCTCTAAAACCCAGCAAGCTCTCTGTTAACATCAGAAGGAACCGTTTTGATATTCAGAAAGAATTGTCATGGCAAGAATAAACCACAATTCACTGAATTTGTGGTCACATTATATTCTTGTTATCATGTTAGATTCTATGTAAGTAAATTAGTACATCTTAAACATGATGAACAATAATTCAAAAACATAACTGATATTTTCCTCAGACTTGGACTGAAGAGCAAACGGGTCGCTGCTGCTCTTGTCTAGCATCCCACAGCCAAATGAGGAAGCTCCTTTTCCTCACCTGCATAACCAGTTAAGCACCATCTGTTTCCTGTTTTAATGTGATATCTCACATAGTTTTTCCAAACCTTTCACATCAGTAAGCACAATCCTAACAGAGAGTTAATATAAATTAAGAAGCATGTGTTGACTAAACTGTGTTCTAGCTTTCTCTCTCTCACTCTTATTTTCTGAAATGTGAAACACTACACCAGCTGCTCCAAACTCACCTTAATAGCTTGAAATTCCCTTGATTAATATAGGTTATTTACAGTGTATTGACTGGAGGCTGGTATTCAGGTGCGGGGTGACGGGCAGTACAGAAACACATGTCCCTTACAAGGAAGCTGGAATTTTATTTTGTGTGGAAGGAAGTACGTCCCACCTCACCTTGTCACCTTCTCTAATAGTTAAATTCTCTCTGCTCCTCCCCCAACCCTTTACCATGTGGAATTATCAAAATTATGAGTATTTGAGCAACCAGGTTAATTGTGAATCTACCTTCTACACACTCTTCACTGGTGTTTACTGTTTTCACTCACGGCACCCTGACTGACTCAGGCGGTCTCAGTCAGCTAATGATGTACACTTTGCTTTCCCATAAGTGATGGATAAGAAATCTGTTTTCCCTTAGAAAACCAGTTTGAGTTTCAAGGAATAAATGAATAAAATGATATGCAAAAGACTGTCAATTGGATTCCAAACAGCTTCTTGCTTTCCTTCTTAAAAGGATATGTGCTACTGGTATTACTGATTGAACTTTTTTAGCCAAGAGATCCACCAGTTAAATCTATGGAGCCTTTTGAATATGCATTGTTTGTGAACATCAAACATGCTGCTGTTAAGGAGGATATATAATGTAATTTGGTGTTTCCCAAACTTCAGCATCAAATCACTGGGCATGTTTGCTAAAACACAGAATTCTAGGTTCTAGCCACTCCTCCCCACGTTTCTGGTTTAGTAGTTCCATCATGGAGCACAATCATTTGTCTCCACAACAAGTTTCCAGGTGCTGCTGCTGCTGCTGCTGCTGGTCTCAGGACCACACTTTGAGAACCACTGAATATTACGTAGAAATCCAAGGGTGAAATGGATTTACCTGCACTTTAGACCTGGCTCTGCCCCTTAACAGCTCTGTGACTCTGAAAACGTTATTAACCTCCGGAAACCTCAGTTTGCTCAGCTGTAAAATGACAGTAATCCCCACTTCATGAGGTTGTAGTGAGACGAAATAAGACGATGCATGCAAAATGCTTAGCCCAGTGGCTGGAAAAAAATTAGCTATTCAATAAATGTCACTATCATGCTCCGGATCTGTTCACAGGAGAGAATGCAATGTGGACCACTTCTGCATTTCTGTGTTTCACTGTATTAAGATCTGAAGGAGAGAGAGGAAGCAAAAACAAGTAATATAAGAATATATATATATATATATATATATATATATATATATATATATATATATATATAGATGGATGAGAACTGCCCAAGAGTCGAATATAATTCAGTTTAAACACAGAGTAAATTATTCCTTTTGTAAATGTGTGTCTAAGAAACTAGTTGCACTTTATCTTAGCCACTTGGAATCCCATCCGAGAATATTTTTCTTTTCCACACTCAGTGTTAGGTGTTAGGTTGATTTCCCTCCCCTGCTTAATTCTAAGAATCTCCAGCCATGAAATAATATAAGGTTATTAAATGCAAGCCCATCTTCAGGTTCACCTAGTAAATTATATTAGTTACAAATTAAAAATATTAAAATAATATAAGTACTCAGATGTATACATGCTATTTTAGGAGTATTGATTTTTATATTTATATCTGTAAAGTTTTATTTTCTCAATAACATTAGAACACTTTATTAGCATAAATAATCAAAATTTTCTTCTACTTTTAAAATAAACTCATAGAGTTAAAACAAATCTTAGTGATTGATTTTCTAATAGAAACCTTGAATGGCTCATATGCCTTATAAAAATACAAAATGTTATCAAAATGCTTCTAACTCACATTGTTTTTCATTACCAAATCTACTTTAGTGAAAATAAGTATTTTTACAGGTGAAGCCACTGGGGTGTAAATGTAAATACTGTCTCAGATGATACAAATAATTAAAGCCAAAGACAGAAGTGAAACCAAAATGTATTGAATCCAAGCAAAGTTTTATTAGCATAATTATTTCTTGTGTGAAAAACTATTCTGTGAAATTGTCAAGGGATAGCTTTTGATGCATTCGGTCACTAGGCCACCATATGCTGAGTATTTACTATGTACCAGTACAGGCACCAGCTATGTACCATTCCACTCATGTGACATCAAGAATTACTTATTTCTCTCTTTTAGTTTTTCATTATTTATTTATATCACACACAATTAGCATTTTCAAGTTAAAATTTGCAGCCATAACTGAAATTAGGATCAAGTGCAAAATAAAATCTACTAAACACCTCACTTTAAAAGCAGTTTGATGATCCATTTTGAATAAAAACTGAGCATTTATTTTAATAAAGTCTAGACCCTAAAGTAAGAATATTTGCAAATATAGGACTGTAAGTAAATCTGTAGATAGTTATATACAGTTATTTCCTGAATATTAAAATCTAGGCACTGGACAAACTGATCTCTAAGATCCCCTCCATTTCAAATATTTGTTTCTAGGATTCAAAATATTTGGGATATAAATGTTTTTGTGTTAGTTCGCCACTATTTTGACCTTAATAAATGTTCGTATTTATAGTAATTTTTACTTTCCAAAAGTCTTGCCAAAGGAGTTGATACTAGAAGTTCTATGGCACTAAAATCGATAGAGTTAATATTTTGAGAATGTAATATAAATGGTCATATGATATGAAGCCTTTTATGTTTAACTTCTTCTGTTTAGTGAAATAATTTTGATATTCATCTGTGCAGTTGCATACCTCAGTAGTTTGTTGCTTTTCATTACTGAGGAGTATTCTAGTGTATGGATTTATCACAATATTTTTATCCATTTCTCAGATGATGGACATTTGGATTAGCCACTTAGCTGGGATTACTGTATTGTAGAAAAGTTTCTATAAATATCTGCATAGACATCTTTGTGTAAACATGTGTTTTCTTTTTAAATTCAATTTATTTAAACTGAAACAAACAAACAACAAAAATAGTTGATCCATTTATCCTACCCACCACCTCTGGCAACCATTGGTCCCTGCATCTATGAACTTGTGTTTTTAAAAATATTTATTTAAATGTATTTATTTCTTTTAGATTTCATATATATGAGAGATCATATAGTTTGTCTTTCTCTGTCTGACTTATTTCACTTAGCATAATGCCTTCAAGTTCCATTCATATTGTTGCAAATAGCAAGATTTTATTCTTTTTATGGCTGAATAATATTCCATTGTGTATTTTTATCACATTTTCTTTGCACATTCATCCACCAGTGGACACTTAGGTTGTTTCCATATCTTGGCTATTATAAATAATGCTGCAATTAACATGCGAGTGCATATAACTAATTAAATAAGTATTTGTTTTTGTTTCCTTCAGATAAATACCCGGAAGTAGAATTGCTGGATAATATGGTAGTTCTATTCTTAATTATTTTTTGAGGAGACTCCACACTGTTTTCCATAGTGGCTGCACCAATTCACATTCCACCAACAATGCACAAGGATTCCCTTTTCTCCACATCCTCACCATCTCTTATTTCTTGTCTTTTTGATAATAGCCAGTCTAACAGGTGTGAGCTGCTATCTCATTGTAGTTTTGATTTGCATTTTCCTGATGATTAGTGATTTCTTTTCATGTACCTGTTAGCCATCTGTATATTTTTTTGGAAAAATGCCTATTCAGATCTTCTACCCATTTTTAATCAGGTTGTTTGTTTTTTGCTATTGAGTTGTATGTGTTCTTTATATATTTTGGATATTAGCCCCTTATCAGATATTTGATTTGCAAATATTTAATCCCATTCAGTAGGTTGCCTTTTAATTCTATTGTCAGAAGCCTTTTAGTTTGATGCAGTCCTACTTGCTTATTTTTATTTTTACTGCTTTTGCTTTTTGTGTTAGATTTTTAAAATTATGGCCCAGACTTATGTCAAGGAACTTACTGCCTATGTTTTCTTCTAGGAGCTTTATGGTTTCAAAGCTTACATTCAATTCTAATTCATTTTGAGTTAATTTTCATGTATGGTGGAAGATAGTGGTCCAGTGTCATTCATTTGCATGTAGCTATACATTTTCCCAACACCATTTAGTAAACAAACTGTCCTTCCCATTTTATATTTTGCCTTTTTTGTTGTAAATTAATTGACCATATATGTATGGATTTACTTCTGGGCTGTTTATTCTGTTCCATTGATCTACTTGTCTGTTTTTATGCCAGTATCATACTGTTTTAATTACTATAGCTTTATAATATAGTTTGAAATCAGAGAGCATGATGCCTCCAGCTTTATTTCTTTCTCAAGATTGCTTTGCTATTCAAGTCCTTTGTGCTGTTTTTTCTGTTTCTGTGAAAAATACCATTGGCATTTTGATAAGGATTGCATCGAATGTATATATTGCTTTGAGTCATATGGTTATTTTAACAATATTAATCCTTCCAATCCATGAGCATGAAATATGTTTCCATTTATTTTTGTCTTCTTCAATTTATTTCCTTAATGTCTTATGGTTTTCAATATATAGATCTTTCACCTACTTGGTTAAATTTATTCCTAGGTATTTTATTCCTTTTGATGCAATTGTAAATGAGATTTTTTTTTTTCTTAATTTCTCTTTCTAACAGTTCATTGTTAGTGTTTAGGTATGCAACAGATTTTTGTGTATTGATTTTGTATTCTGCAAGATTATTGCATTTGTTTCTTAGGTCTAACAGTTGTGTGTGTGTGTGTGTGTGTGTGTGTGTGTGTGTGTGTGTGTAGTTTTTAGATTTCCTATGTATAATATTACATCATCCGCAAATAGTGAAAGTTTTACTTCTTCCTTTCCAATTTTAATGCCTTTTATTTCTTTTTCTTGCCTAAGTGCTCTGGCTAGGACTTCTAATACTATGTTGAATAAAAATAGCAAAAGCAGGCATCCTTGTCTAGTTCCTGATCTCAGAGGAAAAGCTTTTAGCTTTTCACCATTGAGTATGATGTTAGCTATGGGCTTGTTATATATGTCCTTTACTATGTTGAGTTACTTTCACAAACCACCCAAAATCCTTATGTTTACATAAATCAATAGTTCTTTTTTCACCATTATCAACCTGTAAATTCCATAAAGATAAAACCTGATGTTTTATGAAAATTGGTTCATATATGAAATTTAGGTCATAGTGGTTTTCAAGAATTTGACAATTCAAAGTTTCAGGACATATCTCTTAACTTTGTTAAGAATTTCCTTTTGTGAGCAACTCCTCTTCCTTATCAGATATTAATTTCCAGTTCCAACTTCTAGTTGGCCACTATAAATACAGCAAACTGACATGCCCTGGGAATAGAAGGCAGCTAAGATGCAAGCAGAGTTGAGAGGTGTGCTGGTGGTCACCCGCTCTGATAAAGCACCCTTTTTACACCTGTGCAGTGACCATTTAACTCCCACCCATAACTCACATTCTTACTATGTTTAGGCTTATAGGTAGGAAAAAGCCAAGAGCTTGGAGACCAGCATCCTTGGGGCAGGTAGATCCACACACCTGACCTGAATGATCAAATGTGTGTACCTAGTTCTCTCATCTATTTCTGCGCATAAGAACCTGCTTTTTCCACAGCTGGAGTCCTTTACTGACACTTTTCCCAGCTGAAAACAGAGAGGATAATATATTCACTGTTGTTGGGTCTCACCTGTATTTCCAAGTTTTGAGTCCCTACTGGTTGCCACTTTCTAGTGCTTATTTCATCCTCCTAAATTTATGTTCTTCAGAAATTATAATGCACAGAATTATCTGATTACTACTGTCTGTTCCTTAGGCTCCCCAAAAAGTCTTCACCACACAGCTGCCCTGATGGCCACCTATTGCTTTGTATCAGCTATCTCTATTAGGACCAATTATTCTCCATATATCAGCCATCACCCTTCACCCCCATATCTTGTTTCAATGTCAATCTCGCCTGATAGTAACAAAAGTAATAATGTATATGATTGTCAGTGTGTGAATGTGAGTTTTGGGAGAGGGGGGTATGAGATACGTGGGGAAAAAAGAAAGGCATAGAAGATACAATTTTAGATGGAGACAGGGTGCCTTCATTGATGGTATACAATAGATGTTCAATAAAATAATAGATAAATGAGAGAAGCAAACAAACCAAAACAAAACCAAATAAAGGCCTTAAAGGAAACAGAAGAGTCCTTAAAAAAACATAAAGAAAAATAAGGACAAAGAAGTGTAGGAACCTGATAAAACTAAAAATAGTAAGGTGAATAACATACTCCTTAAGACTATAATAATTACTAAATTAAAATTTGAAAAAAATTATACTTTTCCTGTTACTCATTTACATAATTCTATCTTAAATGATATTTCTGTTCTTAACTATAACATAGGGTGCTTTCTATTAGAAAGAAACTAAGGTAGCAAGAGGTAGCTGTACCATGCATCTGGTTTGGGGAAAGATTCCCTTAAGCTCTGCTCCTTGGAACAGGATCGCCTTTCTAGATGCCCACCTCTTACCTCAACATGCAAAAGTGACACCTGAAAGAATAAAGATGTCAATGTTACTAGGACATTTCCTGTTTCTTTTCAATTGCTGATTGCCACCTCACATACATTCTAGGTAGAAGACAAATCATTTCTGGTTTGAATTTCCCCCATTGAAAGCCTAGCCTGGCATGTGTAAGTCACATTGTGTCTTGCTGTTTCACATGTCATCTCCAACAATAAAGATCCGGGAATCAGAATTTCACTGGTGAATTTCTTGATGAGGTGCAAGATGGGCAAGTAGAGAGAACTTCTTCAGCGGGGCTCTACTGGCACTGTCAAGACGTCTATTGTTAACATGATTTTGCCAATCAGCTACAACCTCCTAACATCAGGGTGTCACAGGAGAATGTCAGTCTGCCTTTTCTACAGCCACAGACCCCTGGGTGTGATCATACTTAAACTGGGAGGAGATGACTGCAGTCATCACCAGGAATCACTTTCCTAGCCATAATGAAGTAGGAGCAGGTCAGTGATAATGGGCTACAAATCAAGACCTCTTTCTATATATAATAATACTATTATAATTTACTAACACTAATTTAGGTAGCATCGTTCAGCCAAGGATCTCCTTATGCGCACACAGTTCTTACCCCATTCCTCTGGAAAGGTTTTTTGAAAGAAGAATGAAGTCTATAAAAATCTGAAAGTGATTCAAGAGTTCCCAGGTTTCTGAGTTCATAATGGCTTTTAAGTTCCCAGGGTTTTGTCTTGGTCCTGAAGGGAAAAAATGAAAGATATGGTTTAGCAACTGGAGAGAGGAGGGCAAAGTGTTTTTGCTTAGGAGTAATAAGAAATTCAGATAAATACAGAGAATGGGTGTGTGCTATGAAGGAGTACGCTTTCTACTTCCCCCTTTCTCTTTTTCACTGACTGGAATGCTGATGTAATGGCAGGAACTGAAGCAGCTATCTTAAAACATGAGAAAAAATTAATATTCTGGGGATGGCAGAGCAACCAGACAGAAGGGGTCTGGTTCTGCATGAGATGGTGACATCAGCCCTCAATTGCTTATGCTCAGGTTGTTAATGAGGGAGGAATAAACTTTTATCTTGTTAAAGTCACTATATTTTGGGATTCATTTTTAAGGAAAATTTAATTATCTTAATGCACAATTTCTTTCACTAGGACATCCATTTTTCAAGTTCCCATTGCTGCTTTTCTGAAACATTTATTGTTTTCTTGGCCTCAAGGGATGTCATCATTCCAATCGCCCTGCCCATTTTGGCCTATTCCCTCTTTACAGTGAACTTTACAGATCACTCTCTCCTTAAATGCCAGCTTCTCTGTAAGGTCTTCTCTGGTTCCCTCAGCAGGGTTAGATGTAACCGTACCAAACCACCACTAGAGAAGAAGCAGGATTGTAATTATAGCCTATGTGTGTGTCACCTCTACATTCGTTGTGTGCACTGAGTCTTCCTCCTGGTAGGTACTGAATACACATAAACCGTTGTTAAATAAATTTCTCCAAGCTCCAGTAAAATTACCTTTCTCTAAACTCTCATTTTCTCCAATTTTCTCTGCCACAAAATTTAGCAATTGAATATTTTCTGTGTGGTAAGTTTTTCCAAAAGTTTTAGGTGTTTAATTATGTACCACAGCATTCTCAGAAATAGACAACTATTTGTAGCTTTTCACAAGGGCTCAAAGGTAAAATTAAGGACTATCCTCCACAAATCACTGTTCCATGGTCACCTTAGTGGCATGCCAGTATATTTTTAAGGGCTTCCTTTACAGGTAGTGTTGGTTGTCCTTCTCACGAGTCATTCATTCATTCATTGAACAATTATTAATTGAGCAGCTAATAGATACCAGACACTGTTCTAGGCGCTTAGGATACACTTGACAGCAGCACAAAAATCTTTGCCCTTATGAAGTTTTATATTCTAGACAGAAATCGCTTTTTAAATTTAGCTTCCTTTAATAAAAACATATATTTTTTTATTTATAATTTTAAATAACAGAGAACAGTATTCAATGTCTTTGTACACCATAGGATTTCAGAAATAATATGTTTAGTTATATAGACAATGGCAAAGCATAAAGTAAAATGGAAAGGCTTATCTAGGTCTAAGGACTCACCTTAAATTATTAAAGGTATGACTTTATAAGGCATGCATTTTAAAGGTAGACAAGACACTGACAAGTACAGCAAGATCACATCCTAGATACTTGGACCCTACTCCCTGAAACAAGTATACTTTAGTTGATTACTTTAAAAAATCCTATGAATGGGAATTTAGAATTAAGACATTTGTACAACTTCTAACTTGTCCTAATATCAATTCACTTCTGAGAAAATGATTTAAGTCCTGCTCCAATATGCCATATAAGACCAACCATTGTTCACTTTATTATTCTGATAAAATAACTAATTTTAATTAGAAAAATAATTTTAAGAACATTACATAAAGTTCTTCTGTCATAGAAACATGTCTACTGTTAAGGCACTAGTGGCTTAACTTGACATTGTAAATGAGGGGTTAAATAATTTATCAGCAATAAATTTTATATTTAAAAGGCAGAAATTGTGAGAAGCAGTTTTAAGCTTCCTGTGGCATGTCGTTTTACAAATAAATACATCTAGAAAGATTAATCATGTAATGTTTTTAAAAGATAAAAACCTAGACTCTCTCTTTTTTACAAGCATGGTTGATATGAGTAACTAAATATCAATTTCCTCTAGATGCATTTTTCCATGGAACAAATCACTTTTTTTCCAGCAGAATACCTCTTGGAGCAGTCACATAATGAAAGTGTTTCCCAATAGATATACATCTCTGAGAACAGATTTTATTTCTCTACCTGATTTCCAAAAATGCAATCTGATTTCATGAGGATGTAGGCCAATGGACCAATAAATGACTGTTGTAAGCATGTATCAAGAAATAGTCAGAACTTGTGATGCAAAATTTGCCTTGTACTTCTTATTTCTTTCCATCCAAGAGTTGTAATTCCAATACCATGCCATGTACATGGATTGAGTGCAAAGATCAGCCCCAGGCAGGTTTAAATAAAACATTGACATTTTGAAAAATGATCCAAGTGTTTCCTTTTTTCACCTTCTATGTTTTTTCGCTTTGCTATTTCAAGTAGTATCAAGGAGGAAGTGTTTTTTTTTTTTTTGTTTTTTTTTACTGTGTCTCTAATCCTTGAGCAGATTTGATATTCTCCAGGGTGTAGCAGTGCAATGACAATTTGTAAACCAGAAAAGATAAAGTTGTAGAACTGGGAAAAGTTGGTTTTTACTTCATCATACTGTCTCACTTGCTTGGAAACTAAACCTGGGAAACCAATTCTGAGCTCATGGGCTGAAGCATTATAAATATATATGTAATACTCACCACATATATAATATATCAACCATTATTGAAGGTAATTTCAAGACATACAATTGAAGACTGTGATCTCTTTTTATTCCAACTTTCTAATTTTATTAGGATTTTATTATGAATGTTTTGATAGTACATACATATTTTACAGCACACCTCATTGTTCTTAAGAGATAAGCAAATTTACTGTGACACTGTATTAGCAGGGACTGTCTCCTTGTCAAGGAACTGGGAGATGGGGTAGCGTATTCCGGGAGACTACAGCCACTGCCTCTGACCTGGAAATAGATATATTGAATTTAGTTTGTTGGACATAAGTTAATTATCAAGTTTCATCATATAAATCGTCTTCAAAGAGAAAAGGCAACAGGATGGCTCATTATCGTAGAGTTCCTTGCTCGCCTTCATCGAAGCCCTTGCTCTCTAATGCTAAGAGCCACAGCCTCTGATGGAGACTTTAATTCATGGCAATACTGCAATGCAGTTCATTTCAGGATCTCTATTGTTGTTTCGCTAAGGGTTCATTCTTCTCAGTAATGGGAATGGCTCTGCTCTACAGGAGGTTAAACATACAGAACCCTAGTGGCTTGCATGATTTCTGACTTCAGAATAGTTCCTGGCACACAGCTGATGTGAAAGAAGCTGTCATATATTTTTTTTCCAGCAAGTAATAGCATCTTATGTAGAGTTTTCCCCAAAACGCTTTATGATATGAAGGCTAAACACACACATATACGTGCATACACATGACTGGAATAAAAAAATATATACAAAAAGTCCCAGGCTTGTTTCACACTGAAGAAATCCAATCATAAGTACAGCTAATCATCAAGTTTTTCTGTAAGTATTCCTTCAGGAGGGGATTTTCATGTAAAATTTTCATGCTTGTTTGTTTAAAGCTTTAGTATAAATTTGCAGGTGATGAGAGCAACCTTCACTCTGATAAAAGAACAGACCACACTACTGATTGGAGAAAATTACATGAAGTTTTTTAATCAAAGTCTCTGTGGTCTACTGTCTGATTTTCTAGGCCAGATGTCAAATGTTTTTCACTGATGTGGATGTTGAAATAATCACTAAACCAATTCCAAGAAAGAGAAAGTGAGACAGTAATAATGTTTCATTTCAGTATTACATAAGGTCTCTTCCTCAGCCATGAACAAAGTAACAGGACCCCTCTGATTCAATATAATTACATAAACTATTACTTTGAATATTTTAGATTAGTTTCATCTCTTCAGATTGTGCACTTCCTTATGAATATGTGACTATGGCATGAATTTAGTTGCTTTCAGCTAAAATGTGAAACAACTTGCAATTACCAATTTGTTTTATTTTCAAGATTTACATTTAATTTAAAACGTGATTAGCCATTTATTATTTAATCTATCACAACAATAATAACTGATCACTTTTTTTAAAAACCTAGAGCTCCCAAGAAAAGCAGATCTCTTGTTTAAGATGCCAGGAAAATGAGTTGCTAATCTGATATATACTGTGATTTTTTCTTCTTTTTTTAAATCAGCAAATCAGTCTGGATGAGACAGAGAAAATAGATTAAAATAAAATGTTGAATTTCTGATTCAGAGCTTTATGAAGTTACATATGAATACACAATATTTTTTCTACTTTTTTTTTACTGGCACAAATCTGTTTTTTCCCCCTGAAAACAGCAATATTATAGAAGACAGTCTTACTTAAGAGGACAAATATTTTCTCAAACGTATTTGAAATCAATATTGGGATATTTTTAAAATTCCTGAGAAAATCTCCCACTGACAGATATGATTCAGCCTGAAGAAATTTCGCTGGCATTGGCCTCTCCTGCAGTAGCACCTGGTTTCATTCCTGGAATTCTCCACCTCCTTCTCCTGTCCATCATATCACTAGCCTAAGAGAATTAAAATACCTAGAGACAACAGATACTTTAAAGTCTCTTCAGGATAGGAATTTCTTTGAAAACAAAAAGAATAAACAAAACTCTTTTAAGAGAGTGAAACTGGTATTTAAAAAGTATGAGTAGCAGTGGATGGGACACAAGAAGTGCTCCTCCCAACTAAATGTTCTAGAATCAGTAAAGCAGCAAACCCCTCAACCCCAAAGAATATGGTCAAAATAAGCCTGCCTTGAATGTCTGCCCATGAACTAATCCAGGCATTTCTCCCAGATGAATATCGGACTTTCTCCTGAGGATATTTCGATGATGAAACATTTCCCATTTCATTTATTTTATTTCAGTTCTTCATTTTCCACCAGACCGTTGGTAAGACTTTGATTTTTAGTCTTCAATTCTAGTTATTTATTGCTGTATAACAGGTCACCCTAATCTTAGTGACCTAAAACTGCAACAATTATTTTGTTATTTTTTCTCACGGTTCTGGCAGTTGATTATGTTCAAGTGGATGGTTCTTGACTGGAGCCTGGACTGGAGTCATTTCATGTCTGGCGGTTGATATTGGCCATTGACTTAAACCTCAGCTAGGACAGTCATGGTCTCTCCATGTGGCCAGGGCTTTCCCACATCAGACAGGAAGTAGAAGCTCCTAATTTCTTAAGCCCTGGAGCCTGACAGGCACAAACTCACTTCCACCATATTCTGTTGGTGAAGCAGTTACAGAACCTAACATCAAGGAGAGGGTACACAGACCCCACTTCTTAATGAAAGTAGTGTCAAAGAATTTGGGGCTAATTTTGAAAGTATTATCTTTTTAGAGTAAACTATCAAGCTTTTAATATATGTTGATTACTGAATAAATTAAAGAAGTTAAAGCAAAATATAATGACAGTCTAAATTAGTTCAGAATTAGTGGCAATAGGTAAAAGAGGATGGGTGCGATAAATCTGTAGAGAAAAGAGGAGAGGAGGCTCTCAAATATACCTGAAGTGACTGGCCAGCAGGACGTGGATAATTAGGGTGCAATTATCTGTGACAGAATGTGATGTTTCAGAAAATACCAAGACATTAGAATCACTCAAAAGCAGGTTTGAGTCTCTGCTCCACCAACAACCTCATGCATGCTAATTTATATTTCTGAGCCTCAGTTAAATAATATCCACAAGTGAACACAGTAACAGCTAACATGCAGAGTTGCTGAGAAGATTAGAAATCATGCCTGTTAACTATTGAACACAATGCAATAGTGACATAAATAGTCCAACAAGTCAAAGAATCTCTTAATATATATCTATGTCTTTTGAATAATGGTTTTTATTAAAATGTCTTGACTCAATGTTTTTATTTTGTGTGATTTTATGTCATTAATTCAGTCTTTAGCAATCTCTGATAAGAAACTTAATCCTCTAACTGCAGGCTACATTCTGAGCATTGCATCAAATGTTGGGCTTGAATTCCATGTCACTTGTGAATTGCCAACATTATCTAAATGTCTAAATCTGATCAGTTTGAGAATTTGTTAAACTTTTTTTTATGAATATTCACTATCTTAAACATTCTTTATCTATTTGATCTTTTTCATGATTTGGAATGTTAATAATTATACTTAACAAGAATGAATTTTTTTATAACATATTTATTGGTGACATATCTAGAAGGCCAATGCTTAAGAAAATCAATTAGAAATCCTTAATTTTGTAAAATTTTTATTCAGATAAGTTATCTTCCAAAGTTTTAAAATAAAGAAATAGTACTTTTACTGTATGAGAAAAGCTTTGCATGGTTTTTCCTTCTTCACATCTCCTGGACATATTCTGATGCAGAGAAAGGAAAGTACAATCAGTGAGACTTATTCAAGAATTTCAGCAACACAGAAAGAGCTTGTTTCATATGCACAAATCCTATATTATTTATTTAATATCCAAAATAGACAATTCAGGTGAATATTAATATATGCAAACTAAATCCATTATCAATTCAGGTTTTTAAAATATTACAATAGTCATTTTGGGAAGAAAGGAACAATGCATTCCATGGCCTTTTTATAGAGCTACTGACTGCCTCAAGAGGATATAGAAACCATTATCCTTACCATATTGCAGGTTACTTTTTTAACTTAAAAATAAAATCCATAGACCATGTTGAATAATCTCTCTTGCAAGACCATCATCCTACCTGCATTGAAACACTGAGATAAGATATTCAATGGGTATTAATGCTCTTTACTTATCATTGAGCTTTAAAAAAGGCTCATGTAACTAGATTCACATTTTATGCTGAACTGGGCTCTATTTTTAATTCCTTTGGCCATTGATGGATGAAACATACAAAAAAGATAAATTTGTAACCAGTGAGTCAGGTGTTTATAACTTCTGAAAGAACATATTCAGAACACTCAAAAAGTTAGAATGGAATATGGTGATTTCCTCAATTCCATGTGAATCAGATAATTGTGATATCCAACTACTTTAATATCATGTTTTTCTAAATGTTGTTTTCAAGATAAGAGAAGAAAAATATAAACTTAAGACAGTTTCTACTTGACTTTTTAAGTGACAAACATAATAATAATATTAATTGATTATTTACACAGTTCTGGCCCATGGAGGATTGCAAACAACATCAATTTCTTGCTTGCTTTATATTAGATGATAGGTACTGCTGCTATTCTCCAGGAACAATCGGATTCCTCTCTATCTTTGGGTACACTGGGAGCATAGCATGTCCCCATCTCCTTGAAGTTAAGAGAGGCCAAATGACTTCCTTTGCACAGTCAAATGTGGGTAGGTATAATGATTGGCAGAAATGACATGTGTCATTTCTGGGAAGGAATGTAGTTGCTAATATTCCACTCTCCTGTTCATGTTTCACCCTTCTAAGGTGATAGTGAAAAAAAAAAAAAAAACCGTGTTGCTAAAACCATTGGCATGTCTTGATGTATGGTTCAGAATTTTAAAGCTACATGGAATACTACACTAACTCATAGGTATGGCTATTCTTGAGAGTTACTTGGACTCAGAGTGGTCTTTGAATGAGCTAAAAATAAATATTTGATATTGCAAACTCTTTATATTTGAGGATAGTTTCTTACCTCAATATAATCCAGTCAATATTCAATACTTTCACCTAACTCAATTTCTTCATTTATGTTTCACATATCTCATGGTATATACACTCATTATTTAGAAGAAAAAGATAAAAGATTAAATGGTGTATAAAATAAAAACTAAAAAACATAGGTCTATAATCTGAGAAAATTTATGCTAAATGTATTTTTTTCTTTGACATATTTTGTTTAAAAATGACAGTACAATTTAAAACATAATTATTCTAAAATCTGCTTTCTGTCTTTTGGATTTGTAACCATACATCAAGACATGCCAATAGTTTTTGAAAAATTACTGTGAGTCCCTTATGCGAGAAAAGAGAAAAAAAATTGCTTCATGTTTAAAATTTGGGAAATGCAGATCTTGAAAGTGAAATCTTGAAATGTTTCCATAAAGTTTGAAAATCATCTTAATTGAGTCATAATTTAAAGACTGTAGAATTATAAAACTTAAGGTCTGGAAAGAATTTCATATATACTTTGGTTCCCAAATCCCATTTTGCACATTGAGAATCTGAGAGCCTACGATATTAATTGACTTGTCCACGATTAGTTTTATAGGGATGTTCTTCTGCTAAAAGTCAACCTCCATGAGCACTCTATTTTTTAAAATATAAGGTCAAAGCTTCTTAGATTACTTTTAACCTCAGATCACTATTACAACAATCTAATCTCACAACTATGCTAAGAACCTCACTATTTTCTGAACAAGATAGGCTCATTCCTTCCTTTATGTATTTGCCAACGTACAACTTTACCTCTGTCTAGATTACCTTCCCAATCTTATCACCCTGACAAACTCCCACTCAACCTGAAAGACTCAGCTCAAGTTTAACTTTTCCTGCCCTTAGTGCTGCCAAATGCTGTATTTAAATTGTCCTATTTGTGTGATCCAAACACGTTTCATATTTACATTGCTTTGCAGTTAATTTGTGATAAATTATATTTTTGTTTCCAAATTTTTGTTCTCTACCCTCTAAGAGGATTCTTTATCCTTACCCATTATCCTGTAACTTGCAATGCCTTTCTATAGGAGAAATTTATTCTTTTGCTCTGTTGACATCAAGCTCAGCCATATGACTGTATTTTCTGAGAATTCCTCTCCTCCAATTTAGAATCTGAATCAAATTTCAGTGATACAAAAAAACAAAACAAACAAACAAAGGAAAAAGGTTTATACATTGAATAAGAATGTTGTACATGCATACAAAGACAGTAAAATTATTCACACTATGTTCTCCTCATTTACAAGTTGGAGAGAAACCAAGTGTAAATTTTTGAGGGGGAGTTAAAGAACAAGGGGAGTAGACTTAGACTTCAGGGTTGAGATAAGTTGGGTCCAGTAGAAATCATTAATCTCTTTCTGATCAATCTAAGATGGATTTATGGTGAATGAGGATTCTTAGGAGTCATCTTCAGAACAAAGAGATATGTGGTGGTATTAATAAAATGCAAAAGTATTCACATAGTTTTAATGTACAAAATAAGATATTTTTGCATAATTTTCATATCCCACACAAATATAAAATGAATAAGATAAAACAAAGTCATGTAATATACTTTTTATCTTTTTCTAGGAATATTTTGCTATTCTTTCTTTTGTGTTACAAAATATGAATTTAAAAATAAAGTATTTTAAATCAGACTTTGATTTTCTAATAAAAAGTATGCATATTTGTTTTCCTTAGGGAATTTTCTAAAATAGTTTATTTTATCTGTATTTTGCTTTTTAACTCACATATTACATTTTTTAAAGTTGGAGCTGTGTTTTAGAGCAGCTAAATGTCCAAATGAAGTAAAATGTACTCTTTTCTATTTCTATTCTTTTTATTCATTTCAATGATTTTAATTATAATCATTAAGATATTTGAAATAATTTAGGCATGAATCAATAGCCAGTTAGTAGAAATTCTGATCGATTTGCAGTTTCGTAGATCTCAGACTGGGGAATAGTGCTGAAATTTACTAAAAGAGATAGATGATAGAAACTGGACTAAATGATGTGTTTATAGTTAAATCAATCAGTCTCATTCGTGAGCTTAGTTCTTTCTTATTTAGGGAGTGCTGAATGAGAATCAAGGCAGGCTGCATGAAATGTATTGATTTTTATTTTAGGTACTATTGTGTGACTTACCAAACTGATAAGGAAAATCATTAGGAAGTGATACAATGTAATCCTAAGAGTCCACTTGTGAAAGTTACACAGATAGGAAATTAGATTTCATGTTTATCCACCATTCTATTATGCCTCATTCCAATAGGTATTGTAAAAATATTCCTGGGACTCTGATGAGGATTCACTGGTCATATTTATAGAGATATTTATTATGTCACTCTGGGAAGGATGACCTATTTATGTATAGAAGTTTATGTAGAAGAGTTTCTATTTTTAACCTTTTATCTACTTGAAAACTTTTAGTCTCTTTGTCCAACAGTACGTCACCCTAATTCTTTCTCTAAATGAAATAACTTCTCCCCTACATATTTAATTTCTAAGTCTAATGTTATTATTTACTTGGATTTTCAGAAATATGGATTTCTTCACGATAGATGGCATTGTTCACTTGTGATTTATTTACTGATGTATCATTTGATACACACATTTCATGCCTCATTTCCCATAACTATAAGTGTTCCTTTTATGGGTTCAAGTTAAACTGTGGGACAAAAGAACATTATAATATGAAAAGACTTGATTTAGAAGATGGGAGATAATGAGGCTATTTGGTATATGTATTAAAACTCATTTGGGAATTTGCTATTGGTTTATATCCCTAAATCCACCATGGGGTGATTATGGAATTCTACAATTCTCACATTATATTCAATATCTCTAATTTATCCAGATTTATTATGCATGAACAGTCTCATAGAGAATACAAATAAAATACAGTAGCACATTGCTCCTAGCAAAGTAAAAAACTACTATAATTAAAACACGACTTAATATTATTGGTAAATTATCCTCATTGTCATTATTATACTAAACATTTCTGTTTACATTCTGGAAAAATCTGAAAAAAGTCTGTTAAATTTTTATCATTACTAAATTTTCTAAATTTATTTTTATTTATACAAACACAAAAACAAACAGATATGTCAGAGTGCTGGACCCTATGTCATGATTGTACAAGAATACTGATATGATAAATAGAAAGAAATCATTTCAAGTATTAAATATTATCTCAAATATGGTACCATTTTATGACAATAAAATAAAAATCATTCAAAGTATCCTATGTGTTGACTATTAGCATATAATGTATAGGAAAGATGGAAAGTTATTAAATTTAATATAGAAAATTTATTCTAAGAATTTTATTTTCTTATTGTTTTATGCGTGTTTATTTAGGGTATGTGTTTATAAAATTGTTAATTTTTTAAAATAAGTTGCTTTAACCAAGTAAGATGTTTAATCATATGAAACAAAAAGTAACCAAAGTGAGAATTATTTCTAAATCAGTAAACATTTTCCGACGTAAGACTAAGTCCAGAAATTGTTCTTTTCTTGCTAAAAGTCAAGTAGTTTATACTATACCCTGTACCTTATAAAATTCCCTCTATACACAGAAACACACACACATACTAATGGCAAGTGAGCAGTTTTGCAGCTCTCAGGAATAGTGGGATGCCTTAAGTTCTAAAATGTATACCAATCTATTCAAGCAGAATCTCCTGAAAATAAAATAAAACAAAACACAAAAGCAACAAATAATGTAATTATGGCTACATAAATAATTGGATGATAATTCTGTACAATATATATGGGTTTTGAGTAACTACCAGTGGAGAGCTAAGAGTTCCTGGCTATCTGAAAATCAGCATTGATAGAAGAAATTAACCAGATCAGTGTACAATATGGACTGGCACGGGGCACAGAAGACAAACAGCGAATAATAAAACTGTAGGATGATAACAGAAGAAAGGGACAATCACAACATATTTCCTGTGATGTCCCGACCAGGTATTCACTCATATCTTAGGAGGGATTATAATGTAATATCTAAAAACCACTTTTGTTCTATCTATATGTTATTTATGAACAGTATGGTGTACTGGTTAGGAACATTGCTTTGATACCAGCAAAGCTGGAGTTTAATTTTGGTCTTGCTTTTTACACTGATGTAAACTTGAGTACCTAACATTACCTCTGCACCTCCCTTTCCTTACTGATGAACTGGCAATAATAAAACAGTTGACTAGGATTCATGAGCTTTAAACCAGCTAATGACCAGAAGGAACACAGCACCTGTACTTGGTGCTTTGGCTGCTCCCAGTAGTGCTGGTTATTTTGCCTTAAGAGAGCTAGCTGTTCAGCATACATGACTGTTTATAATACATGACATAACTATTACAGGAGGTTGAGTTTATTTCTTAACTAATCTTTTATTTTTTAAATTTGTATGTTTTTTTATTTATTTTGAGACCATAGGTTAAATTAACTTCGTGCATTTTTTAAAAAGTGGTAGCTGAACTGAGTGGAAATAAATAATAGAATAACAGCCTCACTTCCTAAATGGCCACAGGGAATGCATCACTTCCTCAGGCATACTTTTAATATGCCATCAAATTGTAGGAAACAACACTGTGAAATAAATAAAGCCAGGAGTTTGTCTTCTGAGGACTACAAATAATCCAAACCTAGAAAATTCTTTACATCTCATTTCTTATTGATTATATTTTTATAAAGCACTTCAATTTAGCCCTAAAATTATTGATATTACAGTTAATGATATAATTGAACTGTCTTATATGTTTGTTTCAGGTTTATTTTTTTTTTAAGACAAAGGACAGAGCAGATAAATAGGACCACAGATGACCTTCTGATAAATTTTTGTAAACCAAGACAGAGCTGGAAATGGCAGTAGTCCAAACTCATCACCTGGGAGATCACACAGATGTGAAGATAAAAGTTATCCATGTGAGCCCCTTGACAATGCTCAGCATTTTATTCAGGATCTCAGGTAAGCCACCTGCATGCTGATGACATCACAAAAACAAAGGCCGAGGGCTGATTACTGGATGGGTGCTCTTTATTATCATATATCAGGTGTCACCTGTAATTTCATGTCTCTGGCAATGTGACAGAATCCGTCTGTCATCTAACCATGGATCTTAGTCAATTTTCTCTGCTCTTTGGAAACAAGCTTTTATATTGTGTGGGAGTAGTAAGGAGCCTGCCCGTTCTGAGGCTGGCTGTGAAATAAACAGGACAACAGTTAAAGAAAAAAGCTGATATTTTCTACGCGGTACCAGTAAAGAAAAGGCCCTGTCTCTCTGCAATTTTAGTATATAAAACTATCACCAGTTCAAATCAACAGGGATGTTGGTGATGGGATCCAGTGTGGAGTCAGGACAGTCAACAAAGCAGAGAGCTTTGAATATGGGGTGTGTTTTAAATACAACTGTGTTATAACAAGGTCCTTGAGGTGCTCTACATTCAAAGGAGAAAGGCCAAGGTATAGAGTTCATGAAATTTGAGAGATTTTGGAACTGTTCCACAATGACTAAATTTGGAAGGAAAAAGCAGGAGTAAAGTAAAATTACTATGTAGAAAAAAAGAAAAATGTATAAGAAAGGTGCCTTGCAGTCTCTGAACACAAAGGAGGTGACAATAGAAAGAACAACTGAAATAATTTGGAATTTTTTATATCATTTTAGATTTGGCTGCCATTAAAATGAGAATATATTTAAATAGGGACTGAGTTTACATGTATTTAGGAGTATGGAAAAGGGAGGGGGGCTTGTCTATTCACAGTAAGTTATGGTAAGCCCACTTCGGGCCAGGAGGATGTTCCAGTAACAGTCACAATGGAGATACAAAGGGCTTTGTCTTTATGGAGAGTCATATGCTGAAATGCAGGAAGTTATGATTTATCTGGATGGGTTGAAAATTCTATAGAGTAATATCTTAAATTCTTCACAATATTGGAATATTGAGTAAGCTGAAGACTTATTGTCAAGTCAGTTTTGGTGTGGTGGGTAAAAACACATTTTGATTAAATGCGAATTCAGAATGCTCAGGGCATCTCTCAGTTTTGAATTGAAGTAGAGAATCATGGAGCTGACATTACAATGCCTGCCCCATAACAATAGGCTTGATTCCATAAGAAGCTCTAAGTCTTTCTCACAGTCAATTACCAGTCAGGGTTTCCAGACCCTGCATTTGTCATAATTATATTTGAACTTGTTGCTGGGTGATTGGAGGGCTGTCTGAACTTACTTAGATGGAGAAACCCAAAGCGGAGAGAAAGACGAGGTGAAGGCCCCAAAGGTCAAAGGGACCCCAGTCTCACTAAGGTTCTAGTTTCTAACAACTTGACCATATGACCATGACAAATAGCATTGGGTAACACCTGACGTATAATATTGTAGTAAAACATTCAGACAGAAACAGAACAGAACAAAAAGAACAAAGTAATGCTGCAGAGAGAGGAAAAGAATTGTGAAAATTCATTGTGGAGATATATTTTTAAATATCAGTAATCAATCAATCTGAACCAGACTGACCATTTTCACTGGTAGCAATTTTCTCTCATAATGAAGAATTTGATTTTGGATAATATTAAAGGTTTTTCACATCCCACTTGCCCTTCATTTTCACAAGCCTCGGTCTGTCCTTCATACATGAATGTAGTGATTAAAAGCACATCTTCTTGGACCTGGGCTTTTGGCCATTGAAACAGATTCTCTTTTACTTAAAAAATTATCTTTTACCATAAAGTGTACTGAGGATAGAAGAGAGGGACAAAATTTTTGTGTTCTCTTACTATAGAACACACGCCTGAACCATCACATATAAACGTTTGGATTTTTCATACGTGAATTCTGAAAACCATGGTTGCCAAAGATTCTAGAGCATATGAGTGTATGATAAACATATAATATTTATACACAGTGCATAATCCCACCAGCCTAAATAAGGAAAGGTACAGGTAATTTTTCACCAATGATAACAACCAATAGTGTCTCTCTAGCAACGCAAGTGCTACACCGAGGCACTCACAGTGGCGTGCCTTCTAAGTCAGTCTTCAAGCAAGACAGACCTTTAGTTCCCTCTGAACCCTAGGCCTACTCCCAATAACACAGGACGTTCTGCTCCTGGAAGGTCACTGACGCCCATCCCCTCTCCTTTCTGCTGTTATCACTGTGCACCATGCAGCACCTACCCCAGAGGGCGATGCCAAGAGTCCAGGTCTTGTTGCTTGCTGCTTCTCCTTCAGGTTCCTGTCACCATGGCCATGTTCCCTGCTACTGTACATCATTAAGAAAGACTTTTGTTCTTCCTCTCTTTCTGAACTCCCAGGATGATGGCATCAATTTTCCATGCTGGAGGGGAATAAGGAAACCTCCTTTTACCAAGGATCACCACTTATATGACCAATCAGAAACAGGAGCATTTCTTGTGACAGAGCTGGGTTGCTTCTGCCTGGTTACCTGGAGCCCAGTTCAGGAGCTTACAGATCCCACTTTACCCAAAGGATTGAGTTAAGTCACCCAAACTACCTTCAACTCCCTCTGCCTCTCCTTCGTTCAGGACTAGCTTCTAACTTTGTTTTTCCAGGGCAAGACTTCTCCCCATGTTGTATTTTGATTTTGACCTCACATCCACCCTAAGAAAGACAGAGAGAAAGAAACTTTTATAGACTCAAAAACAGTGAAGGCAATTGTTTTCCTCTTTTGACAAATATGGTAACCTTTAAAGCCGAGTGCTACTTCCAGCTGTAAATAATTTGTGCTCTCGAGAGCAGAAGATGTTGCTTTACTGGTGTTTCTATTTTCCCCTCCATTTTTCTCTGCAATAGTGTGATGAATTTAAAATGTATATTTTGAGTGCTAACTTAGAAAGAATGTTATATGGGTTAATTAGTTATGGTGCTACCTGGTTTTAATTTTATAAATGGAGTGAATACTTTTTAAAGTATTAACATATTTATACATATCACAAATAATGCATTTTGTGATTTATTCCATAAAATGAAATAGAAACAAAAACAAACAATTTATTGTCGTGACACCCATGAATAAGAGCCAATATCCTTTTAGCCTAGAAATTTTACTTTTAGAAATATATTCTAAAGGCATACTCATATAAGTGGACATAGATAATATGTCAATGAATGTTCATTGCAATATAAGATACATAAAAATAGAATATTATGCAGCCTAGTGGCTAATATAAGGTAAATCTATAGAGCTATATGTACCTATATAAAAAGAAGTTTAAAAAGTATTATTTGCAGAATGCCAATTTCAAAACATTGAGTATATCATGATTCCATTTGTGTAAGAAAAGTATGAACATACATAGACTTGCATACACATAGAATGTTTCTAAAACCATATATAAGATTCATTTTAACATTTTTGTGAATGGTACTAGCCAAATAGGGAAGACTACATTTACTTTTATTCCTACAGTTTAAATATTTTATCATGAGTTGGTGCAATCTTATAATTAATCAAATGAAAGCATAATAATCTTAATCCTCTTCTCAATAAATACTGTACTATTTATTCAATTGGGAGAGAAAGCTCCATTTTTCATGGCACTCTGGTGAACATTTTGTTTTGGATGATTATATATTTTGTCAGGGAAGCTAATTTCTTTCATTCATTTGTAATAAATGTGAACATGGCGAGGTTAGCTACCAGGTGTTAAAACTCTTCAGTCTGGGATGCTTCTTAAAACTCTCCCAACACCTTCCCTTACCTCTAAAAGTCATCTTTTCCCTCACACAGCTGTGATTTTCCCCAACCAAACCTGTTTAAAAATAAAATAAATTGCTGAACAAACTTAGGGAGGAACAAAAAAAAAAAAAAAACTCCTAACTTGGGAGAAAAGAGTTCAATACAAACCCAGGCTGAATTTTAGCTTCTGCCTGGCAAACTCTAATAACATTGCAATTACTTGCTAATTACCCCCAGTTCCCAGAACTGACCTTCACTGGAGTTAGGAGAACTCCAGATTTGACTACTTGAGCCTTCCTTCTGAAAGTTTGCTCTTAACCTATTGTCACCTTTATAAACAATTTTCCCATCTTGCTGCCAAGCTCCAGGCCAGATTTCTGCTTTGGTTGCTGTTATCTAGATTCCTTTTTTGTGCACTCCCAATTATCCTGGCTTTCATTAGGGCCCCGGCCTGCCTTTCTCTGCCCAGTCTCTCTCCCAAGCACCAGATTTCTGCTCCAATAATCGGGACCTCGTTTCTTGTCAACAGCTTTCCAGGCACCTCTTGTCTGCCTCCCTGCCTGGCATCCATTAACCAACTATTGTACTCTGCTTATCTATTAAGATGGTTAATGCATCATCAGCTGATCTGTGACATTCTTTTATTCATTTATTCACCCATTTGTTTACTAAGTATGTATTGTATGCCCCCCATGTGCCAGGTACTATTCCAGGCTCTGTTTGGTTCTCAAGAAAACAAATTCCCTTATCTAGTGATTATTAGACAACTTCTCTTTCTTTTTCCCCTTCTTCTCCCAACTCCTGCTCCTGTTCCTCTTCATTCTTCTTGCAGCAGAACTCTTTATTATTTTCAAATGAAATCTTACTGAAATGCCAATGAAATCAAAGGTTAGAGTCAGGCTGTGAGTCTACACTGTTCCTCCTCACTTCCAAAATACTTTCTGCAGCAATTTAGAGATCCCTGAACTAATGTTTCCTGGATCTTAATTGTTTCCTCCAGATTCAGTTTCTATTCCTACAACAACTCTTCCGGGCTCCTGGCTCATCACACGTAGGCAGGTTGTGATTTAATTCTCTCCCTTCATCTTTACCAACCTTAAATCCTTGCTATACATACCCAACCATTCCTGCCTGAATCCTAAGATGTGACATTCGGACCAGAACATAAAATTAAGACGTATTCAATATAACCTCAAGAGAGAAATAGTTTTAATGCCTCTGATTTGGAGATACTTTTCAAGTGTAGGAGGTACAGGTAGCTAATGAAATATACATATGACTTATTATTGAATTGTACACGTGAAACCTATATAGTTTTATTAACCAATGTCACCCCAATAAATTTAATTAAAAATTGACTTATTCCTGCATTCCTGCTATGAAACTTGGGTCAAATTTTAGTATATGCTTCCATTTTCTAGAAAGAAAAATATAAAAGAGTGTATTTTTCTTTAATCAAGAACATACAAGTTGCAGAAATATGTAATCCAGTGCAACAATGATCTAAAATCCTATTCTAGAGAAAATTTTGTGTGTTTTCCTCTCCTTCACATCTCTCAAAAACATACCAAAATATTTTAAAAGATATGAGGATTTTTTTTCATTATAATGCTTATGTCTCACTCACTATTCTTTACCTCCCTTGAAACAGCCTGAGAGATTTCTTCAGGAGAACTTAATGTCTTTCCTCATCAGGCCTGACAAATGGTAAATAAAAGCTGCAGCAGTGGCTGCCACTGGCTGGAGTGAAGGACAGAACAATGAAAGCAAGTGTGTGTCTATTTTATGCAGCGCCCTCTTTCTCTATTATATCTTTGGGTTGCCTGGGTCAGGACAAGGTGGTCTCCAGGGGAGCTCTGACTGCTGGGGGAGCAAGTAGCACACACAGTCTGTGATGGTAGCATCTCTATTACCATTTTCCTCTGGGACAAAGCCTTGTCAAAGGTTTGAATCTGAGTCTAGAAATAAAAGAAGCCCATAAACGCAAACGTTCCTTTTTGATCACCTGAACATTCCTTTCTTCTATTTTTTGGTCCTTTCCTGCTGCTACTCTGAAAGTAATCCTGTGTTTAAGCCATTAAGGACTTGCAAATAAAGGGAGACAAAGTAGAAAAGCCAGTTGCCAATTAATATTCCTAGTAATTGTAGTGTAATTTGGGTGCTTCTAGTAAATGGGGACCATAATCACAAAGATTAATGAGGGTTACAGAGGTGGAAATTCCAGATGCTGGCAGGATTCCTAATCTCCAACTCATAGTGAAAACAGCACAGAAATATGGGAGTAAATATGATGATTAATAGAAGGGTCACATTCAGTGTCCAATTTTGAATTTATTTTGAAATGTGATGAACTTCTAAACATATCCTTAGCATTTAAAAGAGAATTCAGTCCATAGACAAGTTTATTCAAAATTTTCTCTCTTCAACAGTAAGCTAGGTGAGCAGAGATGCTGGATGAAAACAGAGCCCTGTTCCCTAACCTCGGGTTGCTTATAATTTATTCAGGGAATGAAAACCAATATAGTTAAATAGTGGTGGTCAAGACAATCAGCTGTGATTAAAACATTGTTGGGTCAAATAAACAATCTCAAGTGCTGGGCCCCTGTCTCATTTAATTCAGAACTTGGACTGGCACAGAATGTTTAACAGATATTTTTTGGATGAATAATGATAAAAGAACAGAAAAATAATGGGGTGAGAGGAAGGAACTGTAACTGGAAGTGAATTTTAAAAGAGGAATGAACAAGTTAGCAGGATGAAGATAGAAACACATTCCCAGTAAGTGATCGAAAAGTAATAGACCTGAGTTCGTATAGATAGGATAGAATGAAGACCAGCCTGAATCTAATGGAATTGTGTTTACATTAATTCAACAAAATATAATACCACAGATCAAAGGCTGTGCTAGGTGCTGATAATATATAAATTATACATTTTTTAAAAAGTCTAGTTTAGGTTTTCAGATACTTCTGGCCCTATGGATACTTAATGAGGACCTTTGAAATTAAGGTTTAAAAAGCGTGGTAAATCCAAATGAGAGTAACTTCAGTCAGGACAAGGAGTTTAGATTTTAAACAATCTGATCTATTTAGTCATGGACATTTTTGGTCAGTACGATAAAGAATGAAAGATTGTGAATGTAATGTCTAAAATATTAGAATAATAAGTAAGTAGGTAGAGAACTACTACTGCCATCTCAACTTTAGATATACTGTTAAGATTCTTATATAGCCTTCCTATTTTTTGTGTGTGTACAAATATTTATAGCTGCTTTATTGGTAATAGTCAATAACTGGAAACAGGCAAATGTCCATCAACAGGTGAATGTTCAACAGATTGTGGCATATCCATACAATGTATACTACCAAGCAATAAAAAGGAATAAACTATCGATATATGCAACAATGTAGATGAATCTGAAAATTAATGTACTGTGTAAAAAGTCAGTCAAAATTCCTTTTATGTAAAATTCCAGAAAATGCTAACTATTCCATAGAAATAGAAAGTTGGCCAGTGGTTTTGCCTAGGCATGGAGATGAGGATAGGGCAGGGACTTTCAGGAGAGAGGAATTATCAAAGGGCATGAGGAAATGTTTTTCAGTGATGGAGGTTTTTTTTTTTTTTTAGCATTTAATTTAATCTAATTTTAATTTTATTTTATTTTACTTTATTTTATTTTATTTTATCTTATTATTAGTTTCAAATATATAGTACATTGGTTAGACATTTATATAGTTTATTAAATTATCTATTTTTTAACAAAAATATTGATGCTTCTTATTACAAAACAGCAAATTTGAGGGCATACCTTATATTTAGTCATCTCTGTATTCAGTACATACTTTCCATGAGAACTGAATAATCCAGGAAAGTAACGAAGATTACAAGTAAAGATGTACACTCTTCTATGGATGCGCTGCTTGGTGTGTACTAATATTTGAGTGTTTTTCACACAGTAACCAAGCCCATTCTGTTACCACTCAGTCACCTTAAGAGATATTGAAAGAATAAGGCAAATAGTTATTACGATGCTTTGGTTTGATGATGGTTTGGTGTTACATGAATGCCAACCCTTCTTATTTTGATTAGAAATTATCATTTTATGCAAGTTCTGGTTTAAAATTGCACATGCTTGTTTGTCAACAAAGTTTGGTGAAATCACTCACTGCAATTACTTTGAGAATGCTTCATCTCTAAATTGCTTATATTGAAAGAAAAAAATACCTCCAGGTATTTTTTGTATCTTAGATTTAGCCAATACAATCGTAAATTTTTGTCTATGAAATTATTCTGAAAAACTATATATAGAAGCAACATTCCAAGAAAAGGAATGAATAGGTTAGAATTAATCGAACAGTTTAGACACACACTACTGAATAGATGATTCTCCTGGACTGTCACAAGTAAACATTGCAAGATGGCTAAAGTCCAAGGTCAGTCGGAGGCAGTGCTACAATCCACAGACTTAACAGGCCTGTGTTTGCTACTGTATCTGTTCATGCTTGTTAGTCCCTTAGCCTGGCACTAGCAGGTACTCAAGAACATGTGGCATTATCACAATATTGGTAGTTTTAAGAGAAAGATGTAGCAAATTAGGGAAATTTACAGATGGGCCTGATACCCAGATTATCAGCACACTTGTGTTGTTGTTAAAATAGAATACTCTCCAACTGTTCCATAGCTCTTTTAAAAGCATTACTGCTGAAGAAAAGTGTATTATGTAGGCAGCATTTTAAACACAACTCACATAATGATAGTGATTTGTTTCATTTTAAAGGTGAGGTAAAAGCAACAGGTGACACTCTATATTGAAAATACCAATTCACAGAAGCAGAGATTGTTTAAAATTAAACAATCTTTTTTCTTTACCCATTTTCTAATTTCTGTGGTAGGTTATTTGAAATTCTTTTTTTTTCCTCTTTAATTACTCAAAGCCAAGTATAATTTAACAAAAGGTTTCAGTAACTTCAAAAAGTAATGGATTCCCCTTCATGTCTACGTAAGCTCAAGGTATATTTTCCTGACCTCTCTCTTGTGTCCATCTTCAATATTATAAGGCTTTAAAAAATACAACAGGGAGATAAATTGATCTGAATCCTATGAAATCCACTTTACTTCAAATCTGAAGTCTTTATAGTAGACCAGTTCAACAACAAGACAAATTTAGTCTTGACTCTGCAACAAAATTCAATATTGTGGCACATTATTGACTGGAGTCATATAATCAACTTCCTTGGTCATTTGGATTTCAATATATGGAAATGAATGTTCCACAAAGATTTAATAGCATCGTTTGGTATATTGTTTTCTATCTCTGGAACATAAGCATGGTAGCTCTTCCTGTTGCCCTGTTTGCTTTGCACTCAACCAAAAATAAAAGAATTGCTAAGTTGAATAGTGGTTTTCTTTAGAGAAGTCATGATAGATAAGGCTTGGCTTCAATATTGACCAGGGCTTTTGTGATCATTCTGAATAGATTTCAGGTGTACAGCTCTTTCTTGGCAAATGCGGATAAAAGGACAAGGATACTCAGATGGCAGGGTGTAGGCACTCCTCTACAAGCTCCTGTTTTCTCTTCTATACTTTCAAAATTCATAAAAAGCTGATTTACAAGATTAAAGTTCTGAATCCCCTACCCTCTTCTACTGTAGGTAAAACTATGAAAATGTGCACTTTTTCTCCTCATCACTTTGTCTCCTCAAGTCTGATAGATCTGACATTTTAAAATGAAGAGCTTTGCTTTTAATTCTGGAACCTTGTTCAAAGTTGACGTTAAATAAATTAATATGGAGAAAAATACTCTAGTAAATAATCTTGCAGTGGTAGGCAGCTATTACTTTTCTTTGGCGAAAATAGTTTATGTGCTTTTCACCTTTGAATCAAGTGTTATTTTAGATTTCGGAGTGAAAGTTTTTAATAATAGTACTTAAAATATCTTGCATTTTAAATACTATTTAATTATAATTTGCTTCTTTGGGGAATATATCATCATGTGATTTAATTTGGTATATACCCTCAGGGGGAACATATTTCAATTATAAAATATTTCTCCTAGAAACAATAATGCTTCAATGATTTATTTCAGAATGCTATTGTGAAATGGCTTATTCACCTGGAATTTGAATGCAATCAAGTTTAAAAATATAGCATAGATAGTCCAGAATGGATGAAAAATGAACATATGTGCTTTTGTGCTCACACACAAAAATCATATTTATATATATTTTCAGTCTTTACATAATACTTCAATTATAATATCTTAAAAAAAGAACTTAGAAAGCTGAGTGCTATGAAACATATTATCTCTTCAAAAAGTTCATTTTTGGACAAGTATCATTTGGATAGGGATTAACTTAATCAGAGATTTTGAATCTTCTTTACTTTAATTTTTAATCTCTTTTTAAAAAAATATGTCTGAATCTTTAAAAGACCTAAACCTGTAGTCACAAAGCACTGCTTCAAAAAAGGAGGAAAAAAAAAAAAAAGAAGGGAAAGTTTTTAAAGCAGCCACCGGCTGTAAGAGAGATAGTGCAGGCAGGAGATTTGTGACAGAGTGGAGCATGAAACCCATCAGCTGATGAGTGAAAATCCCTGGTTTCTAATTAATCGAGGTACACAGGCCAAGGGATGAAGAGGATCAGGGAAATGAAATCAGGAAAAAGATACCATCAGTCATTTCTGCGGCCCATTGTCATACTTCAGAATCTGCTGTAATGAATCACTCAGGCATTCCACAGATACATTCAAATGGTGAAGAAAATTCATTGTCCGGTGAAGAGCGTTTGATAAAAATCTTTCTTTTCCCCCCCTCTTTGTCAGAAGCCTATGATCAGAAAAGGAAATCCAGACAGCACAACAGGTGTGCTTTTTGCAAGCCTGGTGAAATCTGCAAATGAACCAAGTATGGAAGAATTTTTGTACTAATTTTTTTTTTCCTCCCAAAATGCATATGTGGAGGGTGGCGGGACAGTGCATCCAGCAAAGGAGACTTGTCATGGAAAAGGACTGCAAAAAGTGTCAGATTAAGAGAATCACAGAAGTGAGCCCCTTCTTGCAGTTGAGAAATTCATAATATGTAAAATCTTAACTAGGGAAATAAGAAACAACATTAGGAAATGTAACAATATTGAATTTAATTGATAAAGAGAGACATTTCCTTTGAAGGAATTTATCCAATGAAGAAAGCATTATGCATTACATCCTGGCTCTGATTAGAAAAAGAAAAACCCCATCCTCAAAGTCTGACAGCTGCTTTTGGACCCATGGTTTCTGGGGCTTCCTAGAGAAAGAGTTTCCTTTAAAGTCAGTGAGACTTACCCGTGATGAATGCACATTTCAGCCTGAAGGTTTTGTTCAAAGGTTTCCTAATTCAGGCTTGCATTCCTCCTGGGGTATTGCTCACTTTTGTGGTGGTCATGTGTTTTAATGGAGAAAATATTCATTGTGGCACCTAAGACACAGTATCTGTGCATTTAGACTTTGTAGCAACTTTGCGATCATAACAATTCCTTGTAGCAGCTCCAAGTGCTTTGTGGCATTAGGTGACATACAAAGATAATTGTTTAAAAATAATCAGGTACTGTACCGAGACATATAAGGATGGCTGATTCATTCTAAATTTAATTATTATAATATAGGGTTTCGCTGTCTATATTATCAATCACCAAGACACTTTAGAGTTGATAATATTAAAATTGCAACAATAATGAGAATTCTACTTCATGATGAAAATAATTTTAATCATGGGTAGATTACAAATCCATTTACAGTTACGGTTACTGAGAATTCTATTATCTACCTTCTCTTGTAAAAGATGTTAAGACATGTTTTCAGGAAGTATAAAAGATTATAGGAGTATGCTGCTTCTATAAAGTTCGAAGCACAGGCTTTGAGAAAACCTTGAGAAAGCTTCCAAACTGTCAAGACTTATGGGATGGAATGCAGAGCAGAGAGGTGCCTGTGATGTCGGGTAGGCATAAAGCCCTGTCTTTTTTGGCTCCTGTTTGCTTTATTCTTTCAGCGAAAATTATTTTTGAGAAGCAACTATGTCAGAGGCACTGGGCTAGGTGTTCGAGATGAAGCAGCGTGTTTCCTGCCCTCACGGTGTTCACAGTCTAGTTTGTGTTGATGTCTGCCCTCGCCTTGAAGACAGTTTGGAGTTTAAATGGATTCCAATGGAAGGCAATGAATGTGCCCAGGCAAAGAGTGGTCCTCAATCTGGCTGCACATTAAAATCACCTGGGATGTTAAAATATAAACACAAATCTATCTATCCATCCACATCTCTCTCTCTCTCTCTCTCTCTCTCTCTCTCTCTCTCTAATCTCTATCTCTATCATCTGTATAGATATCCAAGCTCCATCTTTAGAATTTTGGTCTGGAGTGGGGCTCAGGCATAAGATTTTTAAGAGGCTCCTCAGGGAATTTTAACACGCAGGAAGCTTAGAAAACGCCCAGCAAAGAGGACAGCATCTCAAGAACCGCCTCTTTGGACATTAACTGAGATAATTCTCTGCTCGCCTGCTAAACCCCTAGGAAATATTCTAGTGTCTGACTGAAGTAAACTAGCTTTTTCTATTTTGATCCTATGAGAATATCAGTTTCACCAAAGTACAGTAATTTATTTTACAGAGAGTATATAACTTCATATAGCACTTTATGATGACCTTTGCTAGCTGTGACTTCATCTCCCCTTCTGGTGTCAAAGTTAATCAGATATGGTCTGATATTTGGCACAAATAAGATTTACTCACTGCTGTGCATTTACTCTAAGAGTTAGGTTTTATTATACTAAGTGTGCATTTAAGAAGCTGAGTCCAAAGATACTAAATGTTTTTGAGGGGACGGAATAGTAGGAAGATAAGAATTCAGTGGTAATGGATGGCCAGATTATTACAACTGTAATTCTCTGGTGTGATGTGTTTCAAAAACTCAGGTAAACTGTATTCTGCTTCACAGAATCTGTGGTCTCTAGTTTATGCATTTGGACTTTACTGGGTGTAGAGATACACACCTGAATGACTTTCTAAATGTTTCTAATTATATATTTAATTTCTATAAGATATATCTTATATGTATACATTTGTAAAAATAACCAGAAAAAAAATCATAACTTCTATTGTCACAATTATATATATTTTTTTATCCCATGTTTATCATTCCCTTGTTCTTTATCAGGATTCTCTTTCTCTTATCTACCTTTCTTCACCCTTAACCCTGATCCCCCTGCTAAAGTATTTTTTTCTTATCTTATTTTCCCTTCACTCTATCAGGAACTAACAAAGTCAGTAATCACAAATATCGCCAAACATTTACTCGATCCCTTTGCTCAGTCTTTGTTTTCAGTAATACTCATATGTGGTAGCGTGTACGTGTGCTCATATGCATAGACATGGAAATAATTAGTTTTAAAGAATCAGTCTATTACCATCACTGTCACTTAAAGCATTCCCACAAGCGTGTAAACTGCGCCCCACACTGGTCCCCTGCTTTGGTGGAACTCTATGAATAAATTACATTTCCAGAGTCTGCCAGCTTTCCAATTCCAGCTTACTGCACTTTGGAACAACATTTTTCCTTCGTATGTTGCATAAATTTTGTCTTTCTGAGTTTATTTTCATTCCTCTGTTTCTCTAGTCCGCCAATAAGTTTTGCAGGAAGAAATGGCCTCTCTCATGGGACTTATGCCTGTAATTAGGTCAAATAATTTGGGTGATGATTAAAGCAGCAAAACCTGCTTCGATGGCATTCAGTCAGGAGTATCATTTAACATTTGTGTTTGCATGCTAATTTTCGGAATTGGAAAATACAGAGATACAAGTGTGAGATTAAAATTTATTTTCTTTAAAGCAATAAACTAGGTTCATTATGGTCTCTTTTGGCAGTCAGAGAAATACAAAGCATTAAGCTGTCAGATTTTAGAGTAACAGTACAGAATTGTGAATTCTGATTTGGAGTCACAGACATTGCAATCATTAACTCTATATATACTTGAATTTATAAAATGAATTGGCAAAGGGAATAGGAACAGAAAGTTGTAAATAAGCTAAATTATTTGAGAAAATTAACATGGCCATTCCACAGCCCACCATTTTAATCCCATCACTTTGCAAAATGAAGGCTATTTGGACAGGTTTCATCAAAAAACAAAATTGACCGGATAGTCCACAGGTGATCAGTTCCAAAGCCTTCCCCTAGACTCAGCCCTTCAAATATTTATCATATATGTATGTATGTTTGCTTGGATCAATATAAGGTACCAAATTGGGATTTTTGGAAACTGAGCTAGAATGTCACTTGAGACATCGTCTGATTTGGACTGGGTTCAGAAGCAAAGTGCTTTGAGAGGCCAAAAGAGAGAGGGTGAGAAGGCAGGAATGGACAGCCCATGTTGCTAGCTCTAATATCCCACTGCAATTATTTTGTGGACATCCACTCCTTGCCTGCACAGGAGATAGGGCTATAAGTGTATGTTATTTTTTAATTACAAGGGGGGTAGAAAAATCCTGATGATGGGCTGGAAGGTGCCATTGCATTGTTATTTTTTCCTCTCCCTTCGTTTGCTGATTATGTGAGCCGGGCTCCTTTGCTAGCCGATGATAAGCAGAATTTCCATGTTCTCTGCATAATTAATCCATCTCTGCCTCTCTTCATGCCAACTCGCCCGTTATCGCCGGCACATGCCTGAATTGCAAAAGAATCCGCTCTTCAATTGGAACTTATTGATATTCTAAGAAAAAAAAGAGAGAGAGAGAAGGGGGAAAAACTGAAAATCCTTAAGTTTAAGCCGCAGATTTTTAAATGGATTAATTTCGCTGCAATCGCAGCCATCTAAGGCGGGAAGGCAGGCAGAGCAAATTGAAAGTGTCTCCATGTTTGCAGAATTGGGTCCAGGATGCTGAAATGTACTGGCACAGCTCTCTTTTAAAGTCAGAAAATTACCATTCATTTACATCACATGAAATACTTTTTTATGCTAGAAATATTCAAGAGACGTTCTTTAAATGCCTGCTAATGCTTGATAACATTTCTAACTTTCAACGTTTTGCTAGACTTTGATATGACATGATAGGAATGCCTTCCAGTAGAGAATATTGTATCTCTCTTTATCACATATTAGATTACATCATCTTTTTCTTAATCATCCCCAAGTAGTCTTTAAACAATGAAGTCTGTCATTGGTTATGTAGGATTTTGTGTGCTGGTGGATGTCAAGGTTAGTCATTTATTCTTTTGTCTACCTACATATGAAATGTTTTGTTTGTTTTTTCTTCTTCAATTACCTAGAGACTTCAGATAGAAATAATAAGGATACAAAATATCATAATAATTTCTCAGAAGTTGTTGTTTTGACTATTTTCCCCAGTTTTATGATAAACTCTAATTTTTGAGAGACTTAATTTCTTCTCATTTTAACTTGTAAAAAGTTACACTTTGAAATCTTTTTTGGCTTAGAAAAGGTTTAGTAGTTGGAGTCATTCTACAAAGTATAAGTTCAAGAATCACAAATACATAAATTTACAACTCCAGGATTCTTGCAGTTTCCAAATAAAATTACAGAACCTTGCTTAGTTGTTAATGTTTTAGTTTTGAATCTTTAAATCTGTTGTATGTCAATTCCCCAACTCCTGGATTTGAGCACTTTCCAGGACTGAAGTTCTCCTTACTACTCTAGGTTAGTTTTAGCAATGCTTTCTTCCTGTGTTTAGATGCTCACGTATCTGCAGTTTCTGCTGGTCTGCATGACAAGGCTGATGTGTTCTTTTAGCCTAGAGAGGAGTTGCTAATATCGACCAGCAAAGAAAATAGAATTTGAACTATCTAAAAATATTCGCCAGTAAATAGGTCCTCTGCATTTTTAATTTAGTAAAACTTCAAAAGGCAAAATAATAATCATAATTAAAAAAATAATAGAGCAGTACATTTCCTAGGGAAAATGAGACAGTGAGTAGTAATATTTGTTGGAAATATTTGTTTCAGTTACAAAACAAGGATCTTTATAATCACAAACCATCTTAATACAAAATACTGACACTGGGGTACAAAGGTCTATATTATTAATGAGCAATTTAAATATTGACATTGTATTTTTTTCTCAGAAGTAAACCAAAATGGATAAAGATTATGAGACCACATTTAAGAGAAAAATGGTTTTATAGTAAAACAATTTAACATAGTGATGATCACAATAAACATAAAAACAGTTAAATGATACAATTTAACCTAATCATCTTAATTATAAAATCCTATATAATTCTTAGGCTACCTAGAGCTTGCAAATGGAGGAAACTGCTGGTTGCACATTGAGTAATTTTGTATAGTCAGCTAAACACTTTAAAGCAATTTTTAAAATGAAATGAAAAATGACCCTTCTTAAAATAGATGTAGCAAAAACATTTCAACCATAAATAACTATTTCACTGACCTTGTATACGCAACACTTGAATTAAAAGGACTTAAAAACTGGGGACAGGAAACTTCTCCTGAAATAAAAATTGTGATTTAAAGCTCAAGTATTTTCTATAGTATGCATTTAGTTCATATTTTGAACACTCTGCATGCGGTAGTTATAAGTATATTGTTGGTAATTTATGTTTTTATAAAAATTATATTTTATATTTCTATTTTGAAATCATTATGATTTTTTTCTATATGTAATTACTAGTTATAACTTAGTTCACATAGCTTACAATTTTTATGAACTATGAGTTATGCTGGTTTTATTATTATATTCTAAATTCACTGGGTATTTTAAATGAATTTAAGGTATCACATTTCTAATTATTACCATATGTGTTGATCTGAACAAGAAGAGTGATACAAATGGTTTTGAGATGCTCAGTGTCAGATGACAGGCTAAATCAAACAGCAGTGATTCACTATGAAGTGGTGACTGCAAATATGATATGAATTAGCTATTTTGCTGAAAAAACTAAGACACTGACATGGATTCATAAGTGATGAACTGACTTATAATAGAAACAATAGAATGATTTTTTTTCTTTTAAATTTGAGGATGAATTGAAAAGTGAAGAAGGCTATTACGAATGATTTTCTTGGTGTCAAAAACTGCTAAATAGTTCTTTTTTTTTTTTGGCATTAGGAAAATGAGTGACAGCCCTTTATTTGTATTGTGCATGATGGATGGATCCCTTCATTCTCTCTCTCTCCTTCTGCTTTTCTTTGTAATTGGACGGAATTGAACTATTTGCCACCTCTGAGTTGGCTTTTTGCTCATCAGATACCACCATCTTCTAAAATTTCAACTCTCCTATGCTTATTTCAGAGAACCAAACATATCAATTACATCTTCCTCACAGATGTAAAAGCATATGTACATCTTCAAACATGAAATATTTAATGATTCTTTTCTTGAATCTTTGCCTTTTCTTATTCTAAATACTGGGAGATTAAACTTGCTCAGTCCTGGGAAAAAAACATAATATACTTGAACACCTTCCCCTTTCCTATTCAATCCTCTCAGATCATGTGGTTCTTGTGATAGGAATAAGGTTCAAAAGAGTTTTTAATCTCTCATGTTTGTGCCCAAATTCCCAATTGGTCCTTTCCCCAACTTCTCATGAGATATCACTGTATGTCACTGAATATTGGCACTGGCCAATTAAGAAGCAGCCATTGAGAATCTCCTATTTATCCTTGTACTGCTCTGTGCACTTGAAGAGGCACTAAAATTTTGTGATGTGCCTAAATCTGTTAAATGGCCTTTTCTCAGCAACAGTTTGCAGTAAAATCTCTGCAGTTTTGTTGAATTCTAATAAAACACATTCCAATTATTCTTTCATACTAAACTAGAGTTTGATTAAAGATATCTGAAGATATTCACCAAATTGTTGATTCTCAAGTATAGGCAGCTTATGTATATCTTTTATTGATATGAGGTACTCAAAATTTCACAAGTATAGAAATCTATATTTTAAAATAGTTGAATCACAGTGAACATGAAACTGTGTTTTAAAGAGTCAAGTGGAACTGCAAGACCCCCCACCCCCGCCCCACCCGGCTACCTGTTACTTAACCAAAATATGGCTCCCTACCTTAGAAATCTCTCAAATATTTTCTGCATCTTTCTAGCTATTAACTACAGTCTTTTCTAACCAAAGGAAGTGTGTTTTCTTTAAAATTACTAAGGAAAAAGACTAAAGAAAAGACAGCTTTTGTTTCTAATTCTGACCACTTATCTTTATGACATCAATAACACCTTAATTTCTTATTTGTAATAATTAGAAAAATAATACCTATATCAAAGAGTTGTTATGACAATAAAAATATACAAATACTTAGCATATTTTCTGAAATGTAGGCGGTGTCATGCTGTTACTATTTTTTCCTGCAATTTGGTCATTATTTTATATGAAACAAAACCTGGAGGAGGAGAGTAGGGTAAAGAAAGAATTCATTATGTATAAATGTTTGTATTCTATTTCTTACACATATCAGCATATGTCAGGTACTTATTTCTATTGAAACACTGGATAGGAATAAAAATTTTTTTGCATTTTTTGGGGGACATAAAATATAGGCAATGTAATCTTCTAAAATAATTAATTTCTCTACATTTAATGCAAATCTCATAAAAATAAAAAAAGATTAGAGAAGGAATAAAAATTTATTGATAACACTGATTTAATATAAGACCTTCAATATTCTGAGCTTTATGGCTGCCTTCTCGTTGGCGTCTCAGTTTGTAACCTCTGTAGCAGAGGTTACGAATAATGTTTGTTGATCTTAAATGCTGTAGAATTTGCATTCCTCTACCACTTCGTTATATATATATAAAATATATATATGTGTGTATATATATATATATATATATATGGTTTATATATATGTGGTTTATATTTACATAACGAAGTGGTAGAGGAATGCAAATTATATATATATGGCTGGAGTTAAGAATAAAAATCATGATTTTGGAGCATATAAATAGTTAATTTGAACAATACATATTTTATAAATATAATTTTGAGAAATAAGAGAGGAATTAATAAAGAAAAAATAATATAGTGAGTTTTTCAAAGAGATGTCTCACTTTAAGAAATTAAAATACAAATAAAATCATTTTTACCTCCTAAAATATTGGTTTATATTCATTCTGGAAAATTGTCCCTATTGAATTGAAAATGAAAGCAAAATTAACTACACATTTTTATTTGTAAATGTAAATGTAAATTCCCATGCAATGCGAGAGACTTATCAAAGAAGTGATTACTCGAGATTCCTCTTAGTTCTTGGATTATACCTCATTATTATAAGTTGTTATTGGTCCATGTCATTATAAATATCAATTATTTTCATATAAATGTTCTGGTATTATGACCTGTATATAAAAGCATTGTTTCCTTAAAAATACATAACCATACATGATAGATTTCTAATTTTAAATGTTTATTACAATAAAACCATTATAATATAATTAATAAACTTACTTAGTGAGCACCTACTCTGTGTAAGTCTCTGTGCAGATAAAGGGTTATTTATAGTCTAATTATAACACAAAGGAGAATGTTATAATTTCCACATCCCATGGAAACACAAATTAATTTCAACTTGAATAATATTTGTTGATCTTAAATGCTGTGGAATTTGCATTCCTCTACCACTTCGATATATATATATATGGTTTATATATATATGGTTTATATATATATGGTTTATATATATATGGTTTATATATATATGGTTTATATATAGAGAGAGAGAAGTGATAGAGGAATGCAAATTATATATACATATATACATATATACATATATGTGTGTATATATATAAAACATATGTGTATATATACATATATGTATATGTATATATACATATATGTTTTATCAAGTCTTACTTGAAATATGTGGACCATTCACCAATATTTGGAAGTCTTGGTCCATCCAAGATCATCATCTCAATGACACTGTAGCAGTAAAACTTGCTCAACATAGACAAATAGAAATATATCATTTATGCTGAGGCAATACATAGTAAAGACAGGATCATGGTTAATGGATTATACAAGTAAGTCTTTCTAGAAAGATAAGTTTTGGTCTGGATTTTTATAAAGAAGAAAGAACCATATCATAGTTACACAGGAGAATAAGCAGAGGTACATAGAGGGAGAAAGCCTGTAGAAATGTGGTTCTGAAAATTGCTTAGAATCTGAAACCCATGTTAGGAATTGGGGTAAAGGAGTAATAGAATATATATAAAAAGAGAGAGAGAGAGAGAGAGAGAGAGAGAGAGAGAGAGAGAGAGAGAGGGAGAGAGAGAGGGAGATAGCAATGTGTTATGTATCAATGTTTAGGGCAAAAAGAAAGGGAGCAGGAAATTGAAATAAATTATTTTCACATTTGGATACAGATGGATTTGAGATAAAAAGCTGAAGGCAGGAATACTGTCAGACAGTGTATAAATTTTAAAATTTAAAGGTAATTCTCTACAATGGCAATGCTTCTGAGATAGACAATTTGAGAAAATATGCCACAGCAAGTCAGAAGTATGTGGATACAGACATTTATTTTACTTAAATGACAAACTAATTTAATAAATTTAATATGGAAACTAGAAATATAATTATAAGTATATAATTTTATAATATTAAAGGAAGAAAGTAAGCATAAATAACCCCATTTTACAGATCAAAAAGTAACCTTATTATTATTATTTATTTGTATGTTGAAAAGTCAGAAAAGTTAAGTCCAAGTATTAGAAAAATGTTCTTAGATTCTAGGATTGTAGTATTTTTCTTTAATTAAAGAGAAATACATATGCATATTTTATGAAGGGATTTTACTTACAGAATTTTCTTCCTACAAATAAGTCAATGAACATATTAAAATGTTTTATTATGAAAATCCACTTCAAAAAATTTAGGAGTCTTATAATTTTTTTCCAATTGCTTTTCCCCCAAAAATGCATTACTTCTATTGTTAGTTTTCTTTAGTGATTTCAGTTTTCAGCCTTACATTAAAGTTGTGGTTGAACTACATGGGCTCTGGTGCCAGACTACATGGTTCAAATCCCAACTGCACCATTCACTTGCTGTGTGATACCAGGCAAACCATCTCCCTCTCTGTGCTTCAGTTTTCTTACCTATGCAACAGAGATAATAATAGAATCTCCCTTAAAGAATTGTTGTGAATAATTGTAAATTTATTCATATATATAAAGTACTTACAATGAGGTCTGGCACAAACTAAGCACTTAATAAAGATTAGCTTTACTATTAGTCTTTATCCTTTAAAAGTCAACTTCTTATAGTCTATGGCCATGCTACCTTGAACAAGCCCAATCCTGTCTGATCTCAGAAGCTAAGTAGGGTTGGGCCTGGTTAGTACTTAGATGGGAGACCACCTAGGAAGACCAGGTGCTGTAGGCATAAAAAATAAAAAAATAAGGGATTGTAAAATGACAAGGTCCTTGTAATCTGTGAGGTCAACCAAGGGTTGCCTCGCCTCAAAAAATAAAATAAAAGTTAACTCCTTCCAATAAATACTAATAGAAGATGTGATTGTGTGCATTTTTACATGTGTGTTGTAGTATGTTGGGAAAAGGAATTGATGCAAACCAAATACATTTAAAGCGTGATATGATCTCTCCAACATCTGTGGTTTCTGCTTCTCTTCCATTTTAAAATATAATGCTTAATGTAAAAGTAAACTTACTTGTTTTTCATGCTAAATGAATGCCAAGAAGTGCCTGTTTGTGTCATCCTCATTACCATTATTAAGTCACAGCACCCCTACCTCTTTAAATTATCTGTATTCCAAGAAAAATATGCTGGTCCTCCTCAGTGAGAGAATGTACAGTTCACTGGTGTCCCCTCTGAGGAGTTGTGTCCGTATCTGTGTTCCAGCTCTGGTCTGACTGCTGGACAACCTCATGAGGCTATTTCCTCCCCTGTTATGACCATCAATTTCCCATGCCACTTGTACACTTATATACATATGAATCAACTAAATCCCTTGGTCTTTTATCATGTTGAAATTGTTCAGTGTTTATGACAAGCCACTCACCTCACTATGTCTTCTTCTCTAATCATCAAAAGAATACAAACTGAAGTAACAACTAGAAAACATTTTATCAGTTTAAAGTTAACAAAGTTTTAAAACTCATAATGTCTATTTTTTTTTGAGTAAGAAAGGAGACATGATGGCACACTTATCATATATTAGTTAAGGTAATGCTAGTTGCTATGACAACCAACCAAAAATTGTATAATGGCTCAAAGACAAAAGAAGTTTATTTCTCATTCATCTAAAGTCTTTCCATTCAATGATGATTCGGGTCTCAGGATCTTTCCATCATGTAGCTTTACTATTTTTAACTTGTGATTCCAAAGTTATTTGGATCAAAGAGGAAAGAGCATGGGAAATCACACATGAGAAGCTCCCATTCATTTATTCATTTTCCACTGGCTATAGTTTAGTCACAGAGTTCCACCTAATTGCAAAGGAGGCTGAAAAAATGTAGTCTATCTGCCTGCGCAGGAAGAAGAGGAAATGGGTGTGGTATTCAGCAGTCAGCCTCTGTCATATGTCAGCTGTTTGTGAGAGTATAACTGGAGTGGAATACCTGGTATTACTAAACACTGTATTGAAGGCTATTTAATGACATAAAATTATGTTAATTTTTAGATGAAATAAACATATTACAAAGTAGAGTAAATATAAACCAATTCATTTTTAAGTGGATTCACATGTACATATACTTATATATATGAAATATTTATGTGTATATATATATATATGTATTGTGAAGATATTCATACCTATACATATTGTCAAATGATTATAGGGATATATACTAACATGGAAATACTATAGATGGTAGAATTAAAGATATTTCTTTCTCTTTTTTTTCCTTTTCCAATTTATAATCTGTCTGCATTAGTAGACATTATTTTCAATAAAAATTATATTTACAAATATAAATATTATTTAGCTTTATTTCTATTAAATTTTAGTTTAGTTTAGATTTTGTGTTCCATTTTTCAAAATATCTTTCTATTCTGATTTTGCCACCCAATGTATTTATACTATATTCTAGCTTTGTATCATTTGGATTTCTCAAAACATGCCTATACTGCATATAAATTAATATTGAAAACATTGAACAGAGAGGAGTCTGTTTGTTATAGCACTAACGTCCTTCTTCAGTGACTTTCTTTCTATCTCTGTGTGCTTAGTGCCTACTGCTTACTTGTTTTTGTTCATTCAATCAAATATACAAATAGTTTTCTAAAGTCTATTTCTCTACTTTGTCATAATCTGAGATATAATTGTGACAATAAAAATTAATATTTATTTATTCTTTTGTGCCGGACACTTTTAAAAATGTTTTTCAGGTATTTATTCATCAAACCTTTACAAGAAACCCATGAGTTAGATACTATTATTTTGTGCTTTTAAATGTATAGGTGCGAGAAATGACATGATTTGCCAGTCACAAAGTGGAAAAACCAGACAGTCTAGCTCCACAGTCTGCTTCTAATCACCATGTTCTACTGCCTTAATCATCTACAGATCTCTTAAGTATTTTATACAAATTTGTACAAAAGGTTTCACCTTATGCAGCCATGTGTTATAGTTAAGTTGTCTTGTTGTATTTGTGAGCACAGTCACAGTTAGAAAGTAAAGGAATTGGAAGACACTGTTGTCATCTTATGGCCCTTTCCTGCAATATTTCTGAGCAAACAGAAATTTTATTAGTGATTCATAGCTTATTCTTGGTGAACCTCTACTGGCTCCTAATGATCATCGCTTTCTTTTCTAAAATTTTTTTTTAAAACCATTTAATAATAAATCCTAGAATTTTGAAAAATATAAAAATCAAGCTTCCTGGCATCCAAATTTATCCTTTTTTTTTTTTTTTTTAAATCGAACATTTAACTGTCAATAGCTTTCTGGCATTCCTCCTATTAAAAATGTCACAGAAATTACTAGTGTGGTTGCAGGCGCACAGCTGTAAATTCTTTTAGTACTGTGGGAGGCAGCTCTTCTGGACTGAGACTTGAACTCTTGCTACAGCATCCTGGCACTTCGCTTTCTCCTCATTTATCTCAGGTTTTAATTCCTCAATCATGTTTGTTTTGCCTTTCTCAGTTTAGTTCTCTTTGATAAAAGACAGGGATGAAGAAGAAGCACATTAGTTTCTAACATTTGTTCACTTTATGTTCTCTGTTCTCCTGGGTGGACCAATCCCTTCCTCATATTCATTTAATATGTATTTTAAAAGACCACTCCTACTATTATCATTACCATTGTATTATTATTGTTCTGAGTAGTAGTATTAGCATTTTTGGAAGTCTAATTACCTCTGAGTTATATTTTCCTGAGGCAATCCTTGGCAGTTCATGTAACTTTTTAGAATTTTTTTTTTTCCTGCCTGCTCTAGTTGGTGGATAAAGAATGTGGAAAATGAGGCCTCAGAGTAGAGGGGGCATTGGCGCCTCTCTCAGAATCAGATTAGGCAGAGGCCCAAGATTTCAGACAGTTTCTCTACCTACCCTTCACCCCGCCCAGAGTACCTGGGTGGAAGCGGCAGGATGCCGGCGCCAGGTGAACGCGGGGCCAGTGAAGCAGGATGCTTGTGCTGCAGAGGCCGCGCTGGAGTGACTGGGACGCTCAGGGCTGAGCCGTCTTAACCAGGATAGGGTGGAGCAGGGCCCTCCGGGGACAAGGAGGGGATACCTGTGAGAAGCATTCAAATCTCAGTCCTCTCCGCGACCTTGTCCGACCTCGCGCTCCAGACCACCTGATCCTCCCAGATCCCAGCTGAAGAACCTACCGGCTGCTGGGCCAGAGGCCTCTTTGGGACAACGACTGGCGCAGTTGACGAGGAGGCTCATTCTAGGTCTGTAGGGCCCTCTAATTTATTCACTGACTTATTCAAATCACTTACCAGGCCCCAAATCCACCTTTGGGTGCACAGCGACTCGAGCCTCAATTTCCGAAGCTGAGTTTCAAACCTCCCGTCAACAGAATGGGTTTTTACGTGTGTGCCTCTTATCCCGTCTTTTGTAGCCACCCTTTACAGTTCAAGCTTGTTAGAGGTAACCCTAACAAATCAGATTGAAACTTGCAAACAAATGTCCATTTTTAAAGTACTCCTCTATTTTATAACTCCCATGTACCTAACTCAACTGGTAGTTAGGAAAATATATTTGCATTATGCCAGCCTCTGCGGACAATATAATATTTACATAGGAAAGAGCCTATTGCTTGTTCATGCAAACATCTAACCACTTTGAATGGTTGGCTTCTCAGAGGATGCTTTCATTATATTATTAATAGTTGACACCTATTTTAAAACGTATCTTAATAATCTAGAAATGCTTTCATATAAGTAAATGCTCTTAAAGATTTGCTCAGTGGTGTTTGGGTTTCTTTTCTCATTTTTGATCAATCAATTTATTATTTTAGCTTTCAGTACAGAATACACTTCTAACAAGAGAATCCATTATCACTGAAATATCTTTAAGAAAAAATTGCTGTGGTGAGTCTGTTACTATCTAGTTTCTAACCTCTCCTTTCCTCTAAAACAATAATTTTTGTAACACAATTTTTGATAGCTAAGAGTTTGGGGGAAATTAAGCTATTCAGTTATAGCAAAACAGATGGTAGTTAATTTAGTATCATGGAACAGAGTCAGCTTTTATTTTTGGATAATTCTCCATATCTCTAATATTGAGATTGTGATTGTATAGCTATATAATTTCTTTAATTTCTTTCATTTAGAATGTTCTACCATTATTAAATTATCATCCTTTTTAGGTACTAGCTATGAAACTGTTGCTATAATTTCATCTGAACTGTCCCAGCTTTCCCCTGTATGACCTTTAAGAAAACAGTATGATAATCTCCTAATGTTTCTATCCTTGCTATTTCTCCAAATGATTTATGTTAAACAGTTTCCATCAGCACCAATTAGGACAGCAATTCAATACCAATTTAATACCAATTTTTGGTAATAAGTAACCAAAAGTTTAGCAAAGAAAGAAAACTTTTTGTTTCCATAACTGAAAAGAAGGGTGAGATTAGCATCAGACGTGACTGGCTTTGCAGTCTTATGTGACGTCACCAAGAGTTTATTCTCTCTTTTCATGACTTGGCTCCACTCTTCTCTATTCAGGCTTTTTATGAACAAGAAATCCCTTCTGATAATGATATCATCATTAGAGAGATCATATTTTGCCTTATAAACAATATATCTGTATTTATTCACATTATTTTGTTCATATCCTGGTTAACTAGAAAGTATTAATAATGAACAAATCAGGTTTTTTTGTTCACTCCATATTGAGAACTACAGAAGACTGAGTGACTAATTATTTTGCCTCAAAAATAATGACTGTTCCTGTACCCCAAGTACCATAATCTAGCTAAAGGGAATACAATATACTGATAATAGCAGAAACATCAGATTTTTAACAGATATTCTGACAAATAGTTTTTTAAAAGGTTTGATTCATTTTATAACAGAATGAGGAGATTTCTAGAACCATATTTAGTTTTACCTTTGTGGCCTCTTTTCCAGATTTTTCTCCCACCTGTTACACTTGCATCCTCAAAATTTTGCTTACTTACCTACTTCCATTTCTTTCTTGGAAGGCTACAACAAAAGTCACAAGAGGTTTGCTAAACATAGCTTCATTCTCAGCAGTCTGTAATTTTATACATACTTAGGACAATAATCAGGATTACCACTAGTCCATTCAGCGCCTTAAATCTACCCTCTCTTTCAGACATAGCCTTGCAGGGGTTAAGGCTTGGAGAGATACATATAGACTCCTCTCAGCCCAGAGGCCATGATACTGCCTATTATGGCTGTTCCTGTATTCTTGGAATCATGTGAGCTCTTAGAATTTGTGAAATGTGCCAGATCCAGCATGCAGGCAATGATGGCTATACAAGTCATTTACATCTTTCTTTTTAAACCCTGAGTCAGTACAATCTTCAAAACTATCAGCTGACAGGAAATCTTATTTTTTTTAAATCTAATAGTGTGTTATGGGGGAAACCAACAACTAACAGCAGCAATAAAGAGGATGGAACCATAGAGCAGCCTTTGAGTATCAGGCCTTGATGAATTCTTATTGGTTAATCTGCCCCTTTGTAGCACAATTTCAGATCAGCCAACCAAAGCTTAGTGAGTATCAGAAAGTTGTCTAAACTCACTCAGCTAATAAGTGGAGAACTTCATTTAGCTAATAAGTAAAAGACTGCAATTATAACTCCATTTGGTATGACATTAAAAGTCATGTTCTTAACCCTTAAATAAACTCCCTCACTCTATTGTGATTCTTTAGAACCAATTCATATACCTTAGTTATAATACTTTGCAGTCTTACTCAGTTTGGATGATTTTCATGTCACATTATCTACTGATATGCAACTATTTTTTGGAGAGTTTAATTCAGTAAAGTATAAAATAATTTAATTATTTTAAATTACTGCTTCTAGCTGTACTCCATGAAATTGTTCTCTCTTGTGTCTTTAATGGAACCTTGGGCAGATTTCATAACTTTTTGGTCATTCTTAACTATTAAAATTTAGTCTAGTGCATTTTATAAATTTTCTGTCTGATTCAGATAATCCCCATTCTGATCAGATTTGTCATCAGAGGACAGGATTCTCAAGGGGAGATAGTTCTGTTTTACTCCTTCTCACTCACCCTCAACCTCCCACCAATATGTCACTTCCCTTTCAGGTCTAGCTTCTGTATAGTTGGAGGCTAGAAAGATGGAAAGAAAGATGATGTGGGGTTCACTTACATCACTGGTCCTAAATCGATTGTGTGGAGGCTTCCTTTGCCTTGTTGTGGCTCCTTCAGGTTCTGTGTAGGGCTGACATGATGTAAAATTTTGGAGGATCATGTTCAGCTTCCGTGCAGCCCCTTCTTCCGTGAGAACTCCTTCAGAAGACAGAAGGCATTCTCCTGTCGGCCCCTGCTGGCACGTGCATCCACCCGCCCAGATCGCGCTGCCGCTCCAAGGCCACCCGGAGCAGAGACCTTCCGCCTTTCTACAGCGCACTGCAGCCCCTCTCCCTGTGGCAGGACTGCATCAGCAGGTCTCCTACTTTTGGAACAATCCAGATTGAAGGCGTATGTCATTCTCCCAGGGAGCAGTTTCCATGCTCAGTACCCCTCTAGTGAAGTGAACACCCAGAAGTGCAAACCTTCAGACAAGAACCAAGGAACTGTATCACCTTCTAGAGTTCCTTAATTGGCTTCCATGGGGAGGTAGTGGACCATTTCAGAAGGGAGGGGAGGGAAGGGGGGCGGGTAAGTCCTCTCAGCTAGGCTATGCACTCCTTTGCCTCTCTGCCCTGAAACTCTCTCCATGCCTAGGCAGTGGAAGGGGAATGTGAGGGAAGGGAGTTATGACTGTTACTGGGCCGGTGGTTGGCAACTTTATGAGCTGTGTTGGAGGGTCCTGGCTCCAGCTCTCAGTAGCTCAATGACAGCTTTTTCAATATGTGTGACTTAAATTCTCTTCTATTCAGCTTAGAATAATTCTGTCCGAACATAAAAAAAAAAAATCACATTCAACGTTGACACATAGAAATAGTCATTTAAAGTGGTTGCTGTATAAAGTGGGTACTATTGCTTGTCTCAGTATTTTAAAGAAAATAAAATTGAGGAGCGCTGACTAAAAATGCTTACATTTACATGACCCTTTTAAGTCTCTGTATGTATGTTTGTGAATCACAACAATTCTGTGATGGAAATTAAGCGTCACCATCACCAGTTCGCGAAGGAGAACACAAGGCTTCGAGTCATAAAGAATTTTTCTGAAATCTCACTCCGAAGGGCAATGCTGGGCGAGTTCACTAGAAGCAGAGCCTGAGAACAGAATTCATGCACAAGAGATTTATTACACTTTGCTCTCGGGAGAAATCTTTGCTGGAGTGGAGGAAGCAAAACAGACAAGGGGAAGAAATTAAGAAAGTCATTTCTGGAGAAGTCTAGTCTCAGCCTCATCCCAAAGCACCACAGAGTTTGCCCTCCTCTGATACAAGGATCTGGGTCTGATACAAGGATCTGGGCTTTTGTGTCCCTCACTGTGCATTCATTGGCTGTAGTTTGCCAGCACTGGGGGTGGGTGGTGGGTGGTGATGAGTGAACTCTCAGACACCTCAGGGTGAGGGGCCTCCAACTGCCCACTTCTCAGTTGCAGCAGTTCCCAACTGCTGTGACACGTGCAGGAGTTGGAGTGATGGCCCTCTGAACCAGTAAAAGGGCTGGAGTGGAAGCACAGATAAAGTGGTCTACAATAGTGCTAAGCCACCTCTAATCATGTGAGTTAGTGGAGAGAGAAGATACAACTAAACATAAGACCAAGGTAAATGTCTTAGAATAAAATTTAAAAGGTCAATAGAAATAGATATACTGTCTTATTACCCATTGTTTGGATAAAGACATTTACTCTAGCTGTACCTGTTATTTTCAGCATAAATAAACTGACCATTAAAATCTGTTATGTCCTAGAAGGAATTTTGGAAAGGCAAATCAACTAGATTATAATGAATACATTTGTTGAAGGAAAATGCATAATTTTATGTTTTTCTCTTCTTAAAGAGGAGTAGAAAGAGAAGGCAAGTTATGAGATTCAAGGCAATGTCTTTAATAAAAAGGCAATTTTGGCCCAATAAGGAGAAATTATGTGGCAAGTGTAAATAACAAATTTATTATGCTTAGCTTTAAAATACATTTTGTGCATATAACTTAGACACTGTTGCCAGATGTTCTTACCAGGCTAAGAAAAAAGTTAATCTGATCAACCTTCTTTAAGATAAGTACCCATGTTTATCTAAGGCATCTAAGCAAGTTCACTACTTTAATTTGAATTCACATTAAAGTAACATAATTTTGGTCACTCCAAATGCATATAATTTTTTAACGTTCATTCAGTTTGGTGTTTATTTTTGCCACAATATATATTCTATTTCATAGATGATACAAATTTAAAAATTCAGAGAAACCAATAATACATTTGACATAAACAAGAACTTAGAGGGACAATAAGAGAATAACAGGGCAAGAAACACAGTGGTACCTATCCTGACCCACTCCCTGTAATTTATAACATGTCTTTTGATATTATCTTCTACAAGCTATATTTTCCCCTGCCTCCTTTCCCTCCTTCCTTTCTCCAGTCTCTCCTTCCTTCCTCCTTCTTTCTTTTCCCTTCTCCCTGTATTTTTTTTCCTTCCATCTTCAACATTTCATTAGCTTGTACTTTATAAACACACATATGACGACGGCATATGAGCCATGTTCTGGGCCCTTAAGGAACATACAAACAAACAACTGGAGGAGCTTAGGTATTTGGGCCTCAGAGCTTTCCTAGCTGCAATTTATTTGTGTAAAACTTGGACAAAAAACCCTCCTTTTTTCTCTTTTGGAAATTGTAGAGTTTTGATGATTTACCGGAAATATGTTTCTTTGAGCTCTATCGTTAGATCATTAGAGACCCATCCTGATTTATCACAGGTCTGAGTTCATGTATAAGTCAGCCTCGTCTTAGTTTGATCTTTTACCATATTATTCTGACATAAAAAGTAACAGACATTCATAGATTATTTATAATATAGCTCCAAGGGCATTTTTACAAATACTTTTGAATTACTTTATTTATTAACTATTATTGGAAATACTTTTCTGAATAAAAATTTAGAAAAACACTTCAAAGATTGTGGAATTTGTTGATATTTTATTTTCTCAAAGCATATTAACTAAAATATAGTATTTTTTGCACTATCGAACTTGATTAACAAAGGCAAGGTTTTTTTCATAAGAGGCATTGATAGTTTATGTTTTCATTTATAGGTGGGATTGGTATTCTACATATAAATAACATAAAAAGTTAAGAGGATGTTTTAATTATTTTATGATAGATGATCTTTTAAAAAACATTTTTTACTATTTAAGAAAACATTCATAAAGCATGAGGTTTAGTATTAATTTCAAAATAGCTTATTTCTCCACAGTTTTCTAGGGTTTATACACAATTTGAATTTTAATGTCCCCACTTGAAATTCATACATCATTAGCTGATCTCAAATCATGGGATCTTAAGGGATCGATTTCATTTGCTCCTTTTTTTTTTTCTTTGCCAAAGCAAACAATGCCAAGGGCCCGATTTATTAATAATGAAAGAGACTAAAACCCAAGACATGGATATTTATAATCATAAATTCACATAATGGCTTTCTTTTAAATTATGTTACATGGTATAGTATGTATTTAGTTTGAAAATGAATGTGAATTTAAACTCTTTCATGATGAGTATAAAAAGAACTTTTAAAGAGAAAAAGAGAACTTCTTCAGGGTTGCAAGCCCAGCCAGGCTCTGGGTCTGTTTACGAATGAGTCACTTTTCTGTCAAGGGTAATAATTGAGCTGCATTTTCCCAAAGAGTTAGAGAATTCCACACCAGCCTTCAGAACTCAAGAGCAGGATGTGAATACTGGTGACTCCTTGATTTTTTTTTTTTTAAAAAGAAAAGGATGATATTCCACTTTGTTCAATTCATTTATCATTCCCAACTTTGTGTCTTCACAGGCACTGAGCCCTATGCCATAGTTCTACATTCAGACACGGTCTAGTCTGTGTAATTTGCCAGGGTTGTTCCTCAGACAAAAAAAGTTACTTATGTGCCAAGTTCCCCCACATTAGACTACAAGGGTCTGCTTCCTCATAAACGAAACTGAGAAATAATGAACCTAGAAAGGTGACACTCAGTGATGTGAAAGATTGTTATCCTTTGAGTTCTCTTGAAAGAGATGATTTTGAGGCTATCCTTGCATTCTCGTCTGCCAAATTAAGAAGTTTCTGTGTTAAGAACCAGGACCATTGGCAGAGAGGAACTCATTAAAGACTTGGAAGTGTCTCGTAGGTGCTCTAACCCAGCACTAATTTCAGAAGGTAAAGCCCAGAAATAAAATGTGTCCCTTTATTTACCTTTGTATTTCCTCACTTTAAAAATCTTATTTGCTAATGGATAATTCTCTGACCAGTAATTTACAGTTTTGAGAGTCGAGTGTAATTTAAACAGCATTTTCATGCCACTTTAGAAATAAAGAATGATAGTTTTAAAATCCTTCAGAAATGAAACAGGCTTGTTATATTATGATCCCTCTAAAAGAGGCAAAAGAAGAGATTTATTACATTAATTCTCTACTTTTGATGCCCTCTGTAGGAGGTGTAGATATGTTTCCAAGGCCTCAACTTGAGGGTCCTGCTGAATGACTCATGTAGATGGAAGTCACAGAACTGCTCTTGCTCATCATGTCATACATCAGCTTATTGAGGATTTTTGCTAAGTAGACTCCTTGCCTAGAGAGAGAGGGGTTTTAAAGCTTGTCTTTAAGGTTATACGTTTTTATATAACCACACTATCGAGGTTCTCTATTTCTGGTATGTCAAAAAACACATCTAGTAACCACTCTGGAAAGATACCTCCCTTCAGAAAGGCCTTTTTTAAAAAGTGGTAAGTAATGCTGTTCCTAGTTAGCTTTAATTTTTTAAATACCTTTGCATCTTGAAATTGCTATTGTTTTCAGACCAGATGGCATGGAATGCATTGTTACATATATATCATCAAGTATACAGTTAAGATTTTTTTCTGGAGTAGAGCACATTGCCCAAATTTTTAAATTTATTTAATTCAATAATGTGTTGACCATTAGAAACATTATAAAACTTGCATCGGAGATAATACATTACTGATAATAAATCTATAAAGCACATCAGCTATTCAAATGGTATAATGTTGCAATTTATTATATACTATGTGAATTTTGCCAACAGGGAATCCTCTGATGAAAAAATTGCATAATATTAATTACTAGCACCATCTGTGCAAGACAATAGGAAAGCCAATATTTTAATACAATGACTTCATGCATGTCAGTTATCTCCAACATTAAATGCTGCAGTTTTGTTGATGCCGTTTACCTGTCTATTAATTTAAATAATGAATGTTCTTACTGAGGTTAAAACTATGAATAACTGAATTAAAATTAAATATGATGAAACATTTAAACAGGTATAACATGAATCTGATTCATTCTCCAGGAATATATCCTGTATGTATGTATGTATATACAAATTACTGTACCATCTGCTGGGTTTTCACAGGTTGAGCGTGAATTTTCTTTCCACACATGAAAGGTATATTGTAGATGCCTTGTAGTGAAAAGATTACTCAGTTGAAAAGGTTGAGACAATTGGTCAAACTAATGCCTGGCAGTGGTCACACTTGATGAGTACCTTCGAAAGATGGGAGCAGGGGTCATCTAAGGAAAGATCATATTCTATTTAAATTTTGAGCTCTCAAGCTAACATTTTGCTAATTATGACAACGGGTGCTGTTTTAAACACCAAAGACTGCCTTTTATTAGTTCTTTTAAGCTATTGTAATCTGCCACCTGGTATCTTCTTTTTATATCTCCACTTTAAATTCTGGCTTCAATAAATGATTATTAAAAATAATTAATGAATTTTAGAGAAGGAGATGGTGAGTAAAGAGGCTTTTCTTAGCTGCCAGTACAAATCATCCCTTTGGTTGACTTATTTAGAAGGCTTGATACCTCATGCTGCCAAAGTTCTCTTACTAACCAAAGCACAGAAGTCAGAGCCTCAGAGTATATAAAAAGTGGGATTGGTCATAGCGATTGCTAGGAAACATACAGACAAGTAATACGCCTTTCTTTTTGCAGTCTCTTTTGTGATAGTCAATTCTTCCAAACTTTGTTTTAAGTAACACCTAGCGGTGATTATCAAACATCCTTACTTTACCATGTTCTGCTGCAGCTAGAAGGAAGTCCCAGGTCCATAGGTTCCAGCTTCCAAGGTAATAAAATTCTCTGTTGGAGGGAGAGGATCTTCAATATTTAGCCCTAACTCATAATTTCCATTTATTTCTTTAAGTCGTATCTTGTTTGTGTCTTTAAACATCATCTCGGGTGAGCTTTAGAGATGGCTTCATTACACAAGGTAATGTTTTTTAGAGTATCAACACTAGAACCACACTACTGGGTTTGATTTCTGAATTTCATAGTCATGTGACTTTGGACATAATGGTTAAATCACTCAACTTCTATTTCTAGGTTGTAAAGTCTTCCTTATAAAATAGAAATGGTATTGCTTACATCTCACTAATTATATGCCAATATAGAATGAGGTAATATCATGATCATCAGTAATTATTATTTATTGCTCATCCACTGAGGTAAAAGAAGTACAAAAGTTAAAAAAGATGTTAGCCTTTCAGTAAGAATATGGACAGGCAATCACAGAATAAACATAAAAATAAAGACATCCTCAAAAGCATTCATGGTAAGGAAAAGTAAAATAGATAGCATAACATAGGAGAGTTTTCCCCCCAAAATTACAATATATATACAGAGTGTGGGGCAATAGGCACTCTTGGGCACAGTAGGAGGGAGGGCTAATGGAATATCTTTTAGGGGAGAAAATTTAGAAGCGGCTCAAAAATTCAATTGCACATTTTTCGACCCTGAAATTACACTTTTAGAAATCTATCTTAGGGTAATTTTTAGCTAAATGGTGAAAAATGTAGATGTCCCCCTTAACCCTTCACACTCTTCAAAAAACTATGTTAATACAAAATAACAAATACATAATAATCAAGTTAAAAATAAAGACACACAAAACAAAATAATTAATATTTAATTTCCAGAAATAGAGAGAACTAAAGATCCAGCATGAAAAGTAGATAATAACAACTTATGTGGATTTTCACTTAAGAACATTTATGTTTTCATGCTCTCTGATGCACAGGGACAAACTGTGGCTGAGACAAAGAGCTGAAACTGAGATTCTGATTTACAGCTTCTAACTGAAAAAGGGAGCTCTATGAAAAAGGGATTAGAAAAACTCTATTCATTGTCCTTTCAAAGTATCCAAGGAGCTCTATGTCCAGTTGTGGCCAATAAATAAAATAAAATAAAATAAAATAAAATAAAATAAAATAAAATAAAATAAAATAGTTCTATAAGAGCTTGGAAGTAAAATCTATTAATCATTTTTATTTTAAGTAATGGAGGCAAGATTTGAAAACCTAAAAATATTTTTATGTTTAGTTCTACTTGTGATAAATTTGCCTTTTCCTTATGAAATTGAAAACATAACCAACTAAACCTCTTAATTTGGGAGGTAACGAAAGTGAAGTTGAGAGAAAATTTTTCCACTGAAGTATAACAATTATGTAGAATTCTATGACCAAGTTAAGAACCCAGGGAGTCTAGTTCCAGAGACCCTCTACCTTAATTATTTATGGAAACAACCACAATGAGAAGAGTAAGCAGATGTAACAAAAAGTTACATTAGCATCTCAAAAACAGCAGAAAACTATATAATTTTGAAGAGATCGTTATTTTAAAATATTTTAAATAATCAAAGAGATTAAAAAAAAGGAATAGAAATCTCAATAAAAGAATAGGATACTACAAAAAATATTAGACTTGAAAAAGAATGAACTAGGACACCTGGAAGTAAAATATATACAACCAAAATAGAAAACTCAGGAGACTGCTTCAGTGATAGCTAAACAAAGTTGAAATGAGAATGAAAAAATGGGGAGACAAATCACAGGGAAAAGCCCAAAAAGGCAACCAAGAGATATAAAGAGGTTGAGCACATGAAAAGGCAGTTAAGTGAAATGGAGGATAAAATGGAAATACACAACATACATCTAAGATTCCTTGATTGTGAGAGGGAGAAGATATCTTTGGGACACATGCAACAAGAAAATGTCTAGAATTGGACAAAAATGATTGTTCAGATTGTAGCAAGTAGTGCAGTGAGTTCTGAATATGAGAAACAGCAGAAGTTCTTTTAGCTAAATCAGTTATCTTGACTGACTCAGCAAATTAATGTGTTTCCTCCCTGCTGTCTTAATGATTCTGTGTGATAAACACTCAGAACTAGGAAGTGGTACATCAGTACACTATTGCTCCCACCACTTCTATTCCGTTCTTAAAAAGTCAGAGCATTTCGTAAAAGAGAATTGAATGTATTATGTCAAATATACAAATCAATACATTATCAATATAAAACAAAGAATTGTGTCAAGAAAGACTACATTGAATGCTTTTGGGGAGAAACTCCATAAAGACACACCACGTAAAAAAAGTAGATGTGAAATTAGGTTTGGGCACAGGATCTGTAAAATTGGGGGTAAAAATCAGAAATATCTGAAATACAGTAAACATAGACTTCCAACAATGTCTTTATCTTCATTATAAAGATATTGGATATGAAAATTGTAGATCATTTACAATGCGTGTGGTTCACGAAAGAAAGATAACAAGAAGATGACCAGCAGACTCACCTTAAAGGGAAGGCCTTGTACTACATCAAAAAGTTATATAAATATATATCAATTTGTATCTTTGAGCTTAAGAACAGTGCTTACAATGAGCATCATTTTTTTAAGATAATATTCAGCTTTAACAATTTTTTCATTTCATCAATGGACTAATGGCCCATATCTTTTAAAGTCTAAAGTCTACATCCATGATCAAACTATAGAACTTCAAAAAAAAAAAAGAGAGAGAGAGAGGAATAATCTACTTAAAAAAAGGACAAACGTAAATAGCAGAGTTCAAATCAGCAACTTTAAGAACCTATTGCCAAATATATGGTCATGAAGATTTCCTTATGTTTTCTTCCAGGAGCTTTATGTTTTTAGCTCTTATATTTAAATTGTTGTCCTAGCACTATTTGTTAGAGAATGTTCTTTCCCTCATTGAATAGACTTGGCATCTTTGTCAAAAATCAACTGGCTATAGATGTATGGATTGATTTTAAGACTCTCAATTCTATTCTATTGGTCTTGATATCTATCCTTATGTCAGTATCACACTGTTTCAGTTACTGTAACGTTGAAGTAAGTTGTGAAATTTCACCTACTTGGCTAAATTTGTTCCTAGATATTTATTCTTTTTGATGTATTGTAAATGAAATTACATTCTTATTTTTCTTTTCGAATCATTCATTGCTGATATATTGAAACATTACTGAATTTTGTATGTTGATCTTGTACTCTGTAACTGTTAAATTCATTTATTAGCTCTAGTGTCTTTCTTGGGGATTCTTGGATTCTCTGAGATTTTCGATATATAAAAACACATAATTTGTAGACAGAGATAGTTTTACTTCTTTCTACTCTTAGTTTTTACAATGTGAATAATCTGAATGCCCTCTGCTTCTTTTTCTTGATTAATTGCTATAGCTAGAACTTCAAGGACAATGTTGACCAGCAGTGGAGAAAGGAATCTTTGTCTTGTTTTTGATCTCAGAGAGAAATTTTTCAGTCTTTCACCATTGAGTATTATTTTAGCTGCAGATTTTTCATAAATGCTCTTTGTCATGTCAATGAATTTGAGTATTTTAAAGACAGGAGGAATAAAGAAATAAAGAAAGGGATTTAAAAGAATTTCTATAAATATTTGAAATTCTCAGCCTTGATTTTTAAAAATTCAGTAGCATGTAACTCTGAATGGTTATATTGTAAAGGACACATCTGGAAACAATGAAAAAAATATATAAGTTAAAAAGATGAAGAAATATGTACTAGGTAAACAACAACAAAAAAGTTGGCCTATAATTTTAATAAGAGGCACAATAGAATTTACGGGATCCTAGTCTACATGCTATTGAAAATGTACCAGCTCCCAGAATCAGTGGAAACAGGAAGAAGACATTGGAAAAACTGGGAAACAAGAAAGCTCAGAAGGAAATCAGGAAGCAGGAAACACTGCAACATGCTTGTTCGGGAATAGCCTGGCCAGTGTGTTGCCACAGCTGCCACTGCTGTCATCACCTCTGTTACAGCTACTGTGAGAATTCTGACCCTCGAAATTCCTTGATTCCTCGTTTCATTCACTTCCTGTTCAGAGTCCCAGGAGCATGCATCTAGCTGACTGAGCTTGTGTCTCATGCTGTCTCTAGCTGTAAGAAGGGGTTTGTGGGAGAGCTTGGATTCTATGGTGAAGGCAGGCTCTAGGAAATGGTCGCTGGCCAAGATGATCAAGCATGGAGGAGAGGCAATTCACAGAAAGGAAACTGGAGGAGGCTTTACGAAGAATAATATATGAGAATTTTTTAAATATCTGGAATGATATGAACAATTAGAAGCAATATGAATGTGGAAGGAAAGGGATAGACTAAACAGTGTTTTGAAAACTCTATTTACATATACCGTTTTGCGACATTTTAATGATGAAATTGCATTTGTGCATGGCTTGTGTATTTTTTTAAAATAGGTTTTAAAATTATACTTTAAAAAAACTTTTGCCTTTAAGAGTGAGAATTATATACCCACAGCACTTTGAAACTTTCATGGGAATAATTGATGAAATCCTCACTTCAGCAAAATTCAAGGGAGGAGAAATCTCCCTGGGACTGCTGAGATTTCACCGTTGGCTAATCTACTTTTTTTTCTCCTTGAACTGCATTGGCTTCATCTACCTTTAGAAGTTCCTTCTGTTGAAAACTCTGGATGATTTTTTTCTCCCTCTGAAGCCAGCCAGATACTTTGTAGTCAAATAAATTGTCAGAAAATTGCTGCATCTAGAGATTTTGCTGTAGTAAAAATGTGGCCACTGCCTTCTCAGAGTAGCTCACCATTTGGGATTATAATAAAAACCCATCAAAAATAAGAGCTGCATTATATAAATTTTGAATTAACCATGCTGTTAGGGAAATTTAGTTTTACATATGTGAAGGAATATTGGTGTGTGTGTGCATGCACATGTGTGTGTTAGTGATAGAAAGAGACAGAGGTAGACAAAGAGACAAAGACTCACTCCAACTCTGTAAGGCCAATATAGACATTTATACACTAAGAGAAATTACCTGGAGCATAAAACCAACTGAAATTTGTACTTTACTAATAATACTTATCTAACACTGTAACTGAAGTTCATTGTCTACAATATAATCCAAGAGGGTCACATTTTGGAGCTCTCCTCTGTAATACCTATATATTTGTTCACCCAATATTTGATTCATTTAATTATTTAATAAATCTCTATGATATAATTCTTCCATGGCAGTTTTTGTGCTAGATAATGAGGACCCAGAGTGAATCAGCATGGTATAGGGGAGACACATGTTAGCAATAAACCAATTAATATAATACAGTGTGATATGTGCTAGGATGTCCAGGATGATTTGTGAGCTCAAAAAGAAAACACAAATTCTAGACTGAAGTCAAGATTTGGTGGAAGAGAGTGTTGGGGCGTGTCATGAAAGCAAACTTAAACTGAATCTATAATGTGAAACTATAGTAGAAAAAGTAAAAAGATTTTAGATAACTAATTAATTGACAGAGTGAGATCTCTCGAAGATTCTGGGGAAGAAAGACAGAATATGTTAAGGACATTATTGTTTTTAATGGATAGGAAAGAGTTGTACTTGAAGCATGCACAACTCCCAGTTGATAAGATGGGGGTTATAGTGGATATCTGCTGTTTTTACTCTCTGGCTTCTATCCATCTGTTTTTTGGGGGAGGGAACTATCACCTGAATTCTGTTTGGGGAATTAGCTCATCCCTAGACATATATCATATACCTTATGTACACACACACACACACGCGCGCGCACGCACACACACACACACACACACACACACTATTCCTAAGGTGGAACACAGAATCTTGGACCCACCACTAGTATCCATTCCTTTGGCCAGAGTATGTGACTCAATCAGAACAAAAGTAAAACTTATTTGGCAGTTTCCAGGAAAAAGATGTTCATTCTTTTCTGTTAGGCCTAAAACCTGAGAGAATGTTGGGGCTGGAGCTCCAGGCAACCTCTTGCTACCATGTGAAGCTTAATGCTAAAGCCAATACGACAGAAGGCAGAGTAAAGAGATGGAGAGAAACCAACTCCTAATTATATTTTCTGGGCCCTGAATCCAGTCTTGTTATTTTACGTGAGCCAACAAATTCCTTTATTTTTGCCGAGGTGAGTTTGGTGGTATTTTCTTTCACTTATGACGAAGAGTCCTCATTGATGCAGACCCTGAAGAGGAAGCTCTGGGGTGGGGAATAGAAGGAAACAAGCTAACATTTATTAAACAACTATTTTGTCTCCACCATGTAAATCTAGGCCCTGCTAATTTTTTTTGATTCATCTTTAAATAAAATTTACAATATTCCAGGAAACCAAATGAGAGATGTGTCTTGGCATAAAGGCCTGCCTCACTCCAAATCCTATTCATTTTCCATTACACTGTGCTATATGTTTGAGGTCTACTCTAAGCATTTTCTATACTGTGCTTCAGTGAACACTAGTGTTCAGTGAGATGTCAATAAGTGTATATAAAGAAAATATTCTTAATATGTAAGACACTCTTAATATGTAAAAAAATTATTAAATATTTATGTGTTGATCTTTACATATTTGTTTTTTTTTTTTTTTTGGAAATGGCTGAAATTCTGATGAGAGATTATAGAATGAATTAAGGATGGTTAAGAATTATGAATGATGCATAGGCAATATGTTTAAGCCATACAATCTCTTTTCAAACTACACAATGATCTATAGTTTTTATTGGAGAATTTAAGTTCATGTTTATAACTTGCTTTGGAGATATTATTTCAAGTGTGTTGCTAATAGAGTTTCATAGTACACATTGCTATGTGGCTGATAAAGGAAAATTTTGAGTAAAAAACATGCTCTAATAGGTCTCAAATAAAACAACAAAGAAAATCAGAATGATTCAGAGTGAACATAATTAATTACAATTTGTAAGTTTCCAAACAATTGTGAGGCAAACTGTCTAAAATAAATAATTAAAAATTTTGGGAACTGCCATATATAAAATTTAAAACATTAAATTTTTGTTATTTTCTTTGCTGAAAATTTGATGCTGTGCTTAAAATGAAGAAACATCATTTTTACTATTTATTAATTATGTGAAAAAAACACAAAGCATTATTCTCAAAAAATATGTAGTTTTATGTCATATTATATTACAAAAACTTATAAGAAATTATCATTTTTATCTAGATATTTTAGTTCTTTTTGTTCTTAATTTTAAAAAGTGATTTAATTTCTTTAATGATACTTTTGTTCAGTTATAGTTTTTTAAACATACAACTATATTTAGATTTCTTATAACAATTATTTTATCAATGTCTTACTTTTCAATGTCATACTCACCCCCACAACTGGGAATCAGTTCTGGTCTGTGGGCATTGAGGAGGTGAGCCCTACCAAGGTTATGCATCACAACTGTCCACTACAGAAAAGAGAACTAATAAAGAATTGGCTAATTATCCCCAGCCTAATGACTTGGAGCTAGGCATAGCACAATGAATAAAAAAGTAAATCAATAAGACAAAATTCCCCACTACTCAGTACTCTGGATACTTGGAAGTCATCCGGAAATCCAGATTCTAAGAGAGAAGAGTGAAAAGATGGTTAGCCAGCTATGGAATTGAAACTTTTTGCCAAGGTGTGAAGAATGTCTAATGGGGACAGAGGAAGGCTATATCTGTATGGTTGTATGTTTTCTGTTATGTGACCATGTATGTACTCCATCCTTCAGAAACCACAGGAAGGGCATACACATATACTTTCCCACAGAAGGATTGGGGATGGGCAGATGGAGCTCTGTCTCTTCTGGATTCTATGTTCTGCTTATCAATTTTTTTCCGTAAGTCTCTTTGATCATCTGGGCTGCCATGTGGCTGACCCAGGCCCATAATCTATATATTATCAAGGCTCAGTGCCTAGCACTGTTTGAAGATCACAACTATAGTACCACAATTTAAAATCCTTCATAAAGAAAAACTAATTTGGGTCAAATGTCCTACCCTAGAAGGTCAACATGGCCTTCTAGGAGTAAAATATTTTATTTAAGGAAAAGATTTTCCCTAAGAGAAATGCTGAGGTTTTCTAGTTTACTGTTTAATCATTTCATGCTTTGTATCATATAAACTATACTGTAAGGAATTTTAGATCCTACTCCACAATTTTGGAGTTTATACAGGCTAGAAATGTATATGTAGAGAGAGTTTGTTTTACTGAGTTATGGCAAAGATGAACTCACTCTGTCCCTTTATGTTGACCCAGGAATAAATACCATTTATAAATCAAATCATATGCTTGGATATCACATTCAGTAACATGAGCAATTATTCTTTTCTCCAATCATAAAAATTTGGAAGCAATATTTGATAAGCTAAGGGTACCACGTAATTGAATTGATATATTTTGCTGGAGACCAAACTTTTCTTTAAGTTGTTGGGCTTGTTTGTTTGTTTTCCAAATCCTGCAAGCAACAAAATCAGGTTACATTTTAATATTTGTTATATAAGATAACTTCTTTTAACGTTTTCCAATTCCAAACTAAAAATAGATCATCAAATGACTTCTGAATATGAACTTAAATACTTATCTCAAACATTTCTCATAAGCACTAAGGCACTACAAATCTCTTCTTCCGAAGGATGACAAATAGCTCAATTTCTTTCTGAGAAATTTTTATCACTTTCCTGAGTGTTAAATTTAATATATTTAAATTATAGACTACAATGATTTAATCTTTAACTATATGAAAGGGCATTTACTTTTTTTATTTCCAAAAGTATTTCCTGTATTTAGTTTAAACAAATATAAACAAGCATAGTTGCTAGAACATATACAAAACCATACATATTGTACTACCAATACTGAAAAACAAAGGAAGAAAGTGGGTAAATTAGTAGAAAATATTTAAAATACATATTCTGTTTAAATTTTAATTCACATAAATTTTATAGTTTGTCTATAAAAATTTCTTTTGGTGTTCATTTTAGAATAAAAGGAATAAGGTTCTTAAGGTTATTTATTTCTGCTGTACTTTGTTTCAAAATATTACTGTATATTCTCAAAATTGCTTTGCAGTTATGTGCTAGTAGTATTAGGTATCTATTGCTGTAATGACAAATTGGCCCAAAAGTAAGATGCTTAAAATAACAAATATCTATTATCTTGCAGTTTCTGTGGGTCAGAAATTCAGATGCAGCTTAACCAGTTGCCCCTGACTCAGAGTCTCCCACAGGCTGCAGTCAGGGTGCCGGCTGAAGCTACAGACTCATCTCAGGGCTTAACTATAAGAGGATCTGATTCCAAGCTCAGGCACGTAGTTTGAGTCCGAACAGCCCAAGATTCAGTGTCCCTTGGGCTGTTGGACTGAGGGTTTCAATTCCTCACTGGCTGATAGCTAGAGATCTTCCTTAGTTTTTTGCAATATGGACCTCTCTGAAGGGAATATCACCACATAACAGCTTGCTTACATCAAAGCAAAGACAGAGAGAGAGAAAGAGAATGTAGACAGAAGCTAGAGTCTTTTTATAACCTAATTTCAATACTAACACATTTTTTCCATATTATATTCAATAGAATTAATTCACTATGTCCAGCCTGTGACCTTGGATGACTTGTGCTTTAAATCTTTCCTGTTCTCAGAAATGCAGCTGAGTACAGAAGTGAGGTGGATTAGTCAAGAGCTGCAGAGTGTGGGGCAGAGTGAATCCAAAAGACAATCTCTAAGTAAAATAGTTAGAGCATTATCCTGATACAAAGTATCAGGTGAATACTCTGATGAATGTAGACACAAAAATCCTCCACAGAATACTAGCAAACAGAATTCAACAGCACCTTAAAAGGATCATATACCATGATCAAGTATGATTTATCCCTGGGATGCAAAAATGATTCAAAATCAATCAATGGGATACACCACATTTACAGAATAAAGAATTAAAATCGCACAATCATCTCAATAGATAAAAAGCATTTAACAAAATTCAACACCCTTTCATGATGAAAAAAAAAAAAACTAAAAAAAGTAGGAATAGAAGAGAATTATTTCAACATAATCAAGGCCATATATGAAAAGCCCACAGCTAATATCGTTCTCTATGGTGAAAAACTAAAATATTTTTTCTACAATCAAAAATAAGCCAAGGATACTCACTCTTGCTTCTTCTACTCCACACAGTATTAGAAGCCATAGTTAGAGCAATTTAGCAAGAAAAGGAAACAAAGGCATCCAAATCAGAAAAGGAGAAGTAAAATCATCTCAGTTCATAGATGACATGCACTAAAAATTCCACAAAAAAACGTTAAAACTAATAAATAAATTTTACAAATTTACAGGGTACTAATCAACATATAAAAACATATGTTTCTATACATTAACAACAAACAATCTGAAAATGAAATTAAGAAAACAATCATATTTACAACAGCATCAAATAAAATAAAGTATTTACTTAGGAATAAACTTAACAAATGAGATAAAAGACTTGTACATGGAAAACTACAAAAATTGTTGAAATTAAAGAAAACATAAATAAGTGGAAAGGCATCTGTTTTATGTATTGGAAGACTTAATGTTGTTAAAAAGTCCAAGTTTCTCAAAACAATCTACAAATTCAATGTAATCTCTATCAAAAGTCCAGTGACATTTTCTTTCAGAAATAGAAAAAAAAAATCTAAAATTCATATGCAACCACAAAGAACTCTGAATAGCCAAACAATCTTGAGAAAGAAAAACAAAACCAGAGGCCTCACAACTCCTGACTTTAAAACGTACAATAAAACTTCAATAATCAAAAGAATATGGTACTTGTGTAAAGATAGACACATGAACAAATGTAATAAAATAGAGAACACAATAATGAATCTACACATACATGGCCAAATGATCTTCAACAAAAGAATCAAGACTACACAATGGAGAAAAGATAGTTTTCTAATAGACACCTAATACTAGTATGGAGGTTTTCAACAAATGGTGTTGGGAAAACTAGATATCCACATGAAAAAGAATGAAATATGATCCTTATCTCACATCATACACTAAAGTCAACTCAAAATGAATAAAAAACTCAAACATAAGATTTGAAACTATAAAATTCCTAGAAGAAAACAGGGAAATTTAAATAACATTGGTCTCAGCCATGATTCCTTGGCAACGACATTGAAAGTACAGACACCACAGAAAAAATAGACAAGTGGAACTATATCAAACTGAAGAACTGTGCAGTAAAGAAAACAACGAAATTAAAAAGGCAACCTACGAATGGGGGCAATTAACTGCAAACCATATATCTGATAAGAGGTTAATATAGAAAATATGTAAGAAATTCCTATAATTCAATAACAGGAAAACATGCACACAGACAAACAGCATAAATCTGACTAAAAAATGAGCAAAGGTTTGAATAGATTTTTTCTCTAAAGAAGATATACAAACAGCCAACAAGTACATGAAAAGGTACTCAAGAGAAATGCAAATCAAAACCACAATGAGACAATAAGAGATCACGTCACACTTGTTAAGATGACCAATATGAGAGAGAGAGAGAGAGAGAGAGAGAGAGAGAGAGAGAGAGAGAGAGAGAGAGAGAAGAGAGAGAAAAGAAAGAAAAAAGAAAGAAAGAAAGGAAAGAAAGGAAGAAAGGAAGGAAGGAAGGAAGGAAGGAAGGAAGGAAGGAAGGAAGGAAGGAAGGAAGGAAGAAAGAAAGAAAGAAAGAAAGAAAGAAAGAAAGAAAGAAAGAAAGAAAGAAAGAAAGAGAAAGAAAGAAAGAAAAGAAGGAAGGAAAAAATCGAACAATTGTTGGTGAGGGTATGGAGAAATTGGATCCTTATACATTGTTGATGAGAATGTAAAACAGTGCAGCCACTAACCAAAACAGAATGGAGATTTTCAAAAATTAAAAATAGAAATACTATATAATCCAGCAATCTCACTTCTGTGTATTTCTCCAAAAGAGGTGAAAATAAGCTCTCAAAGAGGTATTTGCACTTTCATGTTCATTACAGCATTATTCACAATAACTCAGATATGGAAACAACCTAAATGTTCATTGATGAGTGAGTGGATTTTAAAAATGTGGTATATTTATATGAGGGGATATTATTCAGCCTTGAAAAGGAAGAAAATACAACAACATGGATGAATGTTGAGGACATTATGCTAAGTGAAATATACCAGTCACAGAAGGACAAATAGTGCATGCTTCTTATATGAAGTATCTAAAGTAGTCAGATTCATAGAAGCTGAATGTAGAATGATGGTTCCCAGTGGCTGGAGAGAAGAGAAAATGAGAAGTTGCTGTTCAGTGAATGCAGAGTTTCAGTCATTCAGATACAACAATGTACATATGTTACCAACATTGTACAATACAATACACTTAAAATTTTGTTAAGAGAGTTGGTATCATCTTATGTGTTCTTTACCACAATAAAAAAAATAAGAATAAAATGAATTCAAAGCAATAAATAAATTATTAAAAGAACTGCTTGATATGACTGACATGGTGACAAAAGTAAATTATTTCTTAAATAACAAAAAAATGTCAAAGTAATAGCAACAATAAATCAGACGGTCTGGGGAAAACAATTAAAGTGTAGGAAAAATTCATGGTCCAAACATTAAGCAAATCAAACTAAAATAGAGCAAATTTTGAAAAACTATGAAGTATAGAGAAATCTATTTCACCTATGTATTAGAGTAATTCTCCTTTGATTTACTTGACACTCCTGCTATTGGGCCTATATAATAAAGGAACAAAGTTTTGCACCCTAATTATAAACTAAAAGCTGTTTATAGTCATAATATAATTATTTATTGATTTTCAACATATAGACTTCACTTTTATACAAAACAGAAAACAATATCAGGGAGTAGCATGTAAAATTTTCAACTTTGACAATATAAAAGATAATTTTCAGGTGACAGCAGGTTGAGAAGTTGAAGGGAAAAAATGAGGTAGAGAGAAGTATAAGAGTTTAATGTCTCTAATATGGTGTATGGTGAAAAGATGCTTTCTATAGTTGCTGAAATACAAAAGACTGAATGAAGTTGGTTGTGTCAAATACAAAAGGCTGCAGATGCTAGCCCTACAATGTTAATGCAAATCAAATTATGGTACCTGGTAAAATCTGTGATGTGCAAATTCCTTTCTCTTTTTTCTCTTCTTCCTCCTCCTTATTCTCTCTTTATCCTCTTCCTTCTTTAGTAAATTGAGCTTGTAAGCAAAATAAATCTTGTTCATACTCTGAGATGTATGATCTCCAGTTTAAGTGTAAGCATTGAAGCTTTCTTGTTGCTGTTGAACCTCTTCTCATACCCAAAGAGAGGTATGGATGTCTGGCACTTTCTATTCTATTTCTACATAAACTCAGTTGTCTTGGTTATGATGAAACTCGAAGCCAGGAATTTGAGAGCTTTTTGTTCTCTCCATGTTGTTGTTGTTTGTTGTTGTTGTCATTGTTTTGTATTTTTTTATTATGATTTGACTATCCCAGAGGTGATGAATAACACTGAGCCAGAGGGAGAAGGTGGAAGGCAGATGGCTGGGGGAGAAGCAGGGGCAACAAAAGATTTCAGGAGAAAAGCACAGGTGGATAATATTTACAAATGTTACTTCATTAAATTTATCTTTTTAAAAAAATAAAGAAAATAAAATAGTAAAAACAAAAAAGTAAGATGAAAGTTGAAAAGGGGGTAAAAATTCTCTTTAATAATTGTCATCAACTGATAATATTAATTTCATCAATGTCATAATGTCTTCAATGATTAATGTTTAAAGTTAAGGAGGTAATCATTAGAAGATGTTTTAAATGAAATAATGAATTTATAAGATTTTGTTTCCTGGAAGTGAGATAGAAGGGGAAAAGTGAATTAGGTAAATGTTACTTTTCATTACAAACTTTTATTATTTGAGATTTTTTCTATGAGCATGTATTACTTGATCTAATTTTAATATTTTGGACCACATATAAAATTACTGACAATTTGAATAATTCATACTAAAGAGAGGCAATCAAATTCATCTTAGGGAGAACATTGCTCCTTTTTGGAAAAAAAAAAACAGATGAAAAGTCTTTTGCTTTTGCAAAAGGTAGCAAAGCCAATATAAGAATAGAGTGTAGAGACATGAAAAGTTAAAAGGAGTAAAGTTGCCTTGCAAAAATCAGTGAAGTTATGCTTATTAGGAAGAACATTTTTTTTTTTTCTGTGAGTAGATGGTGTGGAGAGAAGATTTGATGGAAATAAAAGGGACAAAATCTGAAAGATTTGGTCCAAAAACAATGACAGCATGATAGGATTGAGGGAAAAGAATACCAGTAAGAAATTCTCCATGATGAATTGAACTTTAGGAACACCGATGATTAATATATATATATATATATTTTTTTTCTTTTTTCATTATACTCATTCCCTGTGGCTGTCACAAGGCTGTTACCTAGATTTGCCTTCTGTTGTCAATACCTAATACCTAATGAGGAACAAAGGAGGAGTGCATGGTCATTCTGAATTAAGGGCAGTGAGTGGAACAGTGGCTACAACACCTGCACTTCCCCCTGTGGTACATGTGGTTCTGGGAAGTGACGCACAGCTACCCTAACATGTCCATAGTGGAGAGGACAGATATAGAAGCCAAGCAACTGAGCATAATCAATACATTAAATGAAAAAAGTAATGTTTTCTTCAATACACTCAGTGAAAGAAATTCTTGAAGGTAACAAGTTTGCAGCCATACACTCAGGTTACACTTGCTTGCAGAAAGTATGGAAATAACTTATTTTCAAGACTACCACTTCGTCATTAATTTCTATGGTCAGTTCTACAAAGCAGGCATCAAAGTAGCTTCTTTATATGGTCTTATTTTGATAGAATGAATAGTTCTCCAACTTAGGTTTTTTTTTTTTCTTTTTTTTGAGTCGCTCATCAATCTATGGTTTCTCTAAAGATTTCCACAAGTATTTTCATAGAGCCCTCCCTTGGGACTTGTCAGAATCTCGAGATCTGTATTTTTATTTTTTCCTGAACTTGGCCAACTCTCCTCTGCTGGGAGTTCTCTCCTGTCTTTGGTCTGCTTCTGTCCCTGGGTGCTCTTGGCTTGATACATCTCCTTATAGATGCAATTGTCTCTCTGTGACACCGGTGCCCACACATGCATGACATTCAATAGTCATTTTACGACAAGAGAACATTTTCTTAACATCAGAGATTTCTTCTCCTTTTATTTCATTCCTTAATATTTTTTCATTCATTCAATTGCTTCATTATATCTTTAGAATACTGTTCCCATCTGACAAAGAGGCAGTCTTTCTGTCCTACACACACACACACACACACACACACACACACACACACACAGGGTCTATGTAAACTAAAGCTTATTACCAAGATAGCATTTGCTTTGAGGCACAAGTAAAATGTACTTGTCAGAGCTTTTGTTTGATAATACAAACAGTTTTAGAGAAAAATAGCTTGGAAGATGTTGAATTAAGAGGTCATGATTTAATGGTTCTCTTTCTGACATAACATGATATTGAACAAAACCCAGGTTATATTACCTAATAATCTGAGATCTAATTTTATGTGTTTGAAATGTTTTAATTCATGGAGAAAACATTTTTAAATATATCTTGTAGAATATAGTATATATGGTATAATATATTTGAGACATTTGTTTAATTATGTATCTAATGTATATTTAAGGGTTTGTGTAAATATGTATTTTAAAAATATATTTATAGAGTTTGCTTAATAATAATAATTATTATTATTATAAATATCTCTGCAACTGATGTTCTTAGTTTCTACACTTGATTTTGAACCAAGTGTATGCTTGGTTCAAGAAAGTGATATAAGACAAGAGCTATACACAGCTCATACTAGTCCTTGAATTTAATGCAACCTGTTGATTCAGTTTCTTAATCAATTCTATATTACATTTATCCTACCAACTCTTCTCTCTTTGAGCTTTGGCCAATAACAGTTTTATGGTAGTATGTGGATATTTTTCATAAATTTGCATTTAAAATCCAGGGAAAGATTTCAGTAAATCTATGGAATATTAAACATGTATATTTATCTCTGATTCCTCCACAAACTCACTACAATGAGGCTTTAACTGCAAGGACCAAGGGAAAAGAAGAGGTGATAAAAGCACATGAAAAATGGTAACAAAACTCTGAATGATATAAAGCGATGAATGAGTGATAGCTGACTCAGCAAATAAGAGTAAGCTGAAAACTAAGTGCCTTACCAAGAGGCAAGCTAAATCTTAGGGCAGAATTCTAGAAAAGCTGAGGAAATTAGATGCAAGAGATCCCTTGAAGATAGTGTGAAGTAGGTCTAAAATTAAAGAAATAGGTTGAAAATATATAGTTATACCTTTTATATTACCTTTCCCACCTCACACAGCCTAACAGTGGCCCCTTACTCATCTGAGCAAAAGACTACTGGTGTATTTTGGGGAGAGACACAGGGAATGAATCTGGTCTTGCAGATTCTTGAGAGCAACAGCACTGTAGCAGCAAAAGCAAAGGAGAAATCTACATAATAATTAGTGATGCCCCAAACCTTCTCATAGTCTTACTTTCAGTGTTCTGGTAGCCACATTTAAATCACCTAAGAAAAAATCTGGGTAATTTTTCTCTGAGAAAATGGCCAATTCAAAAGGAAGACCTATAGATACTATTGGGAGTCCCCGGATTCACTTAGCTGGGAGTTTATCCCATCATCTACTGTGAATCTCATCCTTTGATAAGCCTCGCCATCCACATAGAGGTTCTAATTAGGTTCTTGGGGTTTCCTTAAATATGAACAGGTGTTCAAGCATCACTAGTCAAATCAGACAAGGAGGAAGGACTCTAACTCTACACTTTTAATGAATTCCTCCTACATGCCAGGCAGTGTTATGGGTGCTGCAGATACAGTCAAAAATCTTAGTCATTACAGAGCTTAAGTTCTAGTAGAGGGAAAGAGGCAAGAAGTATTTACACACTAGATAGTATAATATATTTAATATTTTTAATGAGCAAATAAAGGAAAGGAGTTAACAGGGACAATGTAGGAAACAGAAAAATACATTTAATAATCCTTAGAGAAACAAGTCAAGATATTGTGCTTATTTCTTAAGAACAGAGTTCTATATTTAGAAAAGAAGGAATAAAATACCCATTGGAAAAGAAAATACTGAAAATAAGCAATGAAATAGCAAAAAAAAAAAAATTAAAAAATCAATAGAAACCTTGGATATTCGGAAGATAAAGTTGAAATCAGAACAAAAGATGCAGATAAACAATATAAAATGCATCAGACAAATTATTGGAAGGAAATACACCAACATGTAAACAATAATACATGAAAATGGTGGTATTACAGACATCTCTTTCATTTTTCAATAATTTCTCCACTAAAGTTACATGATTTTCATATTTAAAATATATAAATATAAAGGTATTGCTGATATCTGTAATCAATTATCTAAGTCTGTTTATATTATGTGTCTGCATCTTGTGAGTAGCACTCTAAATAGAATATTTTCTTGAAAATATAAGAAACATATCTCATTGAGGTATTTGCATTTTCTGAATAATCTTCAACTGACAAATATAAGAACACTTAAAAAATAGAGAATTCTTGATGATAACCTACTTGAACATATACCTTGAATCTTAGCATGTCAAGTGATTACAGATTAATGATCATTAAAAAGGCATTTCTAAGAGGCTGTAAGAAACAGTACTACACAATAAATGACCCAGAAAGACAATAATGTGGCGGCTTATACGAATTGCCACAAAAATGAAGAAAACAGGTTACAAGTAAACACTAAGAATTGATGCAAATCTTTTGACTCTTGGTATTTTCCTCAGTGAGAATAGACTTTGGTCTCTGTGGCCGAAATGCTACTTTGTAAATGGTTTAAGTTCATGTCCACAAAGATGTGAGACTAGGGAGGAGAGAACATTAACATTGCTCTATTTGCCAGGCTAACCCCATGTCAGTAATAATAACATCCCACTCCATTTGTGTCAGTGATGATGCCACGTCATCCACACATTGGCAGAGGTAAGGTTCCCTCCAGAATGTATCACTAATTATCTTTACGCCATCTTAGGTAGGGAAACTTTCAAGGCTTTCAAAGGAATTTCTTTTGTAAAAATATTTTTAAATTATGCTATTTCAAAACTAAAGGTCTTTTTTGGCTGCATTAGATGTTTGTTTTAACATTTTTTCCTAATTAGTTGAATTCAATACAAAGTAGATTCTTCTTGTACCCAATCCAACAATTTCTCATTAAAAAAAAAAAAATTAGGATACATGTAAAACAAGCATTGTGGGAAAAGTGGCTGTGCATTTTCCTTTTTTTTTTTTGCAATATTTAATAAGCATTTTCAAAATGTCTATAATATCTTTATTGTTTATGCATTCATACAGTACTTCCTGTGCTTTGTATGATCCAAATCCATTTCATCTCTACTTTAAAAATGGGAATTAATTTTTAAATTTTTAAATTATGAAACACCTATAGTATGCACAGGGCAAACAGTAATGAATTAAATAGACAAAGTGCCTGCCCTCATGGAACTTAAGTTTTAGAGGACGTGGGAGGAAACTTTTAAGAATATTAAAAGCAGTCTCAGCAACAAATAATACGAAGAAGAAGAAAAAGAAAATAGTCAGGAATGGAGAAAGATAGGCTGGTCAGGGAAGAGCTCTGAATTGGTGACATTTGAGTACAGATCTGAATGATGTAACCAGAGGGAAGAATATTTTAGGCAGAAGGAAAAGCAAGGGACGAGTACTAAGATGAGAAAAACACTGAAGTGTCAGTTACAGAGCAAATGGGAGAGAGAGTAAGACGAGATAAGAACAGACTATGTGAGGGGGTTGTCTAGGTATTATTATACTTTAAACCCTCTAAATTTTTCATATGGGCTCATGATTCACTAAGTAGAAAAATCACTAGCAAAAACAAAAATAAAATAAAATAAAAAAAGCCCTGCTCTTGTGGAATTTTTGGGAGGGGACAATTAAGATATAAATAATGGATATTTCTTTCACATAATGCTCAAATAGTCATACCTCAAATGACTTATGATACACAGCACTGCACACACAGTTTGCATGCACCAGACTGTAGAGTTTTGCTGAATAAGGAGGGAAAAATGAATGCCCCACAGTGTCGTCAGACATTTTTGAAGTGAGGACATTTCCATAGCAGTTGGAGAAACAAAGACAGTGGTGTTAGAAAAGTCAGACATATTTCTAAATAAGTTAGGGCTTATATTTAACTTTTATTTTCATCAGAGCTGTAGCCAGTCATTCACCAGAGATTCAAACCCTGCCAAACAAGCCCCTCCAGGCTCACTTGGAAAGGCTTGCCTCTTCCCTTCCACGCCTGGTGGGCTCAGGATGAAGCACAATCCTGGGAGCTGCCAATATTTATACATTCGTTTAGTTCTTTTATCTGAAAAGGAGACCAGTCACAGAAAGAGAGGCAGATTTTTAACATCTTGTTTCTTTAACGGGGGCGGGGGGGTGGGGGGGTGGGTATGGTAATGGCAGGTCTACATTTGCTTCACGGACTTCCATTTAAACTGAGTGTTAAATAGCTCCCAAGAGGACAGAAAAAAAAGAAAATTTTTGTGCCATGTAGGTTTGGGTATTTTATAAAATATGTATAGTGTTTAAAGTTCTGGCTTATAAATCTACTATAAACAATGGAATATCATTTTGTGTGTAGTATCTTGCATCATTCTATACTAATGATTATGTTGTTCTTTAATGTGTCAAGATGTTAAAGGAACATGATCTATTTTTGTTAAGTGATTTAAACTCCTGAGGATGCAGCATAAGTGTATCCTAAAATGCATTATGCAAACTGGCCATGTTTCTCTACCATGAGAAAGTAGTTCATGTTCAGTCCAACTGATCGAGTAAACTTGAAATTGGAAACCACGTTTACCTTTTTATAGCTTCGTATTTGTAGCCTTTAGAGCCATAAAAAAAAAAAAAAAAAAAAAAAAAAAAAACTGTTGTGAAGCTTGGGACCCACTGAAAAATTATTTCAGAAGCCACATCAGTGATGTAGAAAATTTTCTTCTGGATAGAAAATTTTATTAAAAATTAAAAGGAGGAAATACCAAGATATTGCATAAATTACATTTTTACACAAATACAATTTTGCTTGAAATAACAAATAATCTTTCAAAGACCATACAATCCTGAATTTTTCATTCATTTGCTTCACTTTTGGCTAGTATGCTATTAACAATTTAATAAACCTATTTATAACCCAGGCAATTTATCTTACTTCATTTTATATACACAGGAGAAAACCAAAAAAAGCCTACAACTATGATGAATTAGAAACTACTTTAAGAAAGTATGAACTCTGAAAGATGGGAATTATTATACTTCATATTGTTTCCCTAATAAGCTTAAATCATCCTAAAACTTTATCCATTTTATCCTCATAGATTCCTTGCGAAGGTCTGGGAAAAGGCATTATTATCTCTATTTGAGTAAGAAGGAAATTCAATGTGACATTTACTGGTATTTTATTTTAAATTTACTACTATTATTAGTAGAGGTTGAAATGAATTTGATGTATTTCAAAATGAAAAGCATTACAATCCATGAAGAATATTTCTACATTAGAGATAAAAATAAAACAAGGAGTTAAAATGTAAAAACTCGATGAGAAAAGCTACTTGAAAGAGGTGAGCTTATTAATTTTTTCTTCCCATGTGCTTGGTCTATCTTATTCTGTCTTTTATTTAAATTCAACCTGCTTTCTTGTCTTTAAGAAAAGACCTTCGGGCTCTCTTTTTTTTATAAAGGTTTCAGAGAAGTTTTAAGGAGGGATTTGAGAGAGGAGGTGATTTTGAATAATGGGCATGAAATAAGAGAGTGTTTTTAGAGTTAAGTATAGTATAGAAAATTTCAACATTAAAAGCAGGAATATGAAACTATATATGTTTAAATCTTTCTTAACAAGGATAATAGTTTTAAATTTTTAATATGATTTTCATTTTTTTTCTCTTATATGACCTTCGCACTCTCCTGACCTAAGGCATCCATCTCTCTGGGTTTGTATGTGAGGAAAATAAGGATAGAGAGGTGTGCCCAGCTTTTTAAAGTCAAAATAGAATTAGGCAATAAGACAGGCCATAATCTTGAAAGACAATTTTCCAGATTTGTTTATTTCTCTCTTTATCTAACAATGAAGCTTACATGATCCATGCTCAAAGAATTCTCCCACAGTACAGGAGATATCTCTGGCCACCATTAAGGCTTAGTTGAAGTATGGGAAAAGAAGGATAAGAAAAAAAGCCCACCCTTTCCAATTTTGGAAATTAGTAGGCACTGGAAAGAAGGGAGAAATAAGAATGTAAAGGAGCATAATTATGGTGCACTGATGTTTTTCTTCTGTAGGCTATATAAAAATAAGAGTCTTGTTGGAGGTGAAAAGGACTTTGTCATACCCTGCCCTCCCCAACACATACACCTATCTCTACTTCTTATTTGAAAATTGAAGAGGAGGTCCTTTTGAAGACTATCTTAGACTAATTAAAGGCCAATTTGGCTGGTCAGAGTGATCAAAGGAAGACCTCGAAATATTACTTCCTGAGCCACACTTGTTTCCAGAATTACCTATGTGTCTGTCTGTGGAGCTTGTCAGAGATGTTCATAGGAGTGAGAATATGACATCTTTATACAAAATTAAAGAGCTACAACCAAGATGATCTCCACCAAATTCTAGAAAGTTCTATAGTGTCAATAAGAACTGATAGTCCAAGTCAGCCTGGAAGGCTATTGAGCCCAAATAAGTATGAAAAGCCAGGTCATTAGTCCCAGCAGCAAAGCAAGTTGCCCCCTCAACCAAGACATTATCTTGAGACAGAAGCAGCATAGAGGTGTTTCCCTGGGAGCATGAGTATCTTTATCCAAAAGAAATGAGTATTACTTGAGAGGGCTGTTTAAATTACTGATTAAATTTTTAGTTAATTTTCTTCCCCATTTATCAGTACATTAATCTACCCATTCTAATTGTGATATATGTGAAAACATAGGAATAGGACAAGTGTCAGATTTATGTTTAAATATATGTACAAATAAAATTATTTTATAATTAATTAATAATATAAATTTTCCATTTGGTTTCCAACTCTTCTATATTAGATAAACCATTTGATTTATTTTTTATAACATTACATTTAGATAAAGGATGAATATCACAAAATTTTCTATTGCTGTTTCCCCAAGACACAATATAGGCCTGTCATATTTAGGGTGATCAATAAATAACTGAGTAAAAAGGTAATAAAGTACTTAATAAGAAGACCTTCATTCATAATAAGAATACCAGAAAAACAAGTGTTATCTACTAAGGACCTAAATCTCCACAATTTTAATTTACTTTAATTCATTGTATATCTATCAGTTACTGGAGGGACAATAAAGAAATTTGAGCTATGGTTCCTGCTGTATAAGAACTATATTCTCATTAATAAGTTAATATTCATAGCCTAGACAATATAAAGGCCAAGATTATGATACCATCCTAAGGGTTAGGAGATTCTGAGAATATAGAATTTAGGGCTTCAGTCGAAAGACCACACTGGGAGATGTAAAGAATGATAACCACAGTGAAGTTTTCTTAAACTTAAATAATAAAATGGACTCATTAACATAAGAGTAAACAGGGAGGATCTAGAATGATGGACACGGTATTTTATCCTTAATTGTGTATAAAGTGGAAAATGTGTTCTCAAGTTGGGTGCCCAAGTGATGAAACCCTGATAGCAAGGGCCATGTGATCTAGTCATGGCCCATGAAAAGCAAGTGAAAGTATTCTAAGGGCTGCAAGGAAGGCATTTATTTTTCCTGATAAGATGGTCAGGTATTACTAGCACTATATTCTCCATTTTCTTCCAGGCTTGAGTATAGTTGTGACACCTGAAACTAGACTAGCCTTCTTATGACCACAGATAATAAACCAAATCAGCATAGATGGTGAAGAATATTAAAAAAAAACGATTGTGGATATTAAATGACATTTTTGAGTGGCATGACTACTGCTTACCTCCAGACTTATTATTATATGAATAAAATATGCCTATATATTATAGTCTTATTAATGCAAACTTTCCATCACTTATAGTTAGAAGTATTCCCAACTTGTACAAGAAAGAAGGAGAAAAGGAACACAAAGTTTCTGGTATGCAATACTTACTAAATAGTTGAATTTTATAAAGAAATATGATGATTTAATGATTTAAAATAAGAAAGCGACTTCGTCAGAGTTTTATTTTAGAAAAGTTACACTGGAAACACTGTGAAATATGAGCCTTAAAAAATGGTAGGACCAAACTAAGCAAGAAAGAACTAAACTTCAAGGAAGAAAGAATGCCTTAAATTCAGAGAGTAATATTAGAAGTGAAGAGATGAGATTAAAAATATATAAAGGGATTTTATCAATGGATTTGATGACAAGAGAGAGAAGAGTCACGTATCATTTCTAAGACATTTGGAAGAAGTGGGTGGCGTAAATAGTAGAATGAGAAATACAGGAAAAAGAGCAGGGTAGAGGCTGATAAATTCACCTTGGAGATTTTGAGTTTGAGATGCTTACTTAACATCAAAATGGCATATGGGTTTATGATTCAAGAAATATTTGGTCTCGAGAGAGAGATTTGGGAACCATCAGCAGAGGTGACAGCCAAATTCTATGGGACGGATGAGATAAGCAAGTGGAAAATGGAGAGCAAGGAAAGTGTATCATAAATTATTCTGAGAAACACCTATGTCTAAGGGGGAAAAGGAAGAGATGGATACTTTTGAAGGAGACAAAGAAAGAATGGGCCAAAAAGGGGCAGGAAAAAAAAAAATGGGAGGGAAAGGAATCACAAAGCCAAAGGAAAAGTTTAAAGAAAAAGACCATAGTCAATGGGTCAAATTTTGCTGTTAAGTAAGTGTTAAATGTTAAGTAAGATAAGAACAGAAAGTTGGATTTAGCAACTCAGAGATTACAGGTGACCTTGGAGGCAACAGTTTCAGTGGAGTGTTGGGAGGCAGAAAACAGACTGTGGTGAGTTAAGGAGTTAATTTAAAATGGGAAAAGTATGATAGTAAAATTAGATTTTTCTCTTTTAGTCTTGACAAAAAAGGGAAGAGGGAAAAACTGGAGGAAGTTATAAAATTTAAGGACAGTTTTCAACAAATGTATAGTTTGTAGGGGAAAAGCTATTAGTGAGAAATTTAAAATATTAGAGCGAGGATATCATTGATAGAGTGAACCTCCTAAGAAGACATGAAGGGGTAGGTTCTAGCATTGCTAGAGAGACTCAGTAAGAGAAGAGTGTGGGTGTTGTAATTCTTCTATTTGTTGGTCAAGGAAATAAGTTAAGAATGAATACATAATATATTTTGGTTATGGCATTGGGGAAGTGGAGAAGCATAACTTTATTAGAAAGGTGAGTTAATGAGATTATTTGATGGAGAGGGTGCAGTTTCTGCTCATCTCAAAACTGAAATGTTGAACTCTAAACTAATATGGATTTTGAGTATTTACAGTATTTTCCCAGACACCATTTAGCATTCTCACCACCAACAGATGAGTGATCTAGTTTCTCCACATCATTGCCATCATTTGGGGGTGTTATTATATTTTATTTTAGCCATTCTTATAACTGCAAAAATATCTCATTATAGTTTTAATTTGCATTTAGCTAATGGCTAATAATATTTACTATCATTCCCTGTACTTATGTGTACCACTAAAATGTCTGTTCATGTCATTTGTCAATTTTCTAATTCGCTTGGGTTTTTTAATATTGAGATTTTAGAATTTTTAATATATTTTAGATATAAGATCTTTGTCAGATACATGGTTTGCTATTTTTCCTCCAAGTATATAATGTCTTTTAATTCTCTTAGCTGGGTCTTCACAGAGCAAAATTTAAAATTTTGAAGAGATCCAATTAAGTCTTTCTTTAAGATACTTTGCTTTTAATATCAAGCCTAAGATTTCTTTACCTAGCCTTAGATCCCAAAGATTTCCTCATGTTCATTCCCTAAAAGTTTTATGGTTTTACATTATGTACATGACCCAATTTGAGTTAATTTTTATGAATTATAAAGCTTAGGTTAGGAATACCTTTTTTTTTTTTTTTTTTTTTTTGCCTATGAATGACCAATTATTGTATTACTATTTGTTAAAAGGACCATCCTTCCTCCATTAAATTTCTTTTACACCTTTGGTAAAAATCATAGGTATGTTTGACTATGCCTATTTTGTGTTTGTTATTCTGTTCTATTTAATTGATCTATTTATTGATCTATTCCTCTGCCTATCCTACATTGTTTTGATTCTGTTGCTAAGCAGTAGGCCTTAATATTGGATAAAATTAATCTGCCCATTTATTTTTTCCTAAGATTTTTAGCTAATCCAGTGATTGTATACCTACAAGCATTTATTTGGTTTTTGACAGAAATTGTAAATTTGAGATGAATTAATGTCTTTACTATTTGAGTCTTCCAATCCATGAACACAGTACATTTAGTTCGTATAACAATCCCCTCAATTTTCCCTCTCTCCCCTGACCATCCCCCTAGCCAACATATTAATAATTGCGTTCCCTATGCTGTGCTCCCCATCCCCATGACCATCCATCAGCTACTAATTTGTACTTATTAACTCTTCACCCCATTCTCCCAGCCCCCCAAACTCCCATCACCAAATTGTCCACTATATTTATGAATCCATTTTTGATTAGTTTTCTCTTTTTATTTCTCAGATTCTGCATATAAGTGAAATCATATAGTGTTTATCTTTCTCTGTCTGACTTAAATATCTTCTAGGTCCATCAAAGCAATATCTTTTTCCATCCCCTTCCTTTTAGTCTGTGTGTGTCTTTTAATCTGAAATGAGTCTCTTGTAGGCAGCATATGTAGGGGTCTTGTTTTCTTATCCATTCAGCCACTCTATCTTTTGGCTGGAGCACTTAATTCTTTTCCATTTAAGGTACTTGTTGATAGGAATGTAGTTGTTAGCATTCTTCATTCTTATTTTTGATACATGTTTTTTCCTCTTAAAGAAGTCTCTCCAACATTTCCTGTAATACTTGCTTGGTGGTGATAAATTCCTTTAGTTTATTTTTGTCTGGGAAGCTCTTTATCTGTCCTTCAGCTTTAAATAATATCTTTGCCAGATAAAGTATTCTTGGTTGTAGATCCTGGGTCTTCATCATGTTGAATATTTTGTGCCAAGCCCTTCTGTTCTACATAGTTTCTTTTGAGAAATCAGCTGCCAGTCTTATGGATGCTCCCATATTAGTAATTATCTGTTTTTCTCTTGCTGCTTTTAATATTCTTTCTTTGTATTTAACTTTTGGGACTTTAATTATGATGTATCTTGGTGTGGGCTGCTTTGGATCCCTGGTTTTTGAGATTCTCTGAGCTTCCTGGGGTTTTACGTCCATTTCCTTCACCAGGTTAGGGAAGTTTTCCATCATTATTTCTTCAAACAGCTGTTCAACATCTTGATTTTCTTCAGGTATGCCAATCAGATGGATATTTGGAGCCTTAATGGAGTCCTATATGCTCCTTAAATTATTTTTATAGTCTTGGCATCTTATCTCTCACCATTCTGATCGAGTGTCCTTGGCTTACCCATCCTCTAGATAGGGCATTTGATCCTTTTCTTTATTCACTTTGTTTATTTCATTTAATATCTTTCTCATCTCAGATAATATGTTCTTCATTTCAGACTGGTTCCTTTTTATAATTTCCATTTTCCATTTTTATGTTTTTTATCTCTTTGTTGAAATTCTCACTGAATTTATCGACACTTTCCAAAAGTTCATTCAGCATCTTTATAACCAGTGTTTTGAACTCTGCATCTGTTAGATTACTTGACTCCATTATATCTGGATCTGTTCTGTTCTGTCATATGATTTCTGCTTCTTTGTCTTCCCATTTTGGCTCCCTTTTCGTGTCCTTTTCTATGTACTAAGCAAAGCTCCTAGGTCTCCCAGTCTTATTAGTGTGGACTTGTGAATTAGGTATCCAGTGGCACAGTACTGAGAGGGGTTCAGCTGCAGTCCAAATTTAGCCCAAGCCCCTACCTCTCTGGGGCCACCTGTTAAGATTCAGTAAGCAATCCACGGATGCTGTGCTTATAGTTGCCTCAAAAGTCCACACCAGAAACTGAAGCCACCTGCCTCCAGTGTGAGTCTAGGTATTGCTCAGCAAGGAGCACCTGACTCCTCGAGGATACACCTGGATATGGCTTGGGTGGGGCCGTGAGTTGGGGAGGCAGGGTTTTAGGGAATCCTCTGGGTAGAGCGACCTCTGTTATCCAGTCTGATGATGTCATGGCTTTGGCAGCACTGTGTCTGCACATTGGGATTGGGGAGAGCTCAACAAAGATCAATGGATACCACCAGCACTTCTGTATAGAGGGAGTCTTGCCTCTGCCCTCCAACAATGTCTCCCTGTAAGTCCCTGGTGCCCCTGCGTGCAGCCCTATGGACACTGGTGCTCAGAGCAAGCAATCTGTCACCACACATGGACACGGCCCCTTTAAGAGGCCTCTGCCGCTGCCACTGTTTCAGTCTCCATCTCACTCAGCCGCTCAAGACCTGGCAGCCTAGTGTCCTCACCCCATCCTACCTTTGGTCATTACATGACGATTTCTTGGATTTCTACCTAGTTGTATGGCTTGTTCATCTAGATCTCAGCTAATATTTCCTTTCTGCTTCTCCTTGTTTTCATCTCAACTTTAATTTGGTCGCCAGAGGGATGAATAGAGGCTCTATCATATATGCTATTTTTTTTCTCCTAATTTTTACTTCTTAATCCCCTTTCTTTTTTCACCCATCCCCCTGATCCTCTCCTAGCAACCATCAAAATGTTCTCTGTATCTATGAATTTGTTTGTTTTGTTTATGTGTTTATTTGTTTTTTCAATTCCATATATAAGTGAAATCATATGACATTTACCTTTCTTTGACTTCCACACAGCGCAATATCCTCAAGGTCCATCCATGTTGTTGCAGATGGCAAAATTTCATTCTATTTTATGGCTGAGTAACATTCCGTTGTACGTATCTACCCCCTCGTTATTCATTGAGGGATATCCAGGTTGCCTTCATATCTTGCCTATTGTAAATAATGCTGCAATGAAAGTATGGATGCACATGTCCCTTAAAAATAGTGTTTTGGGTTTCTTTAGATAAATACCCAGAAGTAGAATTATTGGGTCCTTCTTTGTCTCCCGTTATGGCCTTTGTTTTTAAAGTCTATTTTGTCTGGTACAAGTGTTGCTATTCCATTTTCATAAAGTATCTTTTTCCATCCCTTTACTTTCAGTCTGTGTGTGTCTTGATCTGAAGTGAATCTTGCAGTATGCATATGTAGGTTTCTTGTTTTCTTAACTATTCAGCCATCCTATGTATTTTAATTGGAGCATTTAATACTTTTTCACTTGAAGTAATTGTTCAAAAGTATGTAGTTATTGCCATTTATTATTCATAGTTTGATTGTTTTTCATTAACATTTCTTCAAGTAGGTTTTCAATTCCTTGTGCTCTCTCTTCTCTTTCTGGTACCACTATGAGGTGAATGTTGGTATGCTTGATATTGTCCCAGAGGTCCCTTAAACTATTCTCATTTGAGGGGATTTTTTTTTCTTTTTCCTGTTATGATTGAGTATTTTCTGCTACCCTATTTTCCAAATCACTGATTCAGTCTTCTGCTTCATTTAACCTACTGTTGATTCCCTGTAATATAGTCTTTATTTCAGTTATTGTATTCTTCTTTCTAACTGGTTCTTTTTATATTTCCTATCTCCATTTTTATGTTTCTATTTCTTTGTTGAAGTTCTCACTGAGATCATTGAGCATCCTTATAACCAGTGTTTTGAACTCTGCATCTAGTAGACTACTTTTCTCCATTTTATTTGTTCTTTTTTTTTTTCCCCTGGAGTTTTGTTCTATTCCTTCTTTGGAACGTGTTTCTTTATCTCTCCATTTTGGCTGCCTCCCTGTGTTTGTTTCTATGTATTAGGTAAAGTTGCTATGTCTCCTGGTCTTGGTAGAGTGGCCTTATGTAGTAGGTATCTTGTGGGACCCAGTGGCACAATCTCCTTGATCACCTGAGCTAAGCATTCCAGGTGTGTCCCCTGTATGACTTGTGTGTACCAGTCTGTTGTATTTGAGCATTATCTGCTGTTTGCACATCAGTAGGAGGAATTGACCATCAGGCCGATTTGTTGTGAGGACTGGCAGTGACTACTGTAGAGGAGCTGTTGTGCAGGAGTTGACCCTAAATAGCAGGATTTCCTTTCACAGGACTTTGGTGCCTGCCCAGTCTGCCCTTTGGGTGTGTCATTTGTGGAAGTGGTTGGCTTGTACTCTGGTGTCGTCATAAGCTGGCCAGCAGGTGTTTTGGTTCTGGATCCTCTTGCAAGGGGAGTGGTTCTGGTGCCTCTTGAGGGGGTGTTCTGGTGCAAGCCAAGGTCAACCACTGTCTGGGCCCTGCCTGGGGCCACATGGTATGAGCTACAAAGTGATCTGCAGATGATTATCACTTGTGTTGTGCTTAGAGGTGCCTGGCAAAGGCTAAGCTGCCAACTGAGTGCCCAGATTGGGGCTGCTTAGCAAGAGGTGTGGGGCATGCTGATGCCAGATGCTGCCTCTTTGGGGTTTGTGAACCTTTGAGAGATTTTATGAAAGTCCACAGCATGAGCCAAGACAAGTCATCTGTATGAAAAAGCCCCTGAAAGTGGTGGGCGTACCTGCAAGTTGGGCGGGGCAAAGTCTTAGGAAATCACCATGGCAGAGCAAATGGTGTTAGTCAGGTTGATGGAGACTTGAATATGGTGTCAGCAGGCTGGGTGGGAGGAAGGTAGAGGAACAGCAGCTTCTGCTAGCACTTCTATCTGGGAGAAAACTATCCCTCCAGCCCTTACCCTGAAGCCAGACAATTCAGTTCCTCCCTGCATGTCCCCGATGCCTTTTGATCTTCTGCCTCAGCACTAGAGCTCAGAGCAAGGGAGTCCATTAGGGAATAAGTTTGCACAGGGGTCCCTTAAGAGGAAAGACAGCTACTCCAGCGGCCCTTCATCTCACTCAGACAGAATCTCCTCCAGTTTTCACAGGCACAAGTTGCGGGGACGTCCCTTCCTGGCACTGAAACTCTGGGCTGCATAGCCTGGTATGGGGCTGAGACTCCTCGCTCCTCATGGGAGAACTTCACAGTTGAGATATTCCTTTTGATTTTTAACCACCACATGTGGGTGTGGGACCAGCACTTTCTACATTTCCACCCCTTCTAACACTCTCAAAGTAGCTTCTTCTGTATGTCCTTGGTTGTAGGACTTCTGTTCAGCTATACTTCAGACGATTTTCAATGAAGATTTTTTTGTAGTTTAGGTATAATTTAATGTGGTCATGAGAGGAGGCAAGTGTAGTGTTTACTTACTCTACCATCTGGACCAGAAGTCCAATGGCATTTTGCTTTTATTTTTAATTTCCACATGTGTATTTCTAGTATATGGAAATGTGACTGATTTTTGCACGTTAATTTTTTTCCTTGTAACCTTGCTGAATTCATTCTATATTTTGTTTTATTTGTTTTGGGGGGATTTACTATGTAAACAATGATGTCATCTACACATAGAGATAGTTTTATTTCCTTCTCTCCAAATTGCATATATTTTTCTTATTTTTCTTCTCTTATTGTAGTAATTAGTTTCCAGTATTATATTGAATACAGGTGGTGACAGTGGACATCCTTGTCTTGTTCCCAAATCTTAGAGATAAAGTATTTAATCTTTTACTACTAGGTGTGTTAGTTTTATTTTAGTAGATGCTCTTTATCAAATTGTGAAAGTACTCTATTCTTAGATTGCTGAGAGTTTTTATCAGGAATAAGTATTCAATTTTTGCCAATTTTTTTCTGTGCCAATCGATATGATCATATGATCGATTTTCAAATGTTGAACTAGCCTTACATATCTAGAATTAATATCACTTTGTCATAATGAATAACTCTTTTTTAAACATTGGTAGATGTGATTTGCTAATATCTCATTGAAAATTTTTATGTCTAAGTTAATGAGAGTTATTGGTCTGTAATTTCTTTTATCATATTGTCTTTGTTTAGTTTTGATATCAGGATATTACTAGCCTCATAAAATGAGTAAGAAAAGGATTTCCTTCTCTTCCATTTTCTGGAAGAGATTGTGTAAAATTGATGTTAATTTTCCTTTAAATATTCATTATAGTTCTTCAGTGAAACTATCTGGGCCTGAAGATTTTCTTTTCAGGAGCTTTTAAATCATAAACACAATTATTTAAATAGTCGTAGGTCAATAGTTGTCTATTTCATCTTAGTTGAATTTTGGTAGTTAGTGGTTTTTATGGAATTGGTTCATTTCTTCTAACTTGTCAAATTATGAAGTAAACTTGTTAGTATTTCACTGTTTTGTTTTTTTTTTTAATGGCTACAAGATCTTTAGAAATATTTCCTGATTTATTCCTGATGCTGGAAATTGTGTCTTCTCTACTTTTATCTTTTTTAGTCTCCTAGAGGCTTGTCAAATTTATTGATTTTTTTCAAAAAAAACACAGATTTATGTGCCATTGATTTTTTCATTGTTTTCCTGTTTTCAATTTGCTTTTATCTTTATTATTTTCTTTTTTCTTCATTATTATTTTGTTTTTCTTTAGTTTCTTGAGGTAAGGACTAAGGATATTGATTTGATTTTGTTCTTCTTTTCTAACAAAAACATTCAGTGCTTATAAATTCCCCTCACATCATTGCTTTAGCTATGCCCCACATTTTTTATATAATTTATTCCTATTTTTATTCAGTCTTATGTATTTTTTCACTTCTTTGAGACTTCCTTTTTGAACCATGAACTATTGAGAAGTCTGCTTCTCAATAGTTCTTTTATATCTGCTGTTTAGTATCCTAATATTTAGAGCTTTTTTTGTTGTCTCTCTGTTATTGACTTCTAATTTGATTGCACATGGTTGAAGAACATACTCTGTGTGATTCCAATTCTTCTACGATTGTTGAAGTTTGTCTTCAACATATAAAAGATATAAAAGAACTAAACAACACAATCAAAAACAGCAATTGTTTAGTTCTTTTATATCACTGCTGATTTTTTCTCTAGTAGTTCTATAGTCTCCAACTATAATTATGATTTGTCTGTTTCTACTTTCAGCCCTATCAATTTTTACTTCTTGTATCTTTAGGCTCTATTGTTTGAATCATACACATTGTTAATAATATTATGTCTTCCTGGTGCATTCATTTTTATACCATTATATTTCTCTGTCTCTTGTGATTTTCTTTGCCCTGAAGACTACTTTAACTGATTTTAATACAACCACTCCTGTTTTTGTCATAAATTAATATTTGCATGGTATATCTATTACAATCCCTTACTTTCAGCATGTTTATACCATTATATTTGAAGTGAGTTTCTTATAGACAGTATATTGTTGTATCATGGGTTATTTTTCAATCTGCTCTTCAAATCTCTCTGTTTTTAATTTATATATTTAATTATATATAATTTTATATATATAATTACACACACACACACACACACACACACACACACACCCCTAATCTTCAGATGGAGCAGGTTTATTGTTCTGTCTTCAAGTTTAATGATTCTGTCCTGTGCCATCTCTATTCTACTAATGGGTTCAATCATTGAGGCATTTTTTTTCTGTTATAATTTTCAGTTCTATAATTTCCATTTTTAAATAGCTTCTATTTATTTACTTAGGTTCTCTCTTATTTTGCTTAGATCAAGAGAATTCAAAATTGCTTATTAAAACATTTTTATGATAGCTGCTTTAAAATCCTTAACAGATAATTCCAACATCTAAATAACATTAGTGTTGGTCTCTATTCTTGAAGCTTTATTTGTCTGTAATTGTTGAAGGTTCAGTTTAGAGGATTCTGCAGCATCTTGTTGGGGATATATAGGAGGCAATATAGAAAACCAGGAAACTCATTACTATGTCATTCTTCAATTTGGAAGTTTTCTAGCTAGCCTGCCTTTTTCTTTCCACCTTTCAGAGATTCCTTATGCTTGTTTGTGTGTTGCATTCATGCCTTTTTTGGGTAAAGAGGGAGGATATAAGAGGAATGGGGCTACTCCATTTGGTGAAACTAGAAGTCTCCAAGTTACTTTTCTGTAAATATAAACACTTCTTTCTAATAAAAGAAAGAATCAATGGTGGAAATGACTTCTTGAAAGTACACACTCAAATATAGTATTCTAAATCCAAAAAATTACGTAGCATACTGGAAGAAAATGTGTGCTTTAAGTTTAAACAGCCTGGGTTTGACCATTATTTACATTACGCTTTCTATGCATTCACTGTAAAATAGTATTCAATTTAACAGTGGTTGTGAGAATGAAAACTGTACCAGAAACATGCTAAGACCTCATCAAGTGTAATTTCCCATACTTTTGTCAATAAGATCTCTATAATGAATGTAGTTATATATACATAAAACTTCTAAGGTTAAATAGGTTTTATTGATTATTTATTTTCTTCTTTTTTGAAAAACACAAGGAATCTGAAGTACAGAAGATTTATAATATATCTGAGTCCATTCAGCTAACTAGCAACACAAAAATGTAGACTAGTATTTATCAAGTTGTGGTTCTTGAAGAGTAAATAGCTGCGTCGTCTGGGAACTTGCTAAGTATCCAAGTTTTCAAGCTCTCTCCCTTACCTAGTAAAACAGAAATTCTGGGTGTGGTACCCAGAAATTTGTGTTTTAACAAGTCTTCAAAGTGATTCCAATGCCAGTTAAAGTTTGAGAACTACTGGACTAGGCACTGAGCTGCCTTCCAGGATCTTTCCAGTAAACCTTTAGGGTGCTGCGCATTTTAACCTAGTTAATTCTGTCATTATTTATGATACTTATAGTGTTGTATCCCTCCATCATAATGTGTTTGTAACACACTGAAGAATGTTACAATGTGTAATTTATGTCCTATGCCATCGGGGGGGTGGGGGGAATAATATTTCCTGGATTCCTTCTAAACTCCTTTCCCTGCCAGTATAGCCAAGGTCATCCTGTAATACTCTCATGGGTGCAACAATAATTATTTCTCCTGATCTTATTCTAGGCACTGTAAGCGAGAGTTCAGCAACCCCAAGTCATTATATGTATTATTCTGGTTTTTTTATGACATGTAGATGCCATCGGAGCAAGCCCTGAGAATTTCAGACCAGAGCCCTTGGTTCTTGCCTTTTAAGACTTACTTCATGGACAACGGACTAGTGGTTACCAGAAGGGAGGGGGGAGAAAGGGGGACAGAAATTTTAAAAAAATGTAAAAAAAAAAACTTACTTTAGCCCATGGTCATGATATTGTGCCTCTCTCTACAATTCTACTCCCAAACAAGGAGTGAAAATTGCCCGTGGCAACACAATTGACAATTATAAGAGGCTCAGCATAGGAGACATTTGAAAGCTCTCATCCATCCCTCTTTTAGAATGGACAGTGTCTTCTTAAGAATCCATAAATGCCTGTGACTGGCACTCTGGAGATAAAATCAGTGACCCTGGGAAGGGGCCAGAAGAAAAGTATGTTTGCATCTCTATTCCTGCAACTTTATCAGTATTAATGTCAAAATCTTAGTGAGCTATTTTGACTACCCAAACTTTTCTTATGTTATCTGTTCTGAATACATCTATAATTTGATTATTATCAATCCGCACTTTTAAAAATCACTCCATATAATGGTACCCAAACTTATCAGTGATAACTGATTTTAGGAGCAGATCTATTTTGTGGATAGAGTACTAGGTGTCACCTCTAAACAGATTCTGGCTGGCACCAGATATCACCCTGTGCTCTTTCTCCTTGTTTTGGCAGATTATTGTTTAGACAGTCAAAGGTGGTAGTCCTACAGATAATGAAAAGCCAAGAACAGTCTTATAGATAATCAGCCAAGGAAAGGCAGGGATTACATTATCCACCAATGCATCAATAAGTTATAGGCCTTCTCCCTCGTCTTACTGAATAGCTCAAGAAGCTAAAAGGAATGAGAGTGAAGGAGCACTGAATTCCTATATCCTATGAGCTTTATCCTCTTTGTTTGCAGTGCCCAACTCCTAACCTAGAGTTAGTCATTGAGCATCTTAGCAATTTTTTTTTTTTGTAAAGCTCTTAGAGCAACCAACCAATCTCTGAAAAATATCAATATTCTATCACTGTGGTGTCAAATGGTGAAAATAGAAATCCTTTCAGTAGTTATCTTTATTTGTAATGGGATTCTGACCTGATATTTGTGGTCTCATAAATCAATTATTTAAGTATATGAAAGTATTTCTTTAATGTGTTCTTGTTAGTATAGATATGTGATAATTTCTACTATTTGGAAGTATGACCCCAAAACTTCTTGTGCCTTTAGATTTAATCTCAGAAATATAAATTTGGTTTATAGAAAACCAACCTATTTTTGTGTGTGTATACCTAAGTGCAGACTGTTATTTTTGCCTGATTTCTGAAGAATTCTCTAGGTTCTAGAACTTGAAAATTATACCATTTATTTCAAATTCTTTAATTTGTTCTCAGAAGGCCTTGAATTGAGATAATGGAGTTTTTCTTGACCTCCATTTCCTTAAAGTTCAATGAAAGTTTTGATTTATTTTATGCTGCTCATTCTAAGCATCACCTCATCTCATTGATGGAGAAAGAAAATAATACCTCTAGCTTGGAATTTCTTTATCATCCTCTTTTTTATTTTTAAATTATCATTAAACTCAAAGCTCCCAGTTTAGTCTGGAGGATCTAGATGGTACAGCTTAAGGATAGTAGGCAAAGGCAGCAGCTGCTGTCTATATTAGGTCTCTCTGTCCTGTAGGCATTAGCTCACAGAAAATAAAAGAACATCTAAGTTCTCTGTGCTCTATGCTGCTAACAGAGGTACTACTTCTATATTTTAAATAGGATAGAATATATTCTTATCAACTCCACTGCTTGTCTCCTATATCTGGCCACATAACAGTGTTGATATATACCTCACTTATGTACTGCTACTGCCCTTCTTTAAAAAATTCCAGCTTAAAAAGCATTTAGCCAAAGTAAAGCTAGAATTCAGTATTTAGGCTTCGCAGGACCAGTCGTCCTAATCCAGGAAATATGATGTGTCAGATGTTTGTTACTGAAGCATTTTAACAGTGTTGGTTTGAGACCATTGAGTTTCAAACTCCCAGCTCTGTCTTTTCACTTTTGTTATGGACTGATTGTTTATATCTATATCTCCAAATTCATATGTTGAAACCCTGCTCCCTGATGTGATGATATTAGGAAGTGGTGACTTTGGGAAGTGATAGAGATTTGATGAAATAATAAGCATAGAGCCCTCATGAGTGGGATTAGTGACTTCACAAGAGTCATTACAGTGCTTGTGAGGATACAGTGAGAAGTCAGCTGTCTGCAACCCAAAAGAGGGCTCTTCCCCAAACCTGACCATCCTGATCTTGGACGTCAGCCTCCAGAACTGTGAGAAATTTCTGTTGTTTATAAGCCACTCATAGGGTATTTTAATCACTGCAGCCTGAGCTAAACCTACCTGCTATAGGAATCAAATTTAAAGAGGCAGCTTTCCATGAATCTATTTTGTACGGGCCTAAAAATCTATTTTTCACAGGTTCTGTATTAGTTAGAGATTGCATTTGACTGCTCATAATGAGAAACCTAAACAACAATGACTCAAGCAAGATGAGAGTTTATTTTTCTTTCACAGAACAGAAATCTAAAAAGTAAGCTGCTGGAATTGGTACAGCCTTGCCTAAGGAGGTCAGGGCCAAGTTCTTTAATATTCTCTCTGCCTTTCATTCATGGGCATTCAAAATTTGCAGCCATGATGCGTCTACTTTCAATTATGAAGGAGGAACTTCAAAGAGTTAAAAGAGTTCATACTAATAGAGGACCTCTTCTATTAAAGTTATTTTTCCCAATGTCATTCCTGGCTGTAAGGGATATTGGGAAATGTAGTTTTTATAGCTGAATACATTGCCACCTTTACAAAATCTGGTTTGTGTTATTGAGGAAGAAGGAGAGTGGATATATGATAGATCACTAGAAGACCCTATTAGAGGCAAAGTATGTGAGAGACTGAAAATAGTAGATATCTTCTTAATTATATGAAGCAACTGTTATTGATTTATCTTTACATCATCTTCAATTTTATTATGAAAACATGTGAATAATTTTGTATTTAATTTACCTCCAGACCATTCTATATGCTACTCTCTCTGCCTGAGAGAGTTTCCTTTGCCTAGAAACTTTCACTGATCTTTCTGTCACATTAAGAATTAATGCTTTGAAGAAACCTTTCTGACCCAGCAAGTCCAATTGTGGACTCCTCCTTATGTGCCTCTTTCATCCCATCTCCCATAGTTCCCTTGTTATACAGTCAACTCTACATGTCCTAGAAGTATTTTCTACAATGAATTAACATTTTTAGTTGATATAATGGCTTCATCTACTATATTGTAAGTTCTGTGAGAGAAGGGTTTAGTTTTAGTGATAGTTTTTATGTCAACTATCAATTTGTATGCAAACAACAAATACACCCAGGCTAACAACCAAAAAAAAGAAATTATCAAAGGGACTTGGATTAGTTCACAATATCAAAGAGAAAACTGAGGAAACATGACAGAAAGAATAGATAATGTGATAGCAATGGTGAGCTAAAAATCAGGAATGAATCAGCAGTAGTAAGACCATGCCATACAAAAGAATAAGTGCTATATCAATCCTTGTATCATTCTGCTAAAAGTTCAAACTCTCAAAAGAGAGTCCTAGTTTGGGACACATCGAAGACCATTAGAGGTCATTATTTCCTGGTCTGTTTATGGTAAGGAATGTTTAGTTTCCAAAACAAAATTGGAATGCTGCTGTCAGTAAAAGGAGAAATGAATGCGGAATAAGCAAAAACAACAGATGTCCACTATAAATGTATTCACTCACAATGTTAGTAGGCATGCCATAAATATTTGTAGAATGAATAAATGGACATCTGAAGTAGACTAAACTGAGTGGTTATCCACTTACCAGTTATAAAGGAAATTTGAAAAATTTTAAAGCAGTTTATCGAGATATGATCAACATGTAAAAAGCTTTATATATTTAATATATATAACTCGATGAGTTTTTCATAAGTATACACTTGTGAAACCATCGCCACCATCAAGATCACAAACATATCATATCATCACCTCTCAAAGTTTCTTTCTGCCTACTTTATTATTTTATTTGTGTGTGTGTTAACATTTAACATGAGAACTATCCTCTACAAAAATTTTAGCTATAGGCACTGTGCAGTATAGATCTCCAGAATTTATTTATCTTGTATAACTGAAACCTTATACTCTTTGACCATCACCTTCTCATTGTCCCCTGCTCTCAGCCTATGGTGATCACCATTCTCTCTGTTTCTATAAGTCTTACTAATGTGTATTCCACATGTAATTGAGTTCATACAGTATTTGTTTTTCTATTTTTGGTTTATTTCACTTAGTATAATGTCTTCCAGGTCCATCCATGTTGTCACAAATGGCAGGATTTTCTTCCTTTTTAAGGCTAAATAATATTCTACTGTGTGTATATACTACATTTACTTCATCCACTCATCCATTAATGAACATTTAGGTTGTTTTCATATCTTGATCAATGCAGAAATGAACATGGGAGGGCAGGTATCTCTTTAAGATCTTGATTTCAATTCCTTTGGATAAATACCCAGAAGTGGGATTGCTGGATCATATGATTGTTCTATTTTTAATTTTTTGAGAAATCTTTATATTGTTTTTTTATAATAGCTATAACAATTTATATTCTTACCAACAGTGTACTAGGTTTCTTTTACTATTCATCCTCTTCAGTGCTTGCGTGCTCTCTGTGTGCGTGCGTGCATGTGTGTGTGTGTGTGTGTGTGTGTGTATGTGTGTAAAATAGCCATCCTAACAAGTGTGAGATGATGTGTCATTGAGGCTTTGATTTGTATATTTCCAATGATTAGTGACATTGAGCACGTTTTCATATGCCTCTTGGTCATTTGTAAGCCTTCTTTGGAAGAAATATCTATTCAGGTCCTTTGCTCCTTTCTTAAACTGGGTTCTTTGTTCTTTTTGCCATTGAGTTGTGGGAGTTCCTTATGCATTTCAGATGTTAACTTCTTATCAGATATATGGCGTGTAAATATGTTGTTCATTCCTTAGGTTACTTTTTCATTTTGTTGTCTGATTTCTTTGCCGTTCGGAACCTTTATAGTTGATGGATTTCCACTTGTTTATTTCATTTTGTGTATTTATTTATTTATTTTATATATTTATTTTCTGTTTAATTTTAAAAAATTGTTTTATTATATGTTTTAGGTGTACAGAATTATAATTTGACATCTGTATACACTACAAAGTGATCACAGCCACAAATCTAGTTCCCATTCGTCATCATATAGTTTGACCTCCTTCACCCATCTCACCCATCCCCCATATCCCATCCCCCCTGGCAACACTAACCTGTTTTCTATATCTATGAGTTTATTTTTGCTTGTTTTTTTTTTTTTGTTCATTTGCTTTGCTTCTTTTAGATTCTACCTATGAATGAAATCATATGTATTTGTCTTTCTCCGTCTGATTTATTTCACTTAGCATAATACCCTCAAGGCCTACCTATTTAAATTTGCTTTTATTGCCTGTGTTTTTAGTTTCAGATCCAAAAATCATTGTCAAGAAGATCTTGCTGTATGTTTTCTTCTAGAAGTTTTATAATTTCATATCTTACATTTAAGTTTTTAAAACTTTTTGAATTGAATTTGGGGTATGATATGAGATAAGGGTCCAATTTCATTCTGACACATGTGATTATCCAGTTTACCCAACACCATTTCTTCATTTTATATCCTTGGAGCCCTCATCAAAATTAATTCAAAGTATATGCATGGCTTTACTTCTGGACTCTTGATTCTGTTCTCTTAGTCCATGTACCATATTCTTTTGATTACTGAAGCTTTGCAATATGTTTTAAAGTCAGGAAGTATGATGCCTCTAGCATCATACTTCTTGCTCAAGGTTTCTTTGGCTAAGATCTGAATACTAAAATCAGGATATCTTTATAAAATTCTAAATAAAGTCAAACTATTGATTTTGTGCAAAATGTTCATGGTTATTAGAGGCAGTATCTTAACATGCGTAGGACAACTGGACCTAGGCTCTGTGGTTTCAAATCTTGACTTCAGCACTTAACAACTGTGCAGCCTTGAGAAGTTATAGACCTTCTCTGTGACTTGGTGTCTTTATCTTCCAAAAGGAGATAATAATGGCTCCTTCCTCCTAAAGGTTGTTGTAGAGATTAAATGAGTTATTGCATATCGGTGGCATAGAACAGTGCTTGGAACACTGTAATGGCTATGTGAGTCTTACGTTCACACATCTTCATACTTAACTTTTACCCATTCATACATCAACACGTTTTTATGTCCAAGGTAAGGAATCCTAGAATTATTCAAATATACACACCTGAACAGGGACCAACCTATTAGCATTAAGATTTTATACTCAAAGATGATAAACAACAGAACACAGCTCTACTGAAAGAATTCTTCCTTAATGACATCAATTTCTGTTTGTGTTAAATGTTATCCTGTAAAAGAATTATGTTAACAGATTATATAAAATAATCAATTCCCATCAATAAACTTGGTACTGGAAAAACTGTACCCTTAAATTAAATACTGTAATGATAGAATTACCACTTAAAAGAGAAATATTGACACCCATTACAGACAAATTTAAAAAGGATTTTACTTGTTTGTCTAAATACTCAACATACATTAGTTTCTTTTATGTGATAAGCCAAGGTTAGCTTACAGTGGAAAACTATTACTAGCAAAAAATAATCTCTTTGGAATTCATACTCTTATTGGTAATATTCTACAAAAGCTAAATGGTATTCCACCGGGAAGACTTCTGTAACTCTACAAGTATAAGAAATTTTTGTTGTTTATTTGTCGATTACTTAATTGAGAATACAATTATTGTTTCATATTTCCTGATTCACACCAAGTTCTAAAGGTGGGAAGTTTTCTTCTGGTTTAATAAGTAGCATTAGACATCATTTTTGAAGAAATGGTCATAACTAATAGTCAAATGTTTACACTAGTGCATATGTCTCAAACTCTTTTTGTATTTGCAACAGAAAAGTTTTGTCAAACAGAATATGACTACGTATTTAACAGACAAAAGGAATATAGCTCTGATTGAAGCTGGAGGGTAAGACACAGTGGCTCTCAGGTCCTCACACTCCCCTTTGCTCAAGTGCCCCCACTCTAATTCTGTTGGTATTTAAACAGTACTAGGCAGACAATTATGCTCTCTGCCAAACAAAGGCTTTACTACAGAGAATACTGAATTAAAAGTACTAAACTTCTAGATTCAAGGGGTTCCCCCGGAGGGTTGCACCACTGTATAAAAATAGGCAACTCCAAGACCTGGTTTTCTCATCTCTTAACTATAAAGAGCATCCCACAATGTTGAGAAACAGGAAATACATGTTTTTAAATTTTATGTTATATTTTTCAAATGATATGTTTGACATGATTTCTTCAAGTTCCATACATTTAAAACAATGGATCCAATTATTTAATAATATGTTTATGTGTGGCAACTTTGTGAATATCCTATAGATGACATCTAATTTTGGATCTGGAGATTTCAGTTATATTAATGCCAACAGCATTTCACATTGTTTGTAGAATCAATTGATCTGCTGAAACTTTGAGGATTGTGTAGTGTATATCCTTGTGATTTCTTCAACTGTTTTTATACTCAGAATATTATCCAAGATTTAAGATCAGTTAGATATTAACCTATATTTCTGTCAAGTTTCTTAAAACTAATTTATCTATTACATTGAATTCTTTACCTAGTATGAAGTGAGAATCAAAACTTTTCAAATTTTCTCAATACTACTTTAAAAATAAGCCATCCCCTTTTTATTGACTGGTGAAGCTGCCTTTAACATTTTTAAGTTCTCATAAATCTTTCTTACACACACACACACACATACACACACACACACACACACACACACACACGGACACACACACACACACAATGATGTAATTTTCACAAATGAATAGCCCAAAAGACAGGTTCAAGTAAACAAAGATGGTTGCTGAACTGGCTTCTAAGAAGGAAAAGTTTTCTGTAGCATGAAGGACACATGTAAATTTAGGTACAAAAGTCTAGAGATAGAAGCTAGAGTGGTGCATAAAAGCAGAGAAGGGAGCCTGCAGTTCTGGAAATATGAGAGAACAGGAAAAACAATCAAAAACTCCTGTTGCATTATATTCTAAAAGTGCTGGGAGAACAAAATTTCTAGTAATATTTTAAAATTGTTTGCTGAGCTATCTTCCCTATAAGATCTTCAGTAAAATCTACATTCCTCACTATTTTTGGTTAACAGAATTCTTTAGGTGATGGTCTCAACTTTTTTGTTCATGTACTCTAAAATAAATTTTGAAGGACTTGGAACATTTTTAGGTTCACATCAGACAGTTTTATCACATGTAAACAGTTTTAAAACATCATTTCTTACAAACACCAAAGATCAACATTTTAAAATAGTATGACTACCTCTTTTTTTTTATTGTATCTAAAGAATCTAAACTATATATTAATGTGATACCTACTATTATCCACTTAAAAAAATTAGGAAGATCTTTAATAGAGAAGGGGGTGGCAGGAAAAGAATCCAAAATACAGCTCAGCATATTTTCAGACAGACCTGCATTAAGGGAGAGCACACATTTAGGGAAGTGGAGGTTTGGAAGTGAAATCACTTAAGAATACTGTGATCTTTTGAAGCAAGAGGCAAAGAAGATAGCTAACACCTGAGATACAGGTATCTTTTTTTTCATTCCGTTCTTTCTCCCTTTTACTTCTCTGCAAAAGTGAGAACACATTGTACATACAATTTTAAATCTTATAATTCTTTCATGGCATTATTTTAGGTCAAATATACTTCAAAGATACATTATTTTATATTATCATCATTGCATACTATTATTTGTTTATCAATCTTGAAATGTTAATTTAGCAGTCAGCCAGTGATTCGGGTAGAGCTTATATTCAGATTTTTTAGTATGAAGTTCCACAGCTCTGCGCTCTATTACCTGCCACTTGAAGCTATTTAGGTTGTGGTTTCTTACCATCTGACCTGGGAGAATTGTGAAGCTCCCCCAGAGAAGAAAGCCACAAAGTTGGAGTTCCTGCCCAATGCAGTGGTAATATCTGTAGAATATTTCTCGAGATTCTGCCCGCCTTTAGATGTTTTCTGGTGCCTTCACGTGCCTGTTTTTAGTACCTTTGTCCATGTTTTATCATTGTTTATCTGTGGAGGAATTTCCTGAAATTTTCCTGACACCATTATGAAAATCTCACCCAAGTGAGTATTATTAGACTATTAAAAATCTTTGCTAATCTGATATGTTTTGCTTACTGCTTTTTTAATACTATAGTTCAGATTACTAGTATGATTGAGCATTTTCTGTATGTTTATGGCTATTTATATTTCATCATTTTTAAATTACCCACTCATTTCCTTTGCCTATTTTTAAATTCTGGAATCTTATGTTTTTTCTTATGGAATCTTATTTTTTCTTATTATAATATTGTTATCCTGCCAAAAGTAGTCTCTGAAAAATACTTCCCTGTTAGTAATTTATATTTAGATTTTGTTTATGATATGATTAACATGTAAATTTATTTTTAAAGGAGTAACATTTCAATCTTCTTACCTAGGGGCCCAGTTTATCTTTCCATTTATTTGAATTGGTGTTTAGCTATCCTGGCAATAGAGTGAATTTTAATATGGATCTCATTACATTTTTAATGTAATAAATATTTTCATTTGTTGAATTGCTAGATATTTTGAGATATTTTTTCATTAAAACTTTTAGCAATTATTCTTATTCTATAGAACACCAATCCTCACCTGATCAATTTTTATCATTTTGCTAGTTATTTATATGTATTACCTCATTTAGTTCTCAAAACAATACTATTACATCAGTATTATTATCCCCATTATTATATAAAATATTTCAGCCATATTTGAGTTTAAAATGTATGCATTATAATATAATGAACATCCCTGTACACACCATCCACTTAAGAATAAAATATTACACTGTGGATCTACTTGATATCATTTGCCTCACTGCCCATAATTAGCTGCTTATTTGAATTTAGTGCAGCAGGTCCTCGAATAACATTGTTTTGTTCAATGCCATTTCTTTATAATGTTGATGAATAAAAAGAAAATTAATTGCAGGCCAGGACCCGAGTCTAAGCAGAGTGAGCATGTTCTCATATGTGCATTTTCTCTGGGGACTCCAGTTTCCTTTCACATCCCAAATATGTTCATGTGAGGTAAACCGGAATGTCTAGATTGTCGTAGTCTGAGTGAGCGCAGGTGTGGGTGTGATATGCCCCGAGATGGACCAGTGTTCTGTCCAGGGTGGGTTCCGCCTTGCACTCTGAGCTGTGGGGATGGCTCTGGCTACTTGTGACCCTGAGCTGAAATAAGCAAGTTGGAAAATCATTACCTTACATATTTTTATTTATTTTTCTTAAATGTACATATAGCTCACATTTATTTCAATGTTTACTATTAGAAGTGTCTTGAGTCTTTATTTAAAAATTTGGCGATGTTTTTGTAACCAGAAATATGCTTGTAGGAACTTAACTCCTGTTTATATTAGTTTGCTATGGTAAAATTAGTTTTACTCAAAGTCAAGGTTTCCAAAAACTTATCAATGACATTAGAGGCGACTACTGTATATATCATTCCCATGCAAATTAATGTGTATTTATGACATAGGTATATGGACATAAAGATATATAATACTGTTTTTTTCATCTTTAAATGCGTATATAAATGGTACCATGCTGTATATATCCCTCTGTCTCTTTAATATGTTTTCAGATTTGGTGATACATGTATCTCTAGTTCATTCGAGCTGCTTTATAATATTCATTTGTATGAACATACTGCACTTTTCGGAGTCTCATGTTTATGAGCCCTTAGGTTACTGTGAATCTATTGCAAATATTTATGTACTTTTTTTATGTTTCTGTGTGAACAAGCACTAGAGATTTTCTATGATACAGTTCCACTAGAATCGCTAGGATTTAAAACATGCATATCTTCAACTTTACTAGATATTGAAAATTACTGTCTAATAGTGACTAATTTGTACTCCTGCTTAAAGTTTGTGAAAGTTTCTATTTCTTTACCTGTTTGTCAGTGCTTGGTATTCTCGGAATTTAAGTTTTGCCAATCTGATAAGTGCGAATGGATTTCACATCTTTAAATTTGTATTTTCCCGAATTCTAGTGATGTTGTACATCTATTCCAATGTTTATTATGCATTTTTATCTATTTCTTCATTTATTAATTGCCTTTCATACACTTTCCCCCATGTTATACTAGGTTCTTTGTCTTTTCTTTATTGATTTTCTAGTAGCTTGTTATACTGTCAGAATAAAAATTCTTTCTTGATTTTATGTACTACAAATATTTTTGGATTTTCTTTTGATGTTTAGCTCTTTTGAATCTTAAAGTGGTTAAATTTATCATTTTTCTCTTTGAAATTTGTGCTTTTGCTTTCTACATTAAAAATTTTATAAATATTAACTGCTATTTAGTTTTAGTAATTTAAATTATTTATTTTTGTAATTAGCTTTTTACCTATCAGGAATTTATGTATTTGTGTCAAACAATGAGAAAATATTATTTTTACATGCAGGTAACTATTTTTCCTAACACCATTTATTAAATAACTCACTCATTTTACATATCACTTGTCATGTATGAAATATCCATATATGTCTGGTTCTGCTTCTTGTATTTATCTTATGTTTCATTGTTATTTTTTCTATCTTTGTGCAAACACACTAAATTAAGTATATGACTTTATGGAATTCATTTAATCTGTCAAGGAAGTTTCTTTGACTTATTTTTCAAAATTATCTGTTTTTCTTGGGTTTTTGTTCTTCTTTATATATCTGTACACTCAGCTCATCAATTTCACTACATTTTTAGATTAATTTAGTATTAATTAACACAGTTTTCATGTTCAGTTTTTCCATGATATCAGTAGTTAGCATCGTTCAATAAGGTTTTATGTTTTCTCCATAAATATTTGTTGTCTTTAGCTATAGTCATTCTTAGGTATCTCATATTGCATTGATTTATTTTATAAACATATATTAAATATTAATTATATATAAACACTTCTCTTAGTTTTTTAGAGACATCAGTTAAAAAAAAAAAGAATACTTGCCATGAAGACAAAGACAATATAATGCCAAAATAGTTTTAATAAATGATAAGACTTCTGTTCCAATGTGGCTGAATAAGTTTCTAACTGACTAGCCTTCTGAAAAATAACAGTTATAAATTCTGGGCAACAACAGAACTGAACTATCTAAAGGTTCTTAAAAAAAAAAAAAAAGACAAAGCATGTAGATTCTGATGAACATCCAAAACTTGAAAAATGGACCAACACAGGGTGAGGTTCCTGTTTTTATATTCTTTAGCTTATGGGCAAGCTGAGACATACTGCCAGTAGCTGTATTTGGTGCAGGTAAAACACTGATAGAAAACCTACAGTCATTTTAGCTTGAAGAATCTAGTGACAGAGTTTGGGGCAACCACAGTTGCTAGAAAATAAAAGGTAAAATACTGGAAGAAAAAGAGCCAGAGAAATAAGACTTAAATTTGTGAAAAACTCTGTCTATATCTCTGATTTCTGAACCATATAGTACAGGGCAGATTACAAGCAGCGTACAAAGGGAAAGAATAACTAATAGAGACTTAAGTTGCTGATAAAGTCTATATTTGCAATTTTACTAAATAAATTACCTACTGAAACAGAAAGACAAAAACTGTTTGAAGGACTGTAACAGATTAGAGACTCCAAAAAATATCATTCACCATGTCCACACTATAAAGTCATTCAACATATGAAGAACCCATCTTTTCAAAAGAAAATAGTCAATAGGCCTGAGCCCTAAAATGATCTAGATGTTCGAATTAGCAGAGAGTAAGAGCTTGAAAGCAACTATTTAACTGTATTTAATAAAGAAAAAAATAAGCTTCTGATGAAAACATATGAAATCTCAATAATTTTTAAAAATTTATTTAAAAAATCAAATAGGAATTCTAGATGAAGTATACAATATCTGAAAAAAATATGAACTGGATGTTTGTGACCACATAACAAAGATAACAGAAGAATGAGTCTTTGAACTTGAAGATATGTCAATAGAAGTCATCTAATCTAATAATCTGTGGGACAATGTCAGAAGTTCGAATATATGTGCAACTGGAGTCCAAAAATGCAGGGAGAAAGAGAATAAAGCAGATGTAATATTTGAGTAAATAATGACCAAAATCTTCCCAATTTTGTGAAAGTCATACATTTATAGCTCAGTGAACCCAAAGCAGTATCAGAATCAACAAAACCATTTTAAAAAACAACAACAAAGAGAAAAACAACACACTACATAGAGGTGAACAACAATTTGAATGATCTCTGACTTCTCATTAGAAAATATAAAGATGAGAAGGCAGGGAAACAACATCTTTACAATTTTAACTACACAAAAACATGGTCAATCTACAATTTTAACTACATGAAGGATGAAGAAGTTTTAAATTTTCAAATAAAAGAAAAATATGAAAGTTTGTTACTAGCACATCTGCACTATGAGAAGTACTAAAGATAGTTGTTCCATATAAAGGGAAATGATACCAGACAAAAACTTGCATTTTCAGAAAGGAATAAAGAGCATCAAAAATGGTAACTATTTGGATAAATATAAAAGACTTTTATCTTCCATGTAATTTCTTTAAAGTACATAAGAGTGATTATAGTAAAAATTATAATGTTATCTTGAGGGGGTTACAATGTATGTAGATATACATTGTATGTAGTAATATCTGTGACAATCATAAAAGATTTAGATGAGTAATAGATCTATATAACTCTACATATATTTTATGTGAAGTAACACAATATGAATTCTAAGTAGACTGTGAATAGATAAGAATATATATTTTAATCCTTAAACACTTAAAAATATGAAAGAGGCATAACTAAAGGCCAATACATAAATTAAAATAGAATTTTTCAAGATTTTCTAATAATCCAGTCAGAAATCAATAACAGTAGAATGAAAACAGAGGAGGCGAAGAAAAAACAATAAAATGTTAGACCCAAATCCAGCCACATCAAAATTTTCATTACCTTTAATGACATAAACTTTCTAATAAATGCAAAAATTGCCAGAATTAAGAAAAAAATGCAATCCAACGTTATACTTCTATGAGAGACATACTTTAAATCTAAAGATACAGATTGAAAATAAATGGGTGGGAAATGATATACCATGCAAATAGCAAACAAAGAGTCTGGAGTGAATAAATTATTAACAAATAAATAAATGATGTATGTTAGAATAAGTACTGTGTAAATTTTTTTAAAAAGTAGAGCAAAATAAGGGTATCAGGAGTATGCAGAGATTACAATTTCAAATAGATTGGTCAAGGCAGACCTCATTGAAAAGGTGACATTCAATTAACAACAGAGGAAGCTTGGCATGGTCAAGAAGCAATCAAGATCAGACTTGCAATCTAGTTAAGAGTGCTAACACCGCTACTGCTGGTGATGGTGATGACATGGCTGACCTCCAGGTTATTCTTCAGTTAGTAGATAATTAATTCTGTTTCTTATATCATTCAGATTTAAATTGATCAAAATTGAAGAAATGAAATAAGTTAAATGAAAAGTAGGTGGACGTATTTATAATCTTGGAGTAGATAAGATCTTTCACACAAAAACACAAAGAAAAATCAAAACCATAAGAAGAAAGTCAAAAGAAAAAAGCAAATGAGAAAAAAACTGTAATGCGTATGAAAAAGGCTTCCCTCTCATCATATACAGAGTCTCATAAATCAATTTTTTTAAAAAAAGGCAAATATTCCAAAAGAAAAATGAGCATCATGTCTCCAGTCTAGAACCGTTGGTGAGCAAGGATAGTAGTGAGAACGAACTATTTTCCAAATGCTAGACTTGTTACCAGTTTTAACTTCAGCATAATTTTTAGCTTCCTTTTTCATCTTTTATGCATCACAGAAAATTCCATGACAAAGTAAGCGAAACAGACACCGAACTGGGGGCCATTTAGGAGGAGTGAGAATTGGTTTTCTTTTGCTGTATTGTCTTTTTGATATCTGTATCTGAATCTTCATTCCAGAGTCTAAGAAGAAAGAATAATGAATGAGGCTAGTCCCTATTTACAAGAATGTAAATAAGAACTTGTGGAAACTAAAAGGACTGATGTTCAGAGACACATCAAATAGATCGAAGTGGGCAATATAAAACTCTTCCTGATTCACTATAAACTATCTTTGAAAATCTATGAGTGATTCCTATAGAGAGTATAGCATGCTTTCTGTTAAATCCTTGAGGAAAGGTTAACTCGAATGAGCAGAGAAACCGTTCACTAGAGCTCTTATTACCCAGAGTAATTTTGGAGATGGTGCTCTGTTGGATTGTCAGATTAAGATGCAAAGCCTAACTGTATTTTGATTAAATTGCCATAAACTTTCACTATGATAGTGAACTGTCAAACAGAAAGTGGCCTGGAATGGCTTGCAATGTGCTTAAGTATATCTGTTTCAGGCAGGATAGACTTAGTTATCAATAGACCTCAGAATCTCTGTTTATTTTTCATTTAAGTCACAGTCTAGTGCAGGTCACACAGCTCTCCTGGGCAGTTCCCCTCCAAGTGGTGGCTCAGGGACCAAGGATACTTCTATCTATTAGTACATCTGAAAAAAAAAAATGTATTAGGTTAACACTAAAGGGAAATACAAGAATAGAGACTTGTGCAATATTATTTTAAGGACTGGGTCTAAAAGTGTTTTATGTTGTTTATGTTTGCATTCTGAATTGAACTAACTCATATGACCCCCAATCTGATTTCAAAGGAGAATAACATATGCAATCGTCTTATTGTTCCCAGTAAGAGAAAACAGCATGTTAAACACAACATGGCCACTGTCCAAATTCTGGTCAACAAAATATCTGTCTCATTCTTCTTCTCATAAATCAAACTGAAGCATCAGTTCCTCATTACATGCCACCTACCCCATGTCAAGGTAATAATTTATGTATTAGGGTAACTAATCATAAGCTTCTTTATACCCATCCCCAAACTCTCAATGGCTTAATAAAACATTCTTAATATTGATCATTAATGCTTAATAAAGTAATATAGTTACTCTTTCTATGTGAAAAAATCCTCCATTCTGCATTCATCTTGTGGGGTTAGAAATGATAAAAACAGAGCTCGAGATATGATAAGTACTCAAAAAACTAGCTGTTACTATTATTATTGATATTAGTAATACGAGTAGTCACAGAGAGTTACAAAACCAAACAGAAGCCATTTCGTGAGCAATGAGCAAAGCGGTAGGCAATATTTTAAAGACAGTATTAGATCAGAGATCCATGTTATTAGTTTGCTGGGGCTGCCATAACAAATTATCACATACTAAATGGCCTAGTAAGAGAAAAACATTGTCTCACAGATCTGGAGGTTAGGCATTCTAGATCAAGGTGTCAGCAGGGTTTGCTTCTTCTGAGGCTTTGAGAAAGAATCTGTTCCATGCTTCTCTGCTAGCTTCTGATATTTTGCTGGAAATCTCTGACATCCTTTGACTTGTAAAAGCATCCCCTCAATCTCTGCCTTCATCTCCACATGGCATTCTCTCTGTGTGCGTGTCTGTCTCCAAATATCTTCTTTTTAAAAAGACACCTGTCATATTGGATTAGTGCCAATCCTGATGACCTCATTTTAACTTGATTGCCTCTGTAAAGATCCTATCTTTATGTAAGGTCACATTCTGAAGTACTGAAGGTTAGGATTTCACCATGTGAATTTGCAGGTGACACAATTTAACACATAATAACCTATTAATAAGTAATATTTCTATTAAAATGTTTCTTATTTAAGTCACATATTTACATAGCAGTTAATGGTTCTTATCTTGTTTTTTTTTTTCATGAATCAGATCTAGCTATTTATATTAAAAATCAAACATGCATTCTCTACTCTTTATTGGGCATCAATATGCAAACTGTTGTATTGCACTCATCTCGAAAAATCTGTTGCTTCCTATTTCCTTGAGTCTAAAATATCCTGGCTCCTTTATATTATAATAAATGATTAGCTATGACAGACGAGGAAAACAAGGTGAACAGAATATGCCTTTAAAAAGGTTGCCTTAAAGAAGGTTTCTTTCCATGTTATAGCCATGTGAAAGCTATGATGTCATCTAAAGTCTCCTATCGCAAAATTCTTTCACATTGTTAAAAAAGAAATCTTAGTAGGCTTAAATAAATGTGAAAAGAATGAGACTGAGGAAAAATCATTAAGGCATTTATTTAATTAAAATCAATAGCTTCATCATTTTCTGTGTTTATTGATATCTTATATTGTTATTTCCTTGAGTAAGGTGAACCTTCTATATCATTTACAATGTGGTGAACCATAAATCTGTAGCTATACTAAGGAAAAATTAATACATGTTTTAGGTCACAGATATTGCCCAAAAAACTGTTACTGCAATCAGATTGTTTTATTGAAACTATAAAAGTACTCACAGAAATAATCATTTTTAGTAAAAGGTTGAAAGATATGGGTTTGTTTGTTTTTGCTCTAAACTATACACTTGCTTTTGTTTACTCTGACTAAAGTGTCATTATGAAGGAAAGACAGGTTGGCCTAAGGCCAAATATCTGAGTGGTCAAAATTTAACACCACTCCCTTTTACTCAGCTTACTATTATCATCTTATGATCAATTCCCTTCCTAGGATTATGGTTATTAAATATCATCTTTTTCTGGCTGCAAGTCTTTCTATCTCCCGATTTTAGAGCAGAAAGTGGCACATTACAAATACTAAGAAAGTATATTTGATTGAATGCGTGAATGAATGAATCAATCAATGAGTGAATTATAGGCCCAAATCCTATTTTGTAGCCAAACCAGCACTGTCTTCTTAATTTAAAATCCAAAATTAATTTCCCTTTCCTTATGTTTTACTCCTTTTATAATTTCCAGTTCTAGTTATAAAAATATAAAGTTATAATTTTAATAATTAACAATAGAGAATAAATAATTGGTCCTCACACAATTATTTGCTTTTAACTTAAATGAATCTTTATTTTCTAGCATTTCAGCCACTGTGATAAGATATATTTTTGGGCTAGTTTTCCAAGTAGCAAAGCTAATCTTGAGAAGAATGGCTAGGTACTTAACAGACACACAATATAAATGTATTTACTGAGTGATGAGAGATGATGAGAATTCAAACATTGGGATGGCATCCTAAATATGAAAGTCTAGGTTTTGTTATATTTCACTGGAACAGAGATTTTTACCTCATCAATTAAAAAAATAGGAAAATTACTCAATATTTGCTGATAGTCTCATTTAAGTAATTCATGTCGATGAGTTAAATTTTGATCAAAGAAGATGATTAGTGAAAAATATTTCTCCATTTCAGACATCAAGGGTGGACAATTTCCTGCCAGTCTGGGAAAATAGAGTAGCAGGATGTTCTGTGGCAATGTAACAAAAGAGATTTTTTTTTTTAACAGAAAAAAAGGGGCTTAAAAGTTAAGTCAAAAAGTGGTTTTAGAATATCATTGAAACATAAATTATTATTGGTTATATCTATTTTTGTCTTTGGAAATTCAAGTTTTATACAACCAAGGGAATATTTAAATAAAATTTTGTAGTAATATATACAAAACCCCCTAGTCTGAAGTCATGAACTAAATTTCCTACTGACTCTAAATATTTCAAAACTTCCTTCTGTCAATTAGTCTATTAAGAATCTACCTATCTTATGAAACTCCTAAGGCAATACTCTGTACTAACTTAAACTAGGGCTTTGTTTTCCAAAACTGCCAAAAACATGACAAAAGTTCATGTTTTCTTTATCTAGACATCTGGTTTGGGACTTCTCAATGAAATTTGTTCCAAAAAACATGACTATTTGAGTCTTTCCTGTATAGAATTCTCTAACATATTAAAGAAGAGATGAAAAGATAATAAGGAAAATACACTTAAAATTTGTCAAATTGTCAACATTATCAAAAATATTTTCATGGTTTGTCTGGGTGTGTAACCACTACACAAATCAAATAGAAAAAGTTCCTACTACTTAGAAATTCTCACTGTAAGATATAGTACTTAAAACTAAAATTAAAATTATAGAGGCATCAGATTTAGAATGTGAAAAATATTTTAAATATTTAATGATAATGTGAACATTGAGGCTAACTGATTAATAAAATTTTTCAACTTAATGAGTCTAAACTAGAATCCTGGTTTCCTCATTTTCAGTCCAGCCCACTGTACATTTGTTTAAGAGTCCAGATTTTTTTAACTGTTCACCATTAGGGGACCTTGAATGACATAAGAAATACTCTATCAGCTTTCTGATTAGGCAGTACATAGATAGAATTCCACATTCTTCTATTACTGTATGAGCATGAGTAGTATATACTTTTCCATTCTGAACCTCAGTTTCCTTTCTGACAAAACTTTTATTATTGCAGATGTAAGTAACTGTGTCAGACCAAAGAACAACCACAGCTAGCCTTATTGCCACTGCAATCCACTCATCTCTATAGGAAATGGGAGTGGCATAGACCTGGTCCCTAGTTGATTCCATTCAGATGCAATTTTACAGGAAGCCAAGATTAAAGAAACATAGGAGAGATGGGGATGGGAAATGTGTATTATGCTATCTTATTTTTTTGCCTACAATTAGTTTTCCTCCAAGCCATCGCCACCCCCATGAAGAAGCCTTTCGTTCATTTTACTTATTGAGTATAATATTAGAGTTACTGCATCATCTTCTGTATCAGCCAAAAACCAAAAAGGGGAAAAAACTGTTTAGAAGAAAACAAGTGGAAGTATTTTAGCTAAATATACATTTAATTTTAAAAGGTCTTAATTTTATATTACTTTGTCACTGATGGTGTTTTGATGAGAACTTTTTGGTAAGCATGAGAGTTCTCTCACATCTGTTTGTTTTTAAATCAGAATCAGAATTTGCAGAACTGCAGCCTATAGTCAGATTGGGCTATAGGTCTATATTCTTTGAGTGGTGCAATATATATTTTAATATAATAAAACACATGTAACAGGGACATGTTATCTCCATGTCTCCACAGTTCTCACCAATCCCTATAACTTACATCTGGATATTTTACTTTTTAATATTGCCCATGGGCCCTGAAAGCATTAAAGTTCCCAGTTCCCAGTATAGGTATTACTGTTATTTCCCTTTTTTCCAGAGAAGAAACTACAGGATAGAAAAGGTGTAAACCTTAAAGGTAAGGAGGATGGGAAGAAGTCACTGAAATCATTTTTAGATAACAAAACAATTTCTAATACGTGAAAAGAGGATGGGAATCTATTGAAGTATAAAGCAGAATAAGAAATCAAGATTTCGAAAGGCAAGAAGAGAAGACGACTTTATCCAGAAGGTCCCTTGGGTAGCAGTTAGATTGCCTTTGTCTGTATGTAACAGAAATCCAAATACAGTGGTTAATTAAACAAGTGTTTTTCCTCCTTACAGAGTAAGAATTCCAGAGTCAGTTCAGGGCTGATATACTGCTAAAGGAAGTCATCAAAATTGGCTCCTTCTCCTTTCCAACTACGTTTCCAGGTGTGTAGATTTTGTTCTTATGATTGCAAGATAGCTCGTCTATATCCAAGCATCATGTCCCAATCCAGATATGAACAAGGGGGTAGACCAAGAAGAAAAGATGCATTCTGGCTTTTGAGCAAAAACATTTTAACTTCTTTTTAAGCCTCATCCATAGATTTCTTTTTGCTTTTATTGGTCTGAATTGCATTACAAAGCCAAATCTAGCTGGAAGGTAATCTCAGAAAATTAGTACTTCCAACTGAACATCTTGAAAAAGATTACAGTTCTGTTGCTAAAAAAGAAGAGGAGAAAAGATTTGGAGTAATTTATTAATAGCTAACAATTAAACAGCACTTTCTATGTGCCAAGTACTTTACTTATAATAATACATTTAATATAACTACTCTCAGCAGTAGACACCATTATATTTCCATTTTGAATACAAGTAAGCCGAAGTGCACAGACCTTTAATAATATTCAAAAGATTACCAAGCAAAAAGTGGAAGAAACAAGATTTGAATGCAAGTACTCTTTCTCCAGATACCATGATAACACTATATTGTGTATGACACATCTGAAGAAGCACAAGATTTAGAACTGGCAGGTGCAAAGAGGGTGGAAGTATTGCTGTTGGATAAACTGAAAGTGTGAGTACTAAACTACACCACAGGGTGACAATCTATTCCCCATCCATATTTCCCACTCCTCCCAAGTTCATGTGAATCAAGAATGAAAGATAAAATACTTCTATGACTAGATATCAGTTAAGACACTTTCAGCTTTGAGTAACAAAAAATACATAAACTGTCTTAAACAATAATAAGTCTTATTGGTTCATATATCAGGAAATTTAAAAGCAAAGGAACCAAGCCTAATATAATCAGGCTTTAGCTGTATTGGTATGCTATTCTTTCCTCTAGGGTTAGCTTTGTTTTAGAGTTAGCTTTCCTCATTGTTAAAAATGGATGATAGAAGCAAGTGATGCAGTATTCTTGTCTATCTCCAGAAGAAGGGAGAGAAACAGTTTCTCCACAATTCTCTCTTAAGAGCAATACAGGACTCTCTCAAAAGCCTCCAGATACTCTCCCTCAGCCCAGAATTGGGTCCCTTGCCTATTTTTAAAACAATCACTAATAAGGGGGATTGAGATTATATTACAAGATCAGAATTAATTAAAGATCACACCCAGAGTAGAAATGAAGCAAGTTTGCTTGAATTGCAGGCTGTGTGGAGGAAGGGAAGTTATCTGAATGAAACCAGAATTCTCTTAGAGATGTTAGAGGGAAGCTACTGCTGGTTTGAAATTCATAGTGTTCAATAGTATGTAAGTATAAAATTCCAAAACAGAAAGTTAATGAAAAATAATAAAAGCATCAACAAGGAGCAAATATCATTCAAAATACATAAAAGTTTTCAGACCCGTATTAGATTTCTAACCAGCAATACCGAGTTCTAGAAGATAAGAGGGTGATGCTTTCTCAAATTTATCAGGGGGAAATGGTGATTTTTAAACCCATAATTATATTCCCAGCTAAACTATCAACCAGGTTGAGAGCAAACAATAAATTTTCACATACACAAATTTAGGAGTTTCATTACATATATACACATTCTGGGGAGGTTATTTAAGAAAATATGGAAGAAAATGAGAGTGGAAAAAAAAACAGAAAAGTTTAGGATACAAATAACAAGTATCCTTGAAAGTGAGTTGTAGGTGGGATTAGAAATACAAAGATTGGTGCAATGTCTATGTAAGAATCAATAATACCCCTAAATTTCCTCCCATACCATACTTTCAGGTATCAATTTAACAATAACTGGCTGATAACTGAGACTTTTTGTATTCACTAATATTAACTAAAGGAGGGAACAGTGTACTGAAAGAAGAGATTAAGTGAAAGTCTGCACACTGAGCAGTGTGATACTAAAGCTTCTTTCCTGACCAAGTATTGAAGGATTTCTCTCTGGGGAATGTGTTGAACCCAAAAGGTATAAAAGTAGAGGTACAGACAAACACTTCCCAAAAGCCACTCTATCTATACACACAAACTTCCAATAATATTTTCAGTGTCTCATATTAGAAAACAGAAAACCAAGGATAACCAAATATGTGTGGGAAAATTCTAACATAAAAGAGAGTTACTAAATTGTATAGGAAAAAACAAAATCATCAAGAAACTGAAGAAATCTTCAAAAAAACAATCTGTAATTACCAGTCTTAGAGAGATAAGACAAGAGCAAACAAGAATAGGATGCTGAAAGAGAACTCTAGAAATCAAAGAGAGGTCTAAGAAATTAAAACATGATCACACAAATAAAAATTGCAGTGAAGCTTTTAAAGACAAAGCCAAAGAAATTTTCAAGAAAATAAAAAAGTGGTCAGAGGTAAAAAAAAAAAAAAAAGAAAAGAAAAGAAAGAAAGAAAGAAAGAAAGAAAGAAAGAAAGAAAGAAAGAAAGAAAGAAAAGAAAACAGTACTATCTGTTCAAGGAGGCCCAAATAAATAATTCCAGAGAAAGAAATGATGCAAAGAAATTCCTTAGAAGATGGCAAGCCACAAGTATCTAGACTAAAATGGCTCAACAAATGTTCAGCTCAGTAAACGGAGAGATGGGGCAACATATTTTCACATTATGAATTTTTATAACATTGGAGGAAAATAAAAGATCTAGAAAGCTTCCAGGATGGGACTGGGCAAAGGAAGCAGGTGGCACAGAATGGGGTCGGACTTCTCAGAGCACAATGGAAACAGAAGTCAGTGAAGCACTGCGTTTAAAAATTGAGGGAGGCGAATGACATCAGCAAAATGGTTGAATAAGATGTCCCTGGCTGTATCCCCTTACAGACAATGATGTGGCATCCATCCACAGAAAAAGTGCCTTTATGGAAGCTATGGGATCCAGCACCACATGCCAAGGGACCCAGGAGGAATCTTGCTCACCTGTGCATTTGGTAATAGGCAAACAGACCTCAGTCCTGATTATGGATCCTGAAGTGGCCCATGAACTGGCTTTAGGCTCCCTTGACCATGGTCCAGGAACCCTGGAGAACATTGACTTAGGCAATCACCCATGGACAAGAGAGCCTTTGTGGGAGTCCAGGAGTTCAGTGGAGGAGACATTACAGCATGCTGTTGGAGCAAAAAAATCCAAGATTGGGCAACTTGAAAAAAGTAAGGAACAGCTCTCCTTTATCCACATCACCCCTTTCCCAAGGTGGCACAGCTCAATGCCAAGACAGCCCTTCTCAGCCTGTGATTTTATTCCCACGAAAGTGAGAGTGAGTGAGTTATTGAGTGCTCAGCTTCCCCAGCTGTGTAGGATGCTGCCAGAGGTCCATTTCTCTCTCACTCAACCCAGAATACTGAGTCATGAGCTGTATGACTGGGAGATAGTAAGTGGTGGGTAAAACAGCAGCCAGGTCTCAAAAACTATCAAAGGGACATCGATCCTACTAACTGAGTCATGGACTGCTGGGATGCCTCACTCATCGATGCTCCAATGGGCCCGTGGGTACCCACCACACCTGTGTACCTGCACACACACACACACACACACACACACACACACACACACACACACACTTCGTGGTCAGCTCCATGTATACGCTCCTGATAGCTGCAAAAGCAAGCTTTGGCAGACAGCCAATAAGTACATGAAGAATGCTGGACTAAATCTGTGGGCCAGGAAGAGACCACGAACTCAAGCATTTAATGTGATCTTTGGGAAAGCAAAAGGAAGGCTGTCAGCAATCAGCCTGCTCCGCAGCAGGATAGAGAAAAAGCATATAAAGCTTAAAGATTTCTGCCACAAGAGGGAGCAAGAAGTGTGAAATAGTGTGTATCCAAAGAATGTTTGAGAAAGTCTCAGAATCCTAGTAAAGCTGAAGGAAGGCAATTCTTTTCTAAAGCCAATCAGTAAAGATTGGAGGAGGTGACTTATTTAAAATGTGAAGATGGTAATCAAGACTTCAAGGAACATAAAAAATGAAAAAAAAATGACACTGCAAAATGATCTCAGTAATCTTCCAGTAATTGACCCCAACCACATGGTGATCTGCAAATTACCCAACAAAAAATTCAAAATAGCTGCTTTAAGGAAGTTCAACAAGCTAAGAGAAAACACAGAAACAGAATGCAATGAAATCGGGAAAACAATTCACAAACAAAATGAGAAGTTTAATAAAGAAGAAGATATCATAAAAAAAAAAACACAAAAATTCTGAGGTGAAGAATACAATGAATGAAATGAAAAATGCAAGAGGGAGCATCAACAACAAAATGGAGGCAGCAGAAGAATCTAAGAAAGAGAAGACAGAACCTTTGAAATTATCCATTTAGAGAACAAAGAAAAAATAATGAAAAAGGATTAAAAAAAAGCTTATGTGATCTATGGGATATCATGGAAAAAATCAGTTTGTGAGTTATTGGAGTTCCAGATTGAGAAAAGAGGAAGAAAGGAGTGAAAATTTTATCTTAAAAAAAGTCACCCAAAATTTCTCAAATTTGGAGAAAGATTTAGCTATTCTTGTTCATGACGCTCATTTGTCCCCAAATTCAGCTCAAAACAGTCTTCTCCAGGACACATTATAATAAAGCTGTCAAGAATCAAAGACAATGAGAAACATCTTAAAAGCGAGTGACAAAGCAAGTGATAAAGTACTTTATCACTTAAAAAAGAAACCCCATAAGGCTATCAGAAAATTTCTCAGCAGTAATTGTACAGACTATGAGACTGTGGGATGATTTCAGAAAAGCTGAAATAAAAGAACACTAATTATTAAATAAAAACATAAAAATATATAACACACTTATAAAGATAAGTATATAGTCAAATCCAGAATAACCAAATACTGTACATGGTCCTCTTTATTTAACTCTAGTAAAGAGGTTAAAGGACACAGCATTAAAAGTAATTATAAGTACAATGATTTGTTAATGAATACACAATATAAAATGATAAATTGTGACATCAAAATATAAAAAGGGAGTGAAAAAGTAAAGATTTTATATACAATTCAAGTTAAGTTGCTATTAGCTAAAATAGATTATTATATCTATAAGATGCTTTATGTAAACTTCATGGTAACCACAAAGCAAAAACCTACAGTAGATACACAAAAGATAAAGAAAAGGAAATAAAAGCACATTACTATAGAAAATCATCAATTAATAAAAAAGACAACAAGAGAGAAAAGGATGAAAATGCTACAAAAAAAAAACAAAAAAACAGAAAACAATTAACAAGATGACATTAGTAAGTCCTTATTTATCAATAATTACTTTAAGTGTAAATGGATTAATTATCCAATCAAAAAGCATAGAGTGGTTGAATGGATTAAAAAAATCCTCTAAGATCCAGAAGAAGACAAGGGTGCCCACTGTCACCACTTCTATTTGACAGACTATTCAAAGTCCTAGCCAGAATAATTAGGCAAGAAAAAGAAATAAGAGCCATCCAAATCAGAAAGAAAGAAGTAAAAATGTTTCTTTTTGCAAATGATGTAATCTTGCATTTAGAAAACCCTAAAGGTTCCACCAAAAACTGTTGGAACTAATAAATGGATCTAATAAAGTTGCAGTATACAAAGTCAATGTACAAAAATGAGTTGTGTTTCCATACACTAACGATAAACTATCTGAAAAAGAAAATAAGAAAACAATCCCATTTATATGGCATCAAGACCAATAAAATACTTAGAGATAAATTTAATAAAGGAGGTGCACACTGAAAATTATGACACTGGTGAAAGAAATTGAAGAAGAAACAAATGGAAAACTATCCTACGTTTATGAATTGGAGGCATTAATATTTTATTTTAAAAATACTTATACTCTTCAAAGCCATTTAAAGAGTCAGTGTGATTCCTATAAAAATTTCAATGATGTTTTTCACAGAAATAGGAAAAACTAATTCTAAAATTTATCTGGAACCACAAAAGACCTCACAGAGCAAAAACAATGCTGAGAAAGAACATCGCTGAAAACATCACACTTTCTGATTTCAAAGTATATTACAAATCTGTAATAATTAAAACAGTGTGGTACTGGCAGAAAAAGAGACACATAGACCAACAGAACAGAATCTAGAGCCCTTAAATTAATTCTCATATACAGGGTCAACCAATATTTGAAAAGGGAGCCAAGAATATTCAATGGGTAAAGAATAGTCTACTCCATAAACAGTGTTGGGAAAATCATGTGCAAAAGAATGAAATTAGATCCCTATCTTATACCACTTAAAAATATAATTTAAAATGGACTATAGACTTAAAACATAATACCTGAAACAGTGAAACTACAGGGAGACTACATAGGGAAAAGACTCCTTGAGGATACTCTTCATACTGATTTTTTTGGATTGACACCAAAAGCATAAGTAACAAAAACAAAAATATGTAAGTTGGACTACATCAAACTAAAAAGCTTCTGCACAGCAAAACAGTAGCAGTCTCTGTTATCAGACCAACTATGGTGGTATCACAGAGCTTATGTTCAAGTAACCTTTATTTCATTGTTACAACTGTTTTTTTATTATTATTATTTGTTAATCTCTTACTATGACTAATTTATAAATTAAACTTCATCATAGGTATGTATGTATAGGAAAAAAAACATAGTATATAAAGGGTTCAATATACTCTCTGCAGTTTCCAACACTCTCTTGGGGTCTTGGAATTTATCTGTTGCAGATACAGGGAGACTATTGCATTATATACTTGTAGGTTGGTAACAGAGTATATCTTAAGTGTTCTCACCACACAAACACATGAAAGGTATTATGTGAGGTGATGAAGGTGTTAGCTAATCCTATGGTGGTAATCATTTTGCAATATATAAGTATATCAAATCCTCCTTCTTAAACTTACATAATTGAATGTGTGAATTATATCACAATGAAACCCAGAAAACAATTCTGGGGAAATAATTTGCACCCCAGAATTCCGCACCCTCCCAAACTATATCTCACATGTGATGGCAGAATAAAGATAATTTTAGTCTTGTCAAGTCTCAAAAAAATATTCCTTGTATATGTATTTTCTCAGGAGCTACATGAAATTTTACTAAAAAACAACAAAAACAACAAGACGGGGGGAGAGAGAGGGAGAAAAGAGAAAGAGAAAAAAAAGAAAGAAGGGAGTAAACCATGGAAGAGGAATACACAGTATTCAGGAAAACTAGAATCTAACCCAGGACAAAATTAAGGAACTTCTTAGGATGATGATGAAAAGAGAATTTTAGTCACAGAAAACAATTAGTCTAGAGTTGAGCAGAAAGATGAAAGGCTCCAGGAAAGACACCTGCACGGGAGAAAAAATGCCAGCCTGCGAGATTACCTGACGTCTTTGAATGAATGGACTGATGTACTTGACTAGAAGATACTGACAAAGAGTTAGGGAATACAGTAGTAATACTTCATAGAAAACTGAGAAAATGGCAAAGAAGTAATTACTATCTCCAGGCAAAGCAGTCAGATCCAAAGAAAACATAATTGTCATACTTTATATCAATTAATTGTTAATAAAAATATGACTATAAATATAAATATTTAACCAAAAATTTAAAGTGTGTTAGGGATGTATAAAGCTGTTACATCTCTATATTGTTTAGTAGTCAATACAGTTGATAATAACTAATAATTTTTTGGGAAGTAGCAAAGCATGTTATTTATTAACATGAGGTGAACATCAAGATTTGACGATGATTATACTTCTGGGAGCTGGAATTGCCATTGGATTTGAGTGGGATAAGAAACTGCTAATTTTCATTTAAGCCTGAAAATCTATTTGACCTTTAATCTATTTGCTGAATAAAAATAAAAATTGTTTTTAAAGGAGTATAGTAGTCCTATAATTTTCATTATGATAACATTTTAAAAGTGATATCATTATCATTTTCAGCTTCTTTTAGATATTTCTACTATCGGTTAACCCTAGCATGCTTATTCATAATCCTACACCCTAAATTCACTACTAATACATTTTTTAAATGTACTTTGGTCAGCACACAGAAGCAAAGATAAGTGATTTAATTAAGTCTATACACATCGAAGTGTTCTCAAAAAGCTGTTTAATTTCTTCTTTTGCATTCAGGAATTTATGACAAAAGTTATAGGTTGGAAAATAAAATCTACCACAGAAGTATAAACATTATTCATGCAAATTATAACAACATTCATAAAGTTTATGCTCAAGGTAATCTGTTAGATGGTTATTCAAATGTGGCAAAGTAAAGTTGAAAGTAAAATTTAACATCTGGAACCAGAATACATGCAATCAGGAGGGTTAGATGTGCATGTCAATGAATCATCATGCCCTCAAGGAACTTTGAACTTAAAAAGGCTAACTTTTGTTTCCTAAGAGTTACTGCTGATTGAAGTGAATGTCCCAAATCAGTAATCGATAGCATCCTTACTTACCTTTATTAAAATTGTAGATTTGCCCACTTATTATTCATGAGTTCTTGGCGATTTCAGGGTTACTTAAGGAAATAAAAAAGAAATACCATCAAAAGTGTTTATGATGGTTATTTTATGTGTCAATTTGACTGGGCCATGGGTGGCCCAGGTATTTGATCAAGCATTCTGGGTATGGCTGTGATGGTGTTTTTAGATGAGATTAACGTTTAAATCAGTAGACTGAGTAAAGCAAATTTCTCTTCCCAATGTGAGTGGGCCTCATTCGAGCCATTGAAGGCCAGACTACAATAAAAAGGCACAGTAAGTGAAAACTCCCTGTCTCTATGTTGCTCTTTCGGCTGGGGCATCAGTCTTCTTCTCCTGCCTCCAGACTTTGACTCAGACTAGAACTTACACCATCAGCTCTCCTGCACCTGAGGCCTTCAGATTCATACCTGAACTAATATCATTGACTCTCCTTGGTCTCCAGTTCATCAGCTGAGGATCTCGGGACTTCTCAACCTCTATAATTCTGTGAGTCAATTCCCTATAATCAATACCCACCCCTCACCTCTATCCCTCTTTCTGTGTGCGTGTGTGCACGTGCATGAGCACCCGCACGCGCGTGCGCGCGCATACACACACACATCTAGTTCTATTTCTCAGAAAAACCTGGACTAGCACAATGTTTTTACATAATTTTTCTGGAGGAAAGTAGCAAGTTCAGTTAAACTTATATTTCTATCATTCAAATATTCGGTCAAGCAAGCCGAAGTCATAGATTGTTAATTTTTATCTTGGTTTAGTCTTTTGGCTTGAATCTAACAGGAATTAACTGATGCTGATTTAGGCCAAATAAATTTTTAAAAGGAAAGTGGGAAGAAATTTATTTTAAGGATGTACAAGTATCTCAGTGCCATCAAGGGCAGAAGTGCTGCTACAGCCCATGGAGGAGCTGAGACAAAACGTGGGATGCCATATCATGCCCCCATCTCTATCTCAGGACATTTGTTTTATTTATTTCTCTCTACTGACAAAACTATCTCTGTTACTCTATTTACACAGTAATAACCATGCCACAATTCAAAGAGGTTTTATTTTTCCTCAGTTCAAGAGACCAGTTCATGTAAGGATAAAACTCTTGATATTAACTCTAGATTCCTATGGGAGTAATTCAATTAGTCATATTTGCATCAGGTACTCCTCGTGGTCCAAGATTAGGAGCATAGAGTCATGTTGTACAATTGTGACTGTCATCCCCTGCACCTGTGACCATGTGGGTGAGGCTGAGGAATGTTAGGAGTCTCCAGAGAAGTCAGAATAGTTCTGAATTTACTTTTTCCCTCACTTTACATTAGGATCTTCTATGTGTCCAAGACTGGGGATGTAATTCTGAAAAAAGACAGACATGGTTATTGCCTTCACAAACCTTACTATTAGGTGTATAGGAGCAGGAAGGGGACTGGTGAAGATTGGATTTATATGTACTTAAATTGCCAACGTAATACAATAAGCGATATTATGCAGCCAAAAAAAAAAAAGGTGTTATGAAAGCAACTGAGAAGAGGTGTCTCACTCAGACTTGAGAGGTAACTGATGTCTTCCAGGGAAAAATGGCATCTATGCTAAGACGACAAAGATGCATGGGGTTAGCATGGTAAAACAGGTGAAGGTAAAATATCATAGAAATGACCAAGATTCTGATGTTTATGTAGACGCAAGAATAGTGTTGATGGATCCAAAACAAAGTAATATTGGCCTGTTGATGGGTTTCCTCATTTGGATTTCCCAAAAAAATCAGATCCTGAGATAAGATAAGACAAAATTAGTCCTCTTGTATTGGCATCACTCTTAACAGATTCTTCCAAAAAGTATTGCCAACAGCAATATTGGGTTTGCATTCTCCCAGTATAGCAACCCTAGCAGTAAAACAGCACCTTTTCCTCAGTGGTTTTAGGAATAAAGTTCCAAGGCTGACTCTTATAAAAACAATTGGGCCATTGAGCCAATCACTCACTACGGTCGAACACCTGGAATATTCTGTTTGGTCAGGAATTGGGTTCTTGCATCACATGACCAAATAGTGGGTAAAGAATAGTTCTTCAAAGGATATCACATCATTATTACCAGAAAACAAAAGAATGGATGCTAAGTAAGCAAAGTCAACACATGTCTACTAAAATTCGGGGTGTTACCCCTTTAATATTTATTTTATACTTGGAGTTGTGTTATGCCCTATACTGACTTAGCAACAAAGAACTTTTAAAGGGAGGGTGGTAATTGAGTTCATCCTATGACTTTTCTAGTAATTTGGACATAAAGGATGATTATAAAGAGTAAAATCTTGAACCATTCACACTTTGATTTCAGAATATCATAAAAATTTACACATAAAGAGTCATTCTTAACTCACCTTGGTTCACAGATTTTTTCACAGATATTTTGAAAATCTAATAAATTTAGTAGACCTGCTCCTTAAAAAAATTTTTGTACATGCACACTTCTTTCGAGGAATTGACAGTCCACATGAAACTCGAGTTAAACTTCTGATCTAGACTGACTGAATGTTTTCAAAGCCCTTGGCTCCCTTGCAAGTAAACAGATAGTCCTTTTCATAGTTATAATGTAAGAATGCCATTTAGGTGAATTTGTTGATTTTTAGTTTTAAACTGCTGAAATTTTAACAATACACAAATTCTAAACATTATTTTCGTACTCTCGTACCGCATTCTTGTTCAATTCAGTGTCACAATCTTAAATCAAGGCAGATAAACTGTATTCAATTTCTGGTGAGAGCAAAAAATTAAGTCTTTCTGAAGCTTTTGAATATTGTTTACTCCCATAATAAAGAAGGTAGCTTGCTGTCTAATAAGGTGAGGTCTGGGAGGTTGCTTTATCAATTTGTTGATCCCTTGGAGGAAAAAAACACATTTTGAAAACAAATTCAGGAGTAAAACATACATGAATGCAATCCTACACTGAGAGCATGTTTCTGTAGTGTGCCAAATAAAGAATTTTTGAATAGAAATTTATTTCTTCTACCTTGTCTTCCCTAAATAATATTGTGTTCAAGAATTAAGTAAATCTATGTCTGTAGGAAGCACTTTAGGGTTTCTCTGCTTTTGTCTATAAACATTACAAACAAATGTAAATTTACGAAAATGTTAAAATACTAAGTACTAGGTTTGCTAGATAAAATACGGGATGCCCAGCTAAATTTGAATTTCAAATAAGCAACAATTATTTTTTAGGATAAGTATGTTCCATGCAACATTTGGTACATACTTATCCTAAAAAATAATTGTTGCTTATCTGAAATTCAAATTTAACTGGATATCCTGTGTTTTAATTTTCTAAGCCTGGCAACCCTATAAATTTGCAAACAATATTGTTTTATTCTTTTCTAAACAAACATTTGATTTTTATATTAAAGTAGTTTTGGTACTGGTATCTCATTTTATTGTCTGATGTATGTTTTCTAGCTAAGAATATACAATTATATTCTCATTGAGGTTGTAATAGAATACTACAATCTTTTTTCCCCCTATAAACAGCTTCCAATCATATCCCTTTTTACTCCCGAAGAACTTTATGAAGAAAGCCAAACTGGGATAGATGTTTATTTCAAACTGGTTTCAGAGCAACTCTTTTAACATTTAAGGAAATATTATTAACAATTGTATATTTTCTGCTTCTAAAGCAACTAACATTTATGATTTAAAATGATTTGTCCTTGAAAGCAGAAACTTTTCAAAACAAACCATTATGTAGAGATGAAATCAGTGAGTCTAGAAAATGAATAATTCATTTTTAAGTAAATGAGAAATTATTTTATGCCGTTACTTATACATTTTCACATTTATAGTTAAATAGTAATTTGTGATACACAGGATATTGGTTGTGAATTGTGGTTTTCAATATCACAGACACATTTGTTGCTGTGGTTTTGCAATATCATTCTCTGATGCTTTTCTCAATTGTGGTTTTCATAATCATTGTTTGATAGTCATGTAGCTGTGGTTTTGGGCTGCTATAACCATTTGGACAGAGATAATTGCTTATAGGTTTTGCTGTCTTTTTATTTTATAACCTTAGTGAGTTAAACTAGAAAAAAGAAAAATTGAACTTTAAATATCATTAACATTCTCATTAAAAATGATGAGAAAACACAAGATGTAATAGTATTCCTTAGTTTAATTCATTCAAATTGACTATAATTAACATGTATATTTACAAATTTAGATAAACTATATCTATTTCTAATAATGCAGGCTGGTTACTTTATCTGTCTTGCCTTGAATTCCCTGACTTTTGCTCCTTTCAGCTTTTAAAGTGAACATTTAGCTGAGATTTATTTGTTTCTCTTTTGCTTTGCATATTTAACCATTTCAAATGCCAAAAGAAACACTAACTGTTATGATATTTTAATTCCAATGGGCATTCCTTTTGGGTGATATAAAAAAGTCAGCCAGTTCTGTAAAAAGATCTTTAAAAACAATAATATATAATACATCCAATTCTGAGCACACCAATTTAATTGTAATGAATTGAAAAATAAGAAGGCAAAAATCTGTAGTTCTCTGTCTGCTTATTCATTCCACAACACAAACACAAATAACTCTGCTTTTTCTGGTACTTAGGCTTTATTTGTTGGGTCTTCAGGGGAGGGACTTACTCATTTAGTACATTTTCCACTGCAAAGGACCATGAATTCTTACAACCTCATATGATAATAGTACTAATGGTAATGTAATAAAATTCACAATTGGTCTTCAGCTCTGTATTAAGATTCTCTCAGCCATACCTTTCACAGGGCAACTCTTTTTACCTTCCAGAAGATGTGCTGATGGGGTTATAAATGACCCTGATTATAGTGCCTCCCGCACACTGAGCAGCCTGCATTATGCTCAATCAGTCCAGGCTCTCTGCTGACCCTCAGACCCTTTTAGAGAGCGGAGTTTGGTGGGGCTCACACGAATGCGAGTCCACCAAACAAAGAGGAGCACAGTTTCAAATCAGAATGGAGATCTCACAACCTGTGGGGAAAGGGCAGCAGTATCTGAGGGGATACATCTTAACTGCAGTGGACTTTATTAGTAAATACTGATTACATAAAACAGCCAGTTAAACTGCCACTTGGATAGAGCCTTCCAGCCCACCCGAGAGAATATATTTAATAATCCGTGTATATGAAACTATGAGAAACTAAGCTAACCTCATGCAGTTTAATTTGGCCAAAATAATAACTATGCAAATCACTTCAAATTTGTTCTTCTTTTGGCTTACAGTTTCTGATATATGACACACACAATAATTGAATAAGAATGAAACAAAACTTTAAAAGCCAAAGAACCATAAAATAGTTATTGGGTCTTACCTGTTTGGGAAATTATGGCAAGATCAAATCTTTTATTAGTCGCTGGCTGCTTCTCTGTGGCAGAAGAACTAAAGGATTAAAGGTCATGGGGCTGGGCTGGGACTTTAAAACTTCCACAGACTTCCTCAAAAAGTTAGTATTCTGATTAGAGATGGTTCATTTCCCACCTAAGGCTAATCACCTAGCTAATGCTCTTTCTTTTTGATATGAGCAAAATATCTGCCTGCCTCTAAATTCAGAATTTTTACAATCGTAAATGAAAACGCGAGGTGAGAAAGCACTTTTAGGACGCTGCCTAGCATCCTATCTGTGCGGGCCAAGTGGGGGATGGTCCGTGTCCACGGCGGTCTCCTGGGAACCTTGAGAGCAATGAAACGGTCTCCTGAGAGCCTGGGCAGATGAGAGGACTTAACTGGCCCCAAGACACACAGTTGGCATTTGTGATCAGCTGGCTCTCACCGAGGATTTTGCCAGTGGCCTAACCTTCCTGCCAAGAAGCTGGAAGGGCGGGGGTGGAGGCTAGGGGAGGGGGCTGCATAACTAGAAGCACAAAGTTTATGGAGACTGAGATTTCTTTGTGCCCCGCCGGATAGGCGAGGCGTGAGAGAGGCGATTTGGGGTCCATCAGAAGGGGCTGTTGGAAGAAGTTGCCAGGAGGGGTGCTCTGGCAGATGCCTAGAGCTGACGTGGTGACAACTGCAGAAGGTAGCCTCCCTCCAAGCCCTCCCAACGCCTCTTAGCCCCCAACCTCCCACCGCGCTCCCCTGCACCCCACCCGACCTAGGCCGGGGCCCTGGTTTGCATCCGGACTGGCTTTAGATGCAGCCAATCCTCCTTTCGCTGATGGAATAGTCTCCCCTCCCCACAGCCCCGGCGCGCCCCTCCCTCCTGCGCCTCGCCACCTCCCGCGGCAGAGCGCGAGCTGCGCGGCCCGGAGCGGCGGCGGCGGCGGCGGCGCTCGGGAATCTGCCCCGCAAGCCCGGGAGAGGGGAGAGCGAGCGCGCTCCTCCTCCCGCGCCTTCCGCCTCCTCTCCCCTCCGCTCGCTCTCCTCTCCCTCCCTCCTCTTCCTTCTTTCCGGGTCCCCCCTTCCCCTTTTCTCTCTCCCAGTCCATTCGTTTGTAAATTCCCGTCTCCCCCCCCCACCCCGCCCCAATCGCTCTCCCACTCTCCCCCTCCCCTCCCCACTGTCACACTCTCTCTGCCCCCCTCTCTCTTCTCATTTGCCTGCTCATCTCCAAACGTGGATCCGCGGCTCCCGGAGGAGCCGAGCGCCCGGATCCCGCGCGTCCGGGTCACCTGGAGTCCGGCCGGCGGCGGCCCGAGCCTGGCCGGCGGCGGCGGCGGCGGCGGGAGCGGCGGGAGCCGAGGGAGCGGCAGCCGGGACCGCGCGCACCGCGGGCGCCCCAGCGGCAGCGGCCGCCGCCGAGATGTCCCGGCGAAAGCAGAGCAAACCCCGGCAGATCAAACGTAAGTTTGCGCGCGGGGCCGGGAGTTGGGAGGATTATTTCTGGGGAGGGGGGCGCGCCGGGCGGGAAAGGAAGAGAGACTCGGGGCAATCGGCTCCCGGGGCCCCGGGGGTTGTCAAACTTTGCCTGAGCAGCTGGAGGGACAAGTAGTCACAGACAGACAGCCCGAGCGCCGGCCGGGGGAGACGCTGCGGCCAGCAGCCCACTCCTGCGCGGTGCAGCCTTGGCGCTCCCGGGTTTCTAATTCCGACCCCCGCCCGCACTTGGTCACCGCTGCTATGTCGTCGAGCCTCACCGGGCAGCCCCACTCATTTCGATTATTATTATTATTATTATTATCGTGGTTGTTGTCGTTGTTGTTGCGGTCGACGTGGTGCTACTCTTGGGAGCCACTTTTAGCATCGAGGGTGAGAACTTAGTTATGCGAAAAGCTTGGTGGAGACCTCCGGGAGAGGGAGGCAGCGTCTCCAGGCGCTGGGAGACCCGCGTCTGAGTCTCCGGGTCCTGGGCGGTGCCAGAGCCACGCCGGACCCGAAGCGAAACAAAAAGTAGGTGTAAAAGTTCGCGCCTCCGCAGCCGGCGGCCGTGCGCCTCCGCCCTGCCGGCGCTCGGCTCGGGACTGGCAGGTCGCGCCCGGGGGCTCGGGGCCCGTCCGGTCTGTGTCGCCGGGACGCTCCGCCGAGCGGGGTTCGGTTTGCGTCTGGCCCAGGAGGCGCGCTGAGTCCTTGCTGGGAGGGGCTGCCCGTCCCTTCCAGCGCCGAGGCTGTGAGTTCCAGGCGGCGGGTGAGCAGGAGAGAGCGTGACCTGCAGCTCCAGAGCCCCTGAGGGCCTGGGTGGCGCTTAGAGGACACAGAGGGGCAAGAGGCACCTGTCTGAAACACACACTCACACAGAGCTCAACTCGGTCAACTTTTCTTGTCTGGGGGACAGTTCCTCCAGGGGTGTTTTGTTGCCCTGCGACATGTCTTCAACGCTTTGGCCGAAAAGGAGAAACGGCCTTATTAGTTTATTTATTTATTTATTTTTTTGCCAGCCTTGTGGTGTGCCCATATCTTCGTGTTGTTTTAAGTCGGACAACTATAGTCTAAAACTGATTATCGTGTAATTTTAGGTTAAGGCTATAATAGAATCCCCTCCCGTTTGATCATTTACACTTTCCCCACCCCAAAATGTTGAAAAATGTAATTGGTATATTTTAAAAATAAATTGTATCAATGAACTTATCCAACGCGAAATGGGGTCCCTGTTAAAAGCAGATTGCTAAAATTAAATATTTAGATCTTTATATCCTTGTACAATCGTTGCCTCTCAGACATGACTAGCTTTTATTTAGTGAATTTCTTCTCTTAAGTTCCTATTCTGTGCAACTTGAGTTAAGGCAATGAGTGGACTTAACTTTTGGCTCAAAGCAATTGTAATCAAGTAGACATACCCTTCTTGAAGACTTTCATTTTTTCAGAATAATTAGTCATGGTTTCAGCTAATTGCCTTTTATTTTTTTGAAGTAAATTGAACACGTCCCTTTGTTTCAA
>CM053511.1:20464439-20521939 GCA_028627145.1 Eidolon dupreanum | reverse complement strand
TATTAGTATTAATTAATCACCATTATCGGCACTAGGATCTGGTTCTATTTGTTGTTACATCAGCAAAATATCAATATAGAAAGTGGACTCTCTGATCGTCATGGCAACTTCATCTCTTGGGTCAAAGAAAGTTTATCTTATCTGTGCATAGAGAGTGGCAAACTGTTTAGGGATCTAGTTTGAACTCTAAGAACATTGATTTAGTTTTTGTTTGTGAATAGAGGCTGAATTCCAATCACAAGGGATAGGTAAGATTTAAATATTAATGCCGAGAGGCTTGTCTGAGAGGGTGTCATAACATTACTGTCAGACTGTCTTTTTGAAATGATGAAAAGGTAGAGAAGAATTGTTTAGTCAGGATTATTTAAAGCCTTAGTAATTTATACTTTTGACAAATACTTCTAAAAATGAAAATATGATAATTACTAGGTAGAATTTGTTTTGGTTAAGATTTCAGATGTTAAAATAAGAGCTATTGTTTTTTTCTCTTTTATCCCTTCTTTCTTGGTCTATTATTATAATAGCAACTATTTTTAAAAAGTACTTTTGAGGACCAGCTTTGCCTCAGGATGGGTGTGAGATAATTAGTCCCATGTCTGAGGACAAAGAGTTTTGCTGAAGATATTCAGGTTCAAGGAAGAAGTGTTTATGGGGATATTTTAATATTAACAAATATTCATTGCTCATATGAAAAATCCTAAAACAATACCATAAAAAGATAGATATCTTTGAAGATTGTTTGCAAAGATGATAAAAGATCATAAGTTGCTAAAGCCAGACAATAAAAGACATGCTATTTTATCACTATTCCTAAGATACCGTGATCACTTAAAATGAACATTCTTTTTTCTAAATCAGATCATTGGAAATTCACTTTATTCATTTTAAAAGTTATGCTAAAGAGTAAAAACTGGATTTAGAAATAGTACCTAAAATACTCTACTCTTAGGGTTGTGGGCAATAAATAAACTTAACATGTTTGTGTGTGGGGAAACTGTATATGTATCTCATGATTTTGAAGACTGAAAATGAATGTTGAGTGCCTGATAGCTATAACCAATCCATATAATTACTTATTCATTCCGGACATTGTCCATGTAATAACTGAAAGTCACCTCTTTATATAGTCTGCAAGGCAATGCTATTTATTATTTAATATTCTTGTAATAGTTCACTGGTGTAAAACAAGGAATATGTTTATTAGAGGCACTAGTATAACATTTAGTATTAAATAGATCTCCGTTTGATCTGGACATCTGCCACTGACAGCTTAGTTTTATTTATTTGTGAAAGTACACCCTTTTGAATTGCTAGAAGTTATTGAATGGTGTTAGCCTGATGTTTCCTTGTACATGGTTTGGCTTTGTGTATGTCAGATTTATCATAAACAACTATCACATATATATGTACATATACGATATAATAGCTTATATGTAGGCTACTACAAATATATATAATTTTAATAGTCTATACAAAAGCTGTAATATGTAGCTTTTCTGCAGGCTATTAAAAAGTTAATTTAGAATTTTTTAAAAAAATTTAAAATGCATCTAAAAATTATCTCTATCTAAATGGACATTTATTAAATATACGTTTAATGTTATTTTTCAGCTGATTTCCTTCTTAGATAAATTCTTTTGAAGATATGAGTTTCTCTAATCTACATTTGGAAAACTTTGGTGAGCATCTCTTATTGAGACAATAAAAGAATTTTCAACCAGTTGACATCTATATAATGTCTGCACATATAAGATTGCTTTAAAGCTAGTTATTCGACATAGATTTTTTTCAGCCCTAATCTCTAAAATTCTTTTATTTATTACAAAATTTGCAAAAGTCTTTAAACTTGAATAGAACGAAGAATTAATTACACAATCTAGAGTTAGAGACAAATATTTGTCCTTAATGGCCTATTAATCTGGAATTTTAAATTTTATTAGTTATTCCTTAAAATATTAAATGATAGTATACTCTTTAAGAAGGATTTAAAATTGCCTCAGTTGTATATTCTGAAATTACTCTGAGTCTACAATAAACTGGGGATTAGAAATTAAAAATAGTGAGTTGGTAAGTTTTCAGATTTCATTGAGGACCAAATTCCTCTAAGTGAATGCAAAAAGTTGCTAACAATCATATACTATTGAATGGTTTAAAAAAATAATAGCAAATAATAAATGTACTTGCCGTTGTCCATTTCCCTCTTGCTTACTGCATTTAGATTACCTAATTTGGAAGAGTGATTTTAAAGATTATCAGACAGTTCAATTTGAAGATCTGATTATTTATAATTTAATGATAAAAGTTTGTGTCTTAGATTAATTTTAGTATATTTGGTATTTAAAAAATTTAAATGAATTTTTAAAAATATAAAAGGAAAAAAAAAATTCATGTCACAAGTAGAAGCTTATTTAGTTTCCCATGTCTAGTGACTCCAAACCGTGAAGTGCCAAGTATCCAGAGGCGTCTTGCTTATTGTGTATGCTGAGAAGTTCAAATGTATTTTTTTATAAAATCCTGTGAATTCAGTGGGAACCTTTTAGAAAGAAGTGCAAATTATTTTTCTAGTTTCTCGTTGTGTACAAATTAATTTTCATGGCATGCACTTTCATACATGTCAAAATATCTGTAATACTTTGTGGTATTTTATAGCCCGTACTTATATGATTAAATATGTATTTATGTGAATAAATTCTGTGGATAAATTTTATGCTGCTTTCAGAAGTCTTTCATAATATAGTTAAGTGAAGATTTTAATAAGAGATGGATAGCATATTGTCAACATTGCCTATTAATGGAAATCTTATATTTATCATGAAAGTTGTTTTGATTTTAAGGAAAATCTAAAAGTTTAAGTAATTCCTCCTGGCAAAAAAAGAAGACTAAGTTAAGCAAGTAGACAGCCATTTATGCTAACAAAGAATACTTATATCCACCAAATATGTGTATATTTTGCTCATCTCACTTTTGTGTAAAAGTTATGTAACAGATATTTACTTTGAATTAAAAAAATTCAAATTCATAATCCATGTCACAATTGTCTCACCTAATTAGTTCATGTAGAGGAGTATATTCCGTATACTCCTCAGTAGAGCAATGGACCAGCTAACATGGATTCCCCAACAGCGCCGATGGTTTAAATATTTTTTCCTTCTAAGACTCTAGTCAATATGAAAAGATAGAAAGGGTTTTAATTTTCTGTTATCTTTCTTCATTTGGGATAAAACTGTCTGAATTTGTATTGTGTGCATTTATCAATTAGATCTTCTTTCTCTTCTTGAAGTGACATCCTAAAATTCTCATTTTGATAACCTTTCTGCCTACATTGACATAAATAACCACATTTTTCATTGACATCTGGCTTGTACCTAAATACTCCCACAGCCAAGAGCAGACTCAATCTGCAGGGGAGACTGACCAACATGGGGCTTGTCTAAATCTGAAATATTCAAGAGTTCATTTGCAAATATATTAGGTAGCTGCTAAAAATATCACCCCACTTCTTAACAATGGGCATCTTGGACACACAGGCGCATATTTTGTCATCAAGTTGCTTAAGCTTCTGAAGTCAGGGCTACAACTGGGTCAGATGATAAGATGAGCACAACAGAGAAACGAAGAGAGCGTCTGATAAAACCTGATTGATTGATGTCTGGCTTCCTCACCATCACAGGCAGTTGACAGTTAGTTTGGGATCAGATGATTTGGCTTTTGCGATAGAAGATGGGGCCTGGTAGGCAAGCCTGAAGGACAAAAAGGTCAGTTTCTGCGTAGTGTCAAGTAATGCCGAGCTCCCACAAGGTGGGACATTATTAATATTTCATTCTTTCTCTTTTAGGTCCAGGCCCTAACATTTGATAGTCATTTAAAGGCATGAAGATTCAGTCTACAAACAAATCTGTGACTACCTTCCTGTTTTTTTTTTTTTTTAATACTTTTACATCATTTATGTCACGAGGGGCAAGGACATATGTTTATTTAATAGTTATGTAATATTTTATGTGATACTTTGCAATTTATAATGATTTTCACATATCTTATAATCTTGTGAGGTAAAAAGGAATCATAACATATAAACTGGCTAAACTTAGTATTGAACATTACTTTTTATGGAGGAATATAGATTTGTTAAGGGGGGAAATTATGAAATAAATTGATTCAGAGTTTTACATCCAGGTATTTGAATATTTTAGATTATGAGAAGCTTAGGTGAAAAAATATTCTAGTACATAGTTCACCTATGTCTGAATTTAGGAACACCTTGGTTGGCACGATGAGAGAATTTCATTGTTTATAAGGTCTATGGTTGGTGAATGATCGTGATGTAATTTGATGACCTTTAATCTTGCTGGTGATATGATTATCAGAATGTTTCTTTGTATTTTAATCATGGAAAATACCAAATCCTTGACACATATTAAAATCATCTGAAAAATATTTGAGTTAGATAGTTTATATGTTACTACAGGACAACATTGTGGATGACTTTTGAGTTTGAGCATAATAGAATAAATATTCTTAGAAGAAGAACAGGAAGGAAAAAGGAAAGAGAGAGAAAGAGGGAGGGATGGAAGGAAGGAGGGAAAGAAGAAAGGAAAGAAAAGAGAGACTGGAAGAGAAAGGAAGGGAGAAGGAAAACCAGAATAGCTAGTTTTACAACAAAATATTTTCCAGTGTTAGCCATGAAAGTCAGTACAATTGTTACAGTATTGGAATGTAGACAGCTTGAATTTGAATTTAGATTAGGAAAGTTTGATATTCTCTGGAAATCCTTCGGGATGTTTTGCTTTTCTCTGAGTTTTAAGGATCCAAAGGATAGTTGGGTCTCAGCTAATGCTATAGGCTTAATATCAGCAAGATGAATTCTGCAAGGTGCTGCATTGCTGATAGTATAAGTGGAATACTGTATGAAAGCACTTGCTCCGAAACCTGTAGTGGTACTTGTAATAAGTGATCAGAGAAGGAGGCTGATGGTTATTTCAGCAGTGATTAATAATATTTCCAAGAAAAGTGCCATAAGAAAATGACCTAGTTTTTCCACATAACATTTATATGGAACAAAACTGTCTCTCTAATTTATTTCAAGAATAAGAAGGAATCTTTATAGGTAAGATGACAAAAACTTTTGCAGAAAAGATCTTTCAGGCAAAGAGGCACTTTGCTGATCCTGCTCTGATGGTCACGTTACTGACGGGAGACTAGTAGTACCATTTACTTGTGGCAGCTAATAATGGCCAACACTTTTGTGGTATCAAGGAAAAGAGAACACGTATGGATTTCTCTTGCACAGTTGCTGTCTAAGTCTGTGATATATTTCTTAGTTATTCAGTAAAAATGATGTTTCATTTTAAGGTGGTATAACAGTTGTCAAATACAAATTACTTTGATAGTATTTTGAGGTTTTTCTGAGTATCCATGAGCAGCTCTCTAAAGTTTATTAGCTTGCTTTTCTGTGTACACACACGCACACGCATAGACACAATACCATAAATTGTTTAATACTTCCTTTTCAACCCTTTTGTGCCTTTAATATTTCTTTCTTATTTCTTTGTTTCTGTTATTTGACATGGTTTTGAACTGCATACTTTTTTTTTTCCTCATATGGGTAAGCTGCATTTGAAAAATATCTATACATTGAGGAAAAGTAGAGTTGACAAATGAAAAAGATGTCACATAACACAAAAAAATTAAGAACAACAGTCCCTATAAATGAAAAGTAACAATCAGCTATTTGGTCAACTAAACTAATTTCTTGATTAGTTCTATGGCTTTGGAACTTTTATTTAAGGAAGAGTATGAGTTTGAGATGGAGTGGCCGGATGATTAGTCTAATAGTCACTTTGATGTTTTTTTTTAACTCTTGTTTGGGAAGTTTATATTTTGAAGGAAGTAGAACAGTAGGGTTCAGATATGGGATATTACTAAGAAGAATCTTTAGAGATTTTTTTTTTTCTACACTGGCTAATACCAGTATTCTTTATATTGAGAAATAATCTTTTAGGTATTACAGAAGGTGAAACAGATGTTGATTGTACATTGTTCTTATTATCCTAAGAAAGAAAACTTCATTAGCTATTAACAAATCAAGAATTTTTAGCCTGAGATTCTTAGGCTTTGAAGAGTTTTAGAGTATCCAGCCATTTTATACAAAATTTTGTGCATTAAAGAATTTTTCTAGGAACAAGTTTTCATGAGATATTCAGTGGGCCTCACTCCTATCAAAACTTCAAGACCACTCTAAAAAACTTTCTGTGTAGGCGTCTATATGATCACTTGTTTCATTTAAAACATTACTATATAAAATAGGAACAGTTTTATTTTAATTTGTGCAAAATTACTTTTTTCAAAAACGTAAAAGCAAAACTTCATGCCTTCCATTTTAAATCGTCTAGTAGATGTTCTTCACAATTAATAACTTTTTCATCATGGCCTACAGCATCCTCTATGATCTGTTCTTGCCTTCCCTTCTGATGTGATCATCGATTATACCACCATGTTGTGCCACTTCCCTTCTCAATCCCTACCCAGGCTGGCCCCTGTAAACCACCACATCCACTAAATTTCACTCTTACCTTCTTTTTGTTCCTTGAACATGCCAAGCTGCTCCTCTTCCTGTAATGTCATTTCCCTAGATTTCCTAGCTATTGCCAGCTTCTTATCATTCACTTCTCATGTCACCTGCCAACTCTTCAGAAAAGTCTCCCTTAGCCCCCTATTTAGAGTTTTCTGTCCCTTTACATGCCTCAGTTTGATCTCTAGCCCATTATCCTATTTTATTTTCATTATAGTGACATTTTTCTGATATTGTCTTTATGTATTTGTTAGTATATCTACCTGTTTGTTAAATAATTTCTCACTAGACTCTAAGCCCATCGTGTAAGACCTGGTCTTGTTGACTTCTGTATCTTCAGTTGCTAGAAGAGTACCTGGCATATAGTAAACACTCAACGAATATTAGCTCAATGAATGAATGAACAATTTTAAAAAATGGACATCATTTCCTGTGGTATATCTTTTAACAAAGGTGGTTTTACAATTTTCCACCCAAGAAAAAGTTATCCTCATGTCTTAAATTCAAATAAAATGAACTCTTATTTCTTCATTCAAAAGTCATTAAACAGGCATATAGTAAGTACCAATTATATTTTCCATGTTAAGCCATAGGGAGGTAAGAATACGAAAATGAACAAACTATGGTCTCTACCCTCAGGTGGCAGATTAGTTTGTGAAGGAGAAAGGCATAATTACTGTACACTATGACATATTCATGAAAGATGGAGGTATAACATCATGTGGGCACAAAGATGCTTTGGTGAGTTGGAATAAGCCTCTCAGATGAGGTTTTACTTAAGCTAGGTTTTTTGAAGGATAAGTAGGAGATCTATTCAGGACAAGAGGGAATTGCATCTTGGCATGATCATCAACTTGGCTGAGAGCAAAACGGCAATAAAGAACATGGCTTTTTCAAGGTCCAGTGAGTAGTTGTGATCAAAGTTGAAAACACATAGAAAAGAGTAACAGAATGGAGCTTGAGAGATGGTTTGAGATCAGAGTTTTAAAGAGCTTTGTGTGCCAAGTTAAGGAACTTGAAGTCATCTATTCATTGTAGATTTTTGAAAAACTAGAGCTTGATTAGTGTGTTTTAAATTTGTTTAATAATTACATGGCTTTACAAAATGGCAGTTGAGTAATAGAAGAGGACAAGAAACTTGTGAGTTGACAATGGGTTTTAGTTAATTTTCATTTTGTTAAATTTAACAATTATTTGTTATCTCTCATTCAACCTTAGACTGTATACTACTCTCTTTTATTTATTTTTTATTTTTTAGGTGAGGCAACCCTTGGTTGACCTCAAAGATTGCAAGGGCCTTTTCAGCTTATAGTCCTTGATTTTTTTTTTTTTTTTACTTCTACAGCACCTGGTCTTCCTAGGTGGTCTCCCATCCAAGTACTAACCAGGCCCAATCCTGCTTAGCTTCTGAGATCAGACAGGATCGGGCTTTTTCAGGATAACATGGCTGTAGACTACTCTCTAACTGTTAGATGTCGATTTAATAACACCATTGTAGCTCATGGATAAAACAATCACTCAATGTTTTCAGTAGTTTAGTATGACCATTTTATCGAGGCAAGACAATGTATGCAAAAATAAGTGAACAGACCAGTTTCAATATCTTTTTAATTGAATCTGTGCTTAACTCGTGAGATTGTCTTTGGTAGTAGCTTTCCATTCATTCAAATGTATTAGCCTACTTTTATAACTGAAAATAGGGCAGGATAAATGCTCAGCAACAAGTAGGCAGAGTCATTGTAACTGGGATTGCCAAATCTTGCAGCCTCTTTGATAGACAACTTGGCAGTTTATAGCAATTAAACTACCAATATGCTCTTTGACTCAGCAATTCTACATATCCCATAGAAACTCTTATGTCTGTACTCATTCTAGTATGGTTTATAATAGCAAAAAAAAAAAAAAAAAAAATAGAAATTATCTAAATGTCCATTAATAGGAATGGGTTAAATAAAATTATGGTAAAACTTTCAGTGTAATTCATGTTATAAAGAACAATGCAGATGTGTCCATGCTGAAATGAAAATATCTCAAAGACTTATAAAGTAAAAAAAAAGTATTTCAGTATGACATCTCCCTACTTATTTTAAAAAGATGAAAGAATGATAGATACATATATGTTTATATTTTTTTCATGAAAAATGTTTGAAAAAATTATTGAGGACACTCTTCTCTGAGAATTAGGAGTGGGAGTTGGAGCAGGGCATAGGTTTTCTTATTTCCATACCACTATCAGTACTGTTACTAACAATAATACTGTAGCAGGGGGGTAGAAAATAGTCAAGTATATATTGCTATTCTAATTAAGTTTTAAATTGCTCACCTTCTATTGGGGTTGGGAAGAAAGGATAGGAGATGGGAAAATTGATAACTATTTCATTATCTAATTCAGATATTACTGCCAGAGAGAATAGCTATATTGATATATTTTTTTTCTATTGTCCTTCTTAAACCTAATATGAGACTATACCAAAAGTGAAGACTCAAGTGAAGATTGAGCTCTTTTACTTTAGAGGAGATAGCACAGAGAGAAAAAAAAGAAAAAGAAATACATTGCCTTTTAGTACTTCTCTATTCTCAGCATAGGTCATGGCTATATTATTAAAATCAGATTAAAAGTGTATGATAGTTTGGTTTTAGATAAAATATCTATTTAAAATTTGATGTACTATTATAGGCCCTCTTATTTTTTTTAAAAAAAGTTTATCTTCATGATGTTGTTTTTCTAAGTTCAGAAATTTTGTACTGATCTTCCTGAAACAGGTCACCATTCACCCATATTCAGTGTTTTACCTTCTCAGTGATTTAAGAAGCCTGCTACTTTTCTCCAGATTATTGCATGCATAAATATTTTTAATTGGTTCTAGGCCAAATATGTTGCTCTTTTTTGCACCTTATTAATGATTATGTATTTTTGAAAATCTTCTAAACTATCTCATGTGTTTTTGTGGGAAGCAGCAGCAGTAGCAGGAGCAGAAGATGAACCTGTACATGGTATAGGCTAAAGCTTAGAGTATCAGTGAGGTTTAAGAAGGAGACTCTGAAAAAAAAAACATGAAGGTCTTAATTCATAAATGCCACCATAAATTTCCTTTGGCAGTTATTACAATGTGGAAAAGAAAATAAACTATGTTGAATTTTTGTCAAATAATTTTGAAGAAGTGGGCATAAAGTTAGGATAGAAACAACATGTGGAATTGAGAGAAATTATAACCTGAAAATAAATGAAATATTTGTTTCTTGAATTGGAAGGAACCTAAAGCCTTAGAAAAGGTAACATCTTGCTAAGTTTGTCTTAATATTTTCAGCCTTGGTAGCACATATGACCAAAAGGTCAGTTTCATGCAGTTCATTCTCAGGGATTCTGAGGACCTAGGTGTGGTAGAAGATTTGATTTGTGTTTTTGTATTTTACATTCTCACTTTGACAAGGGGTGCAACTGAGCTGCGTAGTCACATGGAGGTAAATCCATCTAATCCGTGGCAGTGAGCAATGGCTTTGTGTAAAAAGAGAACTTGTTTGGAAAAAGAAGTTTGATTTTGCTTCATGAGATATGTTTTGTCATCAGGAATTCTATTCCTAAGGATCCAGAGAAGTAAAAGGAAAACAAACCCAAAGTGGGTCTAGCCCCGCTGCTTCCATGTGGCCGATGTCCCAGCTGTCAAGTGTTGAAAAACCACAAGTGGTTTTCATGACGATAAAGTTAGTGGTTGGTACTAAAAATAGACTCAGATCAAGGGCTGGTCGAAGAAGTTATTGAAGATGATCTGGTTAAAAATACTTCTGCCCAGAAGACTATATAACATTTCTAGGAAGACCAGTTTCTAGGGTGAGAAGTTATTAGAATTGTCCATGTCAGTAGGACTCATTTTCAGAATTAGATACCATGCTACTTGCAATGTATCCTGATCAAATAGTATGCTGCTTCTCCTTAGCCACCCTGTGGAAATGTGTTAGCTTGGAGGACTGAATATTCCAGGAAGTAGCTTTTTCAAGTTATCTACTTGAAAATGGGCATGAAGGTAAACTTACATATTAACTTCAACACACGAAATACAGTGGCTGCCTGTGGGATGGTACTTGAGTAGATGTGTGGCACAAAGCCATGTATCAGCCTCTTTACTTAGAAGGGGATTGATGTATACAATCACTCTTGAGAGAGGGGGTATGGTATACTGTTTCCAGAACTTTGGAGTCTTATTTATACTAGGATTCCAGTTCAGCTCTGACACTTCCTTTTTGCGTATCCTTGAGCAAGTTACTTAATCTGTGACTTGGTTTCCTTCATCTGTTAAAAAACAGTTATTAAAGAAACCTCTACAAGGGTTACTGTCAGGATTAATTTGATTAATACATGCAAAGAGCTTAAAACAATACCAGGCATACACTAGTAAAATATTTTTCTTTCTCATTGGCAGTTTTTGAGGTAAAATCTAGGAAAATAATTGTTCTCTTGTTGTGGCAAATGTCTACAGGTATCTAAAATATGTTTAAAGGACTTTGGTTTGCATATTTTAATCGATGAATATTTAAATGAAGTATTTTATTTTTGTAAATACTGTTCCTAATTGAAGTAAAAAGGTTGATCTTGTCTAATAGTCTAAATAATTGAAGCTTTTTGCTCAGACAACCCTAAAATAATTTTTAAAGTTTTCTTCCAGAGTAAAAAAATATTTCAAGCTTCAATGGGAAATGCTTTATAGAATATATTGATAGTAAAATATGACGTATTCATCACACATATATGGCTATCAACCAGTAAATACTTTTAAAATATATGAAATCAGTTACATCATTTTGTCTAATTTTTTGGTATTAAATAACACAAGATATCTTGGGTATAATAATCATTACTAGAAAATGTGAGTAGTAAGGTTTTTTTTTTTTTTCTTTTCCCTGAGATGTTTCTGGAGTTAATACACAAAATGTATTTAGAAAGCTCTTGAGTGGAGTATTTGAAAAAGTCATTGAAAAAACCAATTGGTTAAAATGCATTTGGATGACCTGAACACATAGTTGTTGTGTCTCTAAATCCCAGACATACTTTATTAGGACAATCCAGCTGGTTTGCTATTTCTATCTCCTCATTATCAACACGTTATGGTATGGCCTCTTCCCCTTCTCTTCCAATGCCAAGAATTTGGCAGGGACACCATGTTAGCAAGTCAGAGACTGGGGGAGGGTAGGGGGAGAAACCAACGGCTTCACACTCCTGCAAGGGTAGGAAAATGTGTTGTCTAAACATTTTGCCCATGGGTTAAGATTGATAATGGGCGCTTGAAGAATTTGAAGAAATGTTAAAATTTCATAGTTTATTTAATCAAAAACAACTCGACTGAATAGTGTATACTGTTTTATTATTATGTGAGTGACTCTACTAATGGACTAAGTAGATCCCCTTCTAATATGTTAGAGCATAAAGAAAACAGACATGGAAATCTATTTTTGGTCATTGTTCACAGTTTTATAAAAGTAGTGGAAAGTAGTGAAAAACAATCAGATTAAGGACTCTCTTGACAGTTTCATAGGATTTTAGATTTTGTGAGTTATTTAAGCTCTTTGAAATTTATGACTTTCACAGAAATATGGATTCCTAAATTTCTAATGGTTACACAAATGATTATTTCTTCTGTGTATGTATATAATTTTGTGTGCTACAAATTCTCTTATCACAGATACTTTTTTCTATAAAGAATGCTCTTCAGATTGTCCTATTGACATTTATTGGGATACCTTCATGAAATAGTCTCTGTACTTTGATAGAATGTTTTAAAAATCATCTCAAATTGAGATTATTTGTTTACTTTTCAAAAACCATAAATTATGCTTTCAGAGCAATTTAAAGCTATTTTCTGTAATATTTCACATTATAAAATATTAGGTTTTAATAAAGAAGTGTCACTTTACCTGTACATGTAGTGATATTTATGATAAAACAAGTAAGTTATGATCCCTTCCCTTCACATAGGAAGAAACTATGTTAGGTATATGTTGCATTCATAGATCTATTATTAATATATATTAAAATTCCTTTATCTGATTCTTAGATATATCCCATACATAACTCAGAAACCTTAATGATAGCAAGTATAAAGTTATCAATGTCAGTGGAAACTCAGTAATTTAGAAATCGATACATAGAGACTTTTTAAAATAATTTGTTTTCTATTAGCAAATTAAGATATGATTTTATATTAGTATATGATTAGTATCATATACTACTCTATATAATACCTCTTATTTACTCTTTATTAGCATATTTAAAATACAGTAATGGATTTTCATGTTTTAAAAAATTAAGCTAATAACAAGGTGGGACTTCAGTAATCTGAGAAAGGAATAAAGACACGAGTGAAAGAATATCTATTTCACAGCTTTTTTAGAGAAAAACAGGTTGTTCACTAGTCCAGATTTGGGCCATCAGTATAGAAGTGAAGTAAAAACTCAACTTTCTCCTAAAACCTTGATTCCCCCAAGTTTTCATCACCCCAAGAGAAGTGAAAAAGCTGTCTCCATGAATTTGCTTGCATCTTGTTTTACAGTTGTAGTAACACTTATTGAAACATTGAGATTTTCTTGTGGGTAGAAAAAATGAATGCAAATTAAAAGAGAAATGGTTTATTCACAAATTAAAGAAACAAATTGTTCCCTTGGGTGCCTCCTTAATTGATGAAGAGCAAATAAGTAGGGAAGTAGGGTACAGTTAACGAGACAAGCAGAGAAGGGCAGGCATATCTCACAGGACTGAGGTTAGAACCTCAGGCTTTCTAAGTGTGAGGGATTTGTAAATGAAGCTACTTTGTTACTGTCAGAATTAATATGTGGATAAAAATCTATGTTTTCAAAGCTCTTACAGCATTTTTTTTGTATTCCTTCTTTATTTTTAAAAGTAGTTTTATGTTGTTTTTATACTATTAACATTCTACACTTATGACATTTCTGCCCTCTCACTACCGACACCAAACAATAGAACTGCTTCAATTAAGAAACAGAACATCAGCCCCTGGCATCTTATTCTGTTGTTCCATCTTTTTTGCTAGGGAGAATTCATTTGTTTCTTAATTAAGAAAAACACCAATAGCATGAAAAATCTGCTTATGGTACCTGAATGGTAATTAGGCAAAAGGTAAAAAAGAAACATGCGCATACATTCCAATAGCAGCCAAAATGAACTTGAGCTGATAAAAATGAACTAAACTACCCTTGCATAAATGGAAGCTGAGAGAAGTGTACAGTCATTATGGCTAAGACAATATGCAAACTATCTTCAAAGAAATCAAATTGCTAGAGTGTTTTCATTTGCATGTATTAACTATTAACATAATGAGGAGAAGTGACATTGGACCCGGATTGTGTGTCTGTTCGGATTGATAACTCTACCGCATCTGCAAACAGACGCCCAAAAAATCGTGCTGGTAGTTAGATCGGAGTTGAACTTTGCAGCATGGGCTTAAATGAAACTAGAGCTTGACAAACCTACTGAGTTACTGAATGGTTGACATCTCTCTCATTCACATTCTGTGTCTGTCTGTCTGTCTGTCTGTCTGTCTCTCTTGCTCTTTGTGTTTCTATCCATCACTCTTTTCTTCTTTCTCTCCCCCTCTTTATTTATTTAAAAAAAACAATAATGATGTTTCAGTACAAAAACTTCATTTGAGCTTTAAAGGAGCAAAATTACCATTTGAAACTTGTTGTTTTTCTCTAGTGTGACTTTTCACAGTGTAAGAACTGATGCTAATAAAGGAGATCCAAAAGAACCATGGGGCTAACAAGATCTATAACAGGATTTGAAAATTTAGGTTTTTTTGTTTATTATTCTCAACAAACATGTCTACAAATAAAGGAAACTGACATTTATTGATCTCTTATGTGCCATAAAACTGTACAAAGTGTTTTCCTTTAGAAAAATGGGGAATTCTTGAGTAAGACAAAGGAGACATTGCAGTGAGAGATGTTGCTAGCCTTTCAGATAACCTTGAGGACAATCACTGAATCTCTGGGTCTTAATTTCTCACCTGTAAAATGGGGCAATGTGACTACATGGCATTTCTTAGTCTAAAAACTTTTGAGGACAATAGCTAATTTCAGTGATTTTAAAAGTCCAAGAGAAATTGGAAGGTCATTGCTCAGAAACTTGCCAAGAGCAACTAAAATGTTTTATATTTCCTTACGAGTCATGGGATTTATCACATAGTAGGAGGACATTTGCTAACCCATGCTGGTGAGAAACTCTGACAACTATGTAAGTCATTGACTAATTTTGAGAAGATAAAGCCAAAATACATTTCTAGATTTTAGAATTTATATTTTTAATATTTCCAAAATCAGACTATAGGTTGCTTTAAAGCAATACATCTATTTAATGTTGTAGTAGCTTTTCTTTTTTTGAAAAACTTACCGATGTGTCTTGAAAATAAGACTGCTAATTAAGAAATTTCATATCACTTATTTTCTAGTTTAGTTTATTAACAAATATGTATTGTGATCTTTCTCTGAGTCCTCTTGGCACTGTTCTATATATGGAGGTCAGCTGTGCCCTAGGAAGGTAAGTTCTCTGTTCTCAAATTTACATTCTAGCAGTTGGCAACAGGCAATAAAAACAGTAACACAATGAATGCACAATGTAATCTCAGGCTGGGGTAAGTGTTATGAAGAAAATCAAATAAGGTAATGGGACAAGAGGACAGTTGGGGTCCTTAGAATTATCTGTTGGACAAACATTTCTTAAACTTGATGCTGTTGATGAGCTATAAAATGAATATCTTTCCTTGTAAAATTGTTGGGAACCACTCTTAAGGATGAGGGGACAAATATCTCCCAAAGACTATGATTAACCCAACTGCCCTGCTGAAAGATGTTGCCATTTTCAATGGCACAGAGACCAGAAAAAAAATGTCACAATTTATTGAACAAATTGAGGAGAAATATGTTAGAAATGGAGTTAGGTTCTAGGGATGAGGTCGTTACAAAGGCAGACATAGAACATACCCTCAAGGGGCTCTCATTCTAGGAGACAGACATGATTCTACTTAAAATAATGATAATTGCTCTCAGGAAACTCAGTCCAGTGCCTTATGAGTTTTCAGACATGTTACTTATTTACATGGTATTTACATGAATATTTTCAACAAGTGGGGATTGATGTAATCACTTTAATGATCGCATAATTGTGTCAATATTATGGGAGATAGTTTCTAATATAAAATATTGTGTAAATATATGTTACATTAATACAGTTGATATTTCCTCGTGTATGTATTTATATCCCCCCTTTTAGTGGATATTTGTGACTGATTAGGTTAAGTGATAACTCTTGGAAATTCTGTCATTAACCATTATCACTGTTGTGTTGGAGTAGCAGCTGTGAAAATTTTAGGTTTGAAGTCATGTTAATGCCACTTTAATTTCAGTTTAATTCCATTTTGCATAACATGCATCACTGCTTAATATAAGTTGACATGTGTGACCTCAGAACCCTGTAGAGATTGGGCGTGCCTTGGGACCACGAGGCATTGGGAACGTTCTGATAAATTACAAATTTGTACTCTATGGAAAAGAATGCATTGGGCTTTTGGGGGGAAGAATTTCTTCGCTGGTTGTCATGCGGGAATAGCGCAGTGAAAAGACCCAGGCATTTTCCGTCTTTGCTCGGGGAGAACATGGGAAAAACAAAACAAAAACCCACTCCTCCACCCCAAACTGCGGCTGCATAAAGGGTTTTATGTTTCTGACGATTTTAATAAATGTTTTCTCAAGTGGGAATAGATGAGTTGACAGTTCTCTTTGAAGACATCACCACACTTAATGATACCTTATTGCTGTTTTCATGAATATGGAGATTATGAAGAAATCTGCTTTATATTTAAGTGATAAGTTAACCTTTCTGCCACATATGTTGGTTATAATGTCGGAGTCTTCTTTGAGGAAGTCAAATTGATGATCTGTTCTAAATCATTCATTCAGATTCAGCTGAAGGGGGTTAAGAGCTAAGAGCAGGGGTTGTCATATTCTCTTAGAAATTACCTAGGAGTGAGGTAGCACAGTAGAAGCCTGGAAGAATCTGTCTCTAGAAAAAAGCACAAAACTGAGTGCAGCTGGGCGATTTGAAAGAAGAAAAAGACTCAGAGCAGAATATGAGAAATGTTTAGACATTTACATATTTATTAATAATAGAGCATTAATATTTCCATTTGGACTTGCCTGTTTACCTAAAGGAAATAAGCTGAATCAGAGAGCCCCGGGAAAAAGGCTGAAGAACTCCTTAAATAGGAATGTTAATTTTTATAAATACTTTAAACTAACAACAACAAAAAACCCTAAAACAGGCCAAGAAAAAAAAAAAGACTTGCTTTCTCTTTATCAGTTGCAGTTGTGTTGATTCTATTTGAAAGAAAAACAACCAATTTCATAGTTACCGTTAACTGTTTTTCTGGATGTGAAAAAGGCAGCATGTGGAGTGATGTATCTGGATTTCTTACTAATCAGTGTCCATCTCTGCCTCTCATGCTTAAACTGCTAGGTCTGGTCCACAAACCAATAAAAATATATCAGTGATCTGGAGATAGATGCAAGTGCCGAAGGTGGAGAGGGACACACAATACATGCCTGAAAATCTTGAGTTATTTTTGTTTAAATTTGTTTAATTATGTCTCTTAACAGGAAAGAAACATGAATTAACAGGATCAAGTTTCAAAACTCTGTGCAGGCTGGAACAGTGTCCTAAAACTGTTGGTGACAATTACACCCAATATTTTGGTTTAAAAAAGTCAACTGTATAAGTACAGAACAAGAAGAATGAACTTTATATGGTGCTAAAATTAAAAGTTGATAGGTGTTTCAGTTAATTGTGAGTCTTCGATGGGAGTTGCAGTCCAGTACGATTTTGCAGTGTTAGGCAATTAACGAGGAGTCTTGCTGTGCTTTGTACTGGGCAGTCACATCTTGAGTATTATATTCAGTGTTCGTGTCCTCCTTAAAATTCAAGTCTGGAGGATGTTAACAGCCAGGCAATAGCTGAAGAAATTGGGGATGTTTAATAGGAAAGTAAAATTATAGGTTTCATACGAGAGCTATATGCAGATATCTGAGGAACTCATGTAGAAAAAGAATTAGCTTTCTTTGTAGCTCAGAAGAAATCATTTCAAAGGGCACTCTGGGTCTGCATTCCATCCACTGAGGGCAGATCTGGGCTCAGTATCAGTAGAGCAGTTAGAGTTGTTCAAAATGGAATGACCTTCGTTGTAATGTAGAGAGCTACCTGTCACTAGAAGAATGCAAGTAAATGTTTGCCTGGGTAATCACTCCTTAGATTTATTATTTAACAGATCTTTGGAAGGTAGGAGGTGATGAGGATTAAGGAGGTAAGGGGTATAACAGGTAGTTTTCTGGGTGATTTCATAATCTAGATGGACCTTAAAATGTTTTGAGTCTCTCAGTTTAATTCTGGAAGGATTTACAGTAGTCTCCCCTTATCCGAAGTTTCACTTTCCTTAGTTTCAGTTACTTGCAGTCAACCACAGTCCAAAAATATTAAATGGAAAATTCCAGAAATAAACAATTCATAATTTTAAGTTGTATGCTGTTCTCAATAGCATGATGAAATCTCAAGCCATCCTGCTCCATCCCGCTCAGGGTGTGAGTCATTCCTTTGTCCAGAGTATACTGTATAAGCTACCTGTGTGTTAGTCACTTAGTAGCTATTTTGGTTTCAGAACAGTTATCAAGACATTTTAAGAGAGAGAGAGAGGGAGAGGGAGAGGGAGAAAGAGGAAGGGAGAGACATTCACATAACATTTATTGCAGTATATTTTTATAGTTATTGTATTTCATTCTTAGTTATTGTTAATTTTTACTATGTCTAGTTTATAAATTAAATGTTAGCATATGTGTGTATGTATAGGAGAAAACTTAGTATATACAGGGTTCAGTACTATCCATGGTATCAGAGATCCACGGGTCTTGGAACAGGTGTTCCTCAGATTAGGGGGACTGCTGTGCTTGGTACCTATCAAGTCCTCTAAACAAACTGAAGCATCGGGTTCTCAGTATCCGAGCCCCTTCTTAAAGCCTTGGGAAGGGCTCAATATGTTCAAGTGATTAATATTTTTGTAAAATTTTCAAAATTAAGATAGTTTAACTATAAGTGATTAAGACTTAATTCTCTCCTGTTTGTCTTACCCTCTGCCACACTTCGGAATAGCCACAGGCATTATAGGGAACCTGGTAAGGGGAAGTTGAACTGGAAAAATAATCATCTTATTTTTAATATTTGCAATTTACTGATATTTCTCTTTTTAAATTAATATTTCCCTTCAGACATACTTTGTATTTTGTAATTTTGTATTCTTTTGCAGAGAGACTTGATTGTATAAGCTTCAGGTCTTACAGTTCCTGGATCTCTTTTCTTTTTGCACTTTTTAGATGTGGAATGATTCTAAGTGCCACAGATAGAAAGATGCATAAGCTACTGTCCTTTATATCGAGTTACGCACAGTGTAGTGGGGGAATCTGATCAGTTTTATTATGGGTTCAACTATCTACTTTAAGAAGTAATTAATACTGATGAAATGCAGTATTTATACAATTTAACATGCATGATCATTTTTATTATTATATAAGAAATGATTCATTTAAACAATAGTAGGAAAGTTAGACCCGCAGTGACTATAATCTCTCAAGTCTAAGATCATATTGTTGTATCACAATCCAATATGTTTATTATTCCCACGGCAACGATAAAAGGGTTGTGCTATTGTGTACATCTTATTGATTAGGAAACTAATGTATATATGAAGATGTCAAAACATTTTTTATGCTTTAGGGATAAAAACCACTTTGACATCAAATCAAGTGAAGCCAGCTGATAAATTTCGAGATTCTCTATAAAAGAATTTTTTTCTTTATCTCAATCAATAATAATAGGTTACCAAACATTATGCTTTCAGACAACCTGGAGCCTTTTCTATATCTTTTACAAACATCTCAGTGCTTTGCAGCTTTTTGCCAAAGTTCAGTTTTATTCTTCTTTCTATGTTTTGGAAAGCAGTCATATTGAGCATGATTCTGTGCTGACATCTGTAGCTTATTGGGGTTCTTCTTTTCAAAAAAGTTCTTTGATTGAAAAGATAAGACAGTCAGGAGATGTGCCATGACTGTGAATTCCCTTATACTGTAGCCTCATTTCCTTCATCTGGGGAAACTCATGCTTCCTGAAGGGTATGGAAGCTCCTTCAGGTGCTTGGCTAGCTAGCAGGTGATCTTTTCATATCTCTTACAGAGCAGACTGGCTCAAGGGGAAAACAATGCTCTCCAACTTGTACAAACACAACTAGTGTGGAAAAAATATCAGATCAAATCTAGCTCCCTCCATGTGTCTCCATTGTTGAGATTGATATAATAAAGAAATTGGAAATGCAAACGTTCTGTTATAACATTGTAATCCCAGAAAGAGTTGTATATTTAAGCACAGAGACCTGTTCTAATACTCAAATGGGATTTGGTGATTCCATCATTTTCTAGAATGTACTGTTATCTTACCCACTTCTATTTAAAAGTCACTTTTATTATGCCTGTGTATCATGTTTCTGCATATTCTATTTCCTCTGATTTTAGAGTTTAATTTTTTTCAACAAATATTTGCTGAGCAACTACGGTGTACCTGAAATTGATGACTCTTTGAATGATTCTCTTGAACTTAAAGAAAAGCAGATTAAATACTGTTATGGTATAGGTAAGTAGGTAAGTGGGTAGATTTTGTTCTTGGCATACTTGCTTTAAATGTTATGTATGGAATTGTGGAACTTAGGAGGAGGATAATACCATAAACCTTTATTTCCTTAATCAGCATATTCCCTGGAAATTAGTGATATGCAGTTATGATAAATATATGCATATTACATATTACTTCTGGAGAAAGGAAGAAAACTTTCAAGATGCCTCCTGTGTCCTAGGGACTCTGTTAGGCATTATATATACATTTAATTTAATTTGTTTACATTATTTATCTCCATTGTCCTATTTGATGTAGAACAGGTACAGTTAATCCCATTTTGGAGACATCGTTCTGGGTGACACTAAAATTAACAGAGCCAATATTTGGACCAAGTTTGGGGAGCTCTTTTCATAGCCCCATTCTATCAGTGAAATGGATTATGCCATGTATGGAATGGAGGAATCTGATAATGAATACAACACAATGAAACTTCTGGAGGTGATAGATATGAATATTACTTTGATTGTGGTGATGGTTTCTAATTGTATACATTATTCAAATTGTATACATTAACTATGTGCAGTTTTTTAAAATACATCAGTTATACCTCAGTAAAGCTGTTTAAAAATATGTACACAGACATGACAGGAAACATTTTACTCTAAAATCAGGAAAAAAATAAAAAGTTAAACTTGTTTTAAAAAAAGCTGTAATCATGTAGGTGGAAGTGACGAGTAATAGGTCTGGCGCATAAACTCTTAGTAAATGCCAGTTTTGAACGCTGGTTCCTATCATCACGTGGCTTATAGACTGAGGAAATCTGATTCAACTCTGTGTGTGATACAGAATGAAACATAGTACAGAATGAGAAGAGTGCCATACAGCTTTGAGTAAAAAGCTGTGGGGATTAAATCTGGGGTCTTTTGTTCATCTTATTTGAGAAAGTATGTTATTGGAAGTTTTAGACAATTTTAGATAACATAAAATCCCCTGGAAACCCTTAGGCCTCAGTTAGAAAAACTTACTGAAAGCCCATTTACATCCTTTTGAGAAAGTATTCAATCTAAGCGTGATTATCCTTTTAACATTAAAAATCCAAGTTATTGACGGTAAATCAAAAGGCTATATGGAATATAAAACTTCTAGTCATCGATATCAATAAAAACCTCATTTTCTCAGAACTTAAGAGATTTAGCTTAGAGTTGATATAGTCTTATGAAGTTATTTTAATATATTATTTTATCACATAAAGTTAATAAGACATCCGTAAACCTTACTGTGAAAAATAAATGCGCACACAATGTGAGATGTGTGAAAACACAGGCGAGGCATCAGTTCAGAGTATTGTTTCTCCTGTTTCCAAAATGTTACATTTCAAATGTGATGAGTAAAGGTTCTAATATGTAGTAGTATGTAACAGATACTGGGGAGGTTGAATGGCATACCAAACCAGCAGTGATGCAAACAGCCCCAAAGGTAGCATGTGACACACCTTACTTCATTTAGAGACATAGCATATGTCAGAGTGCTTTGCCCTATTGCGCAGTTAGTTTCAGCAATTTCCATTCCATTATGTTCTCTCACAGTTTCTGTTTTATCCCCCTTCCGGCTTATTCAAGTGTTTAAATTTCAAATTAGTAGCTTGTCTTTATCATTCATTTTGGGATTGGGAAAACATATTACAGCCGTTGGACATGTTTACTATATTAAAAAATAATAACAAAGAAAAGTGATAAAGAAAAAAGAGCATATTAAAGCTTATATTTAAGTCACAGGCTAGTCTGATAAACTACCTCAATGCACTATTATTGAACTACTTTTCTAAAATACTCTTATTCAATCTTGAGAACATCAAGAAGACATTTGTGTGTGTTGTTTTTTTGTGTGTGTTTGTGTATTTAAATGTTACATTTAAATGTTTAAAATGTTGGGACAGGATCAATGGATAGAAGTAAGTCCTAGCAGTTCTTTCTTTACATATTTTGTTAGGTTTTTGAAACTCTTACAGGTCACTTCATAGTCTGTGTGGATTGATGAATAATCATGTAGTAAGGGCCAAAAAAACAGTGACAACAAAATGTAGTATTATTTATATTTACATAATGCCAGATATGCTATGCTTTACATTTTATATATTCTTTTTTTAATGAAGTCATTTGTATAAGAAGCCAAGATTTATAATCTACCATCTCATGATTTGAATTGCTTTTCTAGGAATTAAGGGAAAGAGTTCTGTGTTATCTCCATAGCGTCTCACCAAGTGACACACATCAGATTTTCATCATGGCTAACTGCAGTCAAAATGCTGATGTGTTTCTCTGGCTTTTTCTGTATAATCAAAGTGAAATGAAAAATTGAGGCTATTGCTTATATTATTCGGTTTTCCAAATACTTCTTGTTTTCTGTAGAGGAAATATTTCTTATTCCAGTAAAGAAAAAATATTAATGATTGATGTGTGCTTTGACCATGTGAAACTCAGGGGATAGAATTTGCCATTGATGTTTTTTGCATACTCCTGTTCATTACTTTTCAAGGGCTGTGTGATGGGGGCAGTGCACAAAAGTAAACCAATAAAGGTGCTGATAGATGATCCGCGTATTTGATAATCCATTAAAGAACAGGAAGTCAGCATTCCCCTTTCTAATTGTGTAAAAAGGTGACTGGGATTTTGAATTTCATTTATAAGTTCAAAAACTGGAATTGCTTGATTTTATTTGCAAATTATGAGGATGAACAGCACACACTCTACTTGATCCAGTGTAGTGAATTTGCATATGATCAGCATAGATAAAGGAATGTTTCCTTTCTTACCTAAAAAGCAGTTTCAAAAGGTTTGTAAATATTTGTTTCTCAGGGATCCATTTATCTTCTTCTTCTGTTCCAAAATAACTGTGATGGGGTTACAGAAAAAGATGATAAATGAGCCCAAGGAGCCTGGGTTGAGACCGTCCCACTGTATAAGGCAGTACTATTATTTAGTAGACATGCAAAGTCTTTGAATGCATTACTATTAACTGATTAGGTACTGGATTTTTTTTAATGCCAGAAATTTGAAATGAGAATCAGTCAGTCATGGAGCTATTCTGGTTTTTATTTCTCCGTAGTTAGATTCATACGAAATTTCAACATAATAAGAAAGAAAAATAGCTGGATGACTTTCCTTTTCAAAGGAATGGCCTGGACTTCAGCTGCTCGATCCTCATTCGGTAACATGGTGTCTAATTGAATACAAACCTCGTAACAAAGACACTGACAACAAAACCCATCTGCTCTTAGTTATTCTTGTACATAGTGCAAGGTACAACCTGAAATGAGTCGTGGGGTACTTTGATTAATTGAACTTAACTGACTGTTATCCAGAAACTATTTTATTACAACCTTTACTGAAATTTTCAGTGAAGAGTTTACATTTACTTTAAAGTGAATGTAACAAAATGTATGATAACTTAAAACCTTTTAGAAACTCTGCATCACCATTATAAATGGGAAAGGTCATTACATATGTTGTATAAATCCAGAGGTGATGAAATGGAAATGTAAAAGTCTATATTTGCTGTATACTGACCCTAATATTTTATAAAAACAATGTAAACAAAAGATATGCCCAACTACCCTAATACATTATTTGTTCTTGTTTTCTGTATCTTTACATTTATATATGTAATCCGAGTATAGATACAATTTTATTGTGCTTATAAGAAGAAATATTTCTCATATTTCTACATGGTCTTATTGATTTTCATTTTGCATTTTTGCTCTAGAGTCAGCTAGTTTGCTATAATTTATCTAATTCTATTTTAAGGCATTTGGCTTGTATCCAGTTTATATAACTAACACTGCAATGACAAAATTAGTGCATATCATCATTTACTTCTTTAAAGTTTTTCTCAAAGGATAAATTTTAAGCAGTAAGATTAGTGAATTAACGGATGAATACTTTTTAAGAGGTTAGGGTGCAGAAGGAAAGGATAAAGAAAAAATGTTTTGCTAGCTTTGGGATTAGACTTCTAGAGTTTCCACATCCTTAAAAATCCCAGAATTTATTGATTCTGAAATATCAACATAAGTTTTGGGACAGAGAGTGATATGATCAAACGACAGTTTGTATAGAGGCGGAAGGCAGGTAGCCCATCGAGGCGTCTGTTAAAGCCATTCAGGTGTGTGGTGTGTTTGAAAAAGGGGTGAAACATGGTAACCTGCTCCCATCGAGCATTCATCCTGGGTGCTGTAGGATGAAGAGGAGACAGCAGGTTTCACTCTAAAGTTTACAAAATACTCAAGTAGTAAAAACATTCGGAGAAGACACAATTCTATCAATAAAGGGATAGAGTATTGTAAATTTTAGATAGGAAGGCTTTATATTGACTGAACCTTCAGCTGAAAGTTGAAGAGAGTAGAAGTTATTGAAAGGAAGAAGGGAAAGATGGTGTTCTCAAGGTAGTGGGAGAGCCAGGAAAAAATTAGACAAATTCTAATTTCTTTTGGGTACTGAGCAAAAGAATAAGTTCTTAACTTAATGGATATTTTAGCATGTTAGCACACTGTTTATTTATTTATTCATTCATTATTTATTTGTTGTTGACTTTTAAGGATACAAAGTCAAATCATTTCCCCTTATATAAAAACTACTGTGTTTTCTTTCATTGGGATCTGGGCTGCTGTGAAATTGTTCCCACTGTCTGTACATATTTAATGATTAAATTTGATTTATGGATAATATTGCTGATAATATTGCTAAATAATGAAATCTGGAATATTTAATAAGAAAGACATTTCTTTATTCTCTAAACCAACTATTTGTCTTTTTAAAAATATATACTATTCAAAATTATTACTGTGAAAAAGTTGGGGTATCATTTTCCGTTTCGGATAAAATGGTTCAATTTTATATAAAAGCAAAACTTACAGTATTTAATTAATGAAGAAATTATTTTGCCAAAATAATTGCCATTTCCCCAGGATCCAGCAGCCTCAGCATCCCCTTAGGAGGTTGTTAGAAATGCAAATTCCTGAATTCTATTCCAGGTGTACTGATCTGAATCTTGAGCGGTTGGGGCTCAGGTATTTGTGTTTTAACAAGTCCTTCAGGTGGTTCTTACGCACAATGAAGTGAGGAAGCCGGTAATTTGGAATGACTTTTTAAACTAAACTTAATTATGGCCCACTGGTGCCTAATCTCCTAAACTTTATACATCTCAAGTTTGAGATCAGGGCTCCTGTACATGATGGACACTTCTCTGCTAATTTTGTGCATTGCTGGATGGTTTAAATATTTCTTCATAAAGTGAAATTTTAATTTTATGCCCATAGCGGAAGTTTAGTGTAACAACTTTTAAATATCTAAAATATATTTGCTTCTATTAATGGAGAAAAATAAAATGGAATAAACATGGCTAAGAGAGTCAAAATGGAGTTAGGAAGTCACTGAGGAGGTGGAGACTATGCAAGTCTCTGGTTTGAGCTCTAGGAACTGTTAAGTTGCCAACTTGTTGCTAACCTGAGCTCAAGGCCAGACAACAAACCTCCTGGATCAGGGGTTGATACATGGACATATATGGACTTTGCTTCCTCCTCATCATGGTGATTGGACTATGTGCATTCTTCACTTGAAAGGAACCAATCTATTTCAACAACCAGCATCTTCTATTTACATGATGGACCTAACCCATCCTGACTGATGTAGCCAACAGTCTTCATTTACATGAAGGACCTTAATAAGAAAAGCTATATGAAGTTTTGCTCTTAATGAAACCTGCCTTTCTTTGTTCTCCTTTGAGCACAATTTAGGTTGCTACCTGAGTCTCTGCCCTGGATTGCAGTCCCCGCTTTGCTCAAAATGAATGCTGTTATTTTTTATTACAGCATAAACATTTTTTTTTTTTTGGTTAACATTTCTTTCATTGTATACTTTAAAATGTGTTTTTTTTCCTACTTTGTAACAATCTCAATTATAATTTCTATAATTACTAGGACATATTTTTTAAACCCCCTTCAGTGAATTTCTGTAAAGATAATTATTGGCAACACATTAGCCCACATCATTTCAGCACTAAGGATGAGCACGACTTTCAAACAAGTCCAGGCAGTACTTCTCTTTTTGTATTTTGTTTTTCAGTTCTTTTGATGTGACTTTAAAAAACATCCAGAGTTCTCATTTCACCATCTTTCTTTTCCTTTTCACTTTCTGGATACGCTGATATGATTGAGCAGATGAGAATAAGAGTCAGTGTTTTGTCTTCTAGTTACCTTGTCATAGTCTCCACAAATATTGCCAATAAAAAGCAGAGCTGAAATTGTGGTTAAGATTTATTCCTGTACTAAATCTTATAGATTGCTTTTTTGCATATTAAAAAACTTTAAATGTTAATATTTAAACCTTATCTGTATGCCTGCCTATCTTCCTACCTACCTACCTACCAACTTAGTCAGTTACAGTTAGGGCAACTCATACAGATTGTTTCACTCTGGAGAACAACACTGATGTATCATTATGTAAAAATAGGATAAATGTATTGCATAGAGTTTGAGCTAAATAAAGAGCTTGGGAACATAATTTACTTACCTAGGAAAATAAAGTAGGTATTAGTTGGGTTTTTGTTTTGAGTCACGTTACTATCTAAACAAACGTGTAAATATTCAAACTTTATGGTTAATAATCTTTTTCATCTGAACTTTGGCCTTTCTCAAGGTGTTTTCTTGGACTATCAAAATTCTTCTTCCCAGAAGTTTTCCTAATTCATCTGAAGGGACTCTTTTCTATACTACAGGGACATATATGGATGCATGATGTGTGTGTACCTCTCTCTCATGCATAAATCCACTCTGGGCTCTGTTCAGATGCCACCTTCCCTGACCACTCCATATAGGATGGTGGCTCCTTCCTTTGTCACTGGTGGTTACTTTATTCTATTTTTCTTTAAAGAGTTTATCATCACCTGAATTATTATACTCAGGCAAAGACTTTTTGTCAGATTGTTTTAAATAATCAATGCTCTGGAACCTGAACAGTCCCTGACATCAGAAATTATCTAGGATTAATTTTCTTTCCTCCTTTTTGGAGTGTAAGTTCCGTTAGAGCTGGCACTCTTTCGATTTTGTTATGTGCTACCTCTCCAGAGCTGAATACTGTGCTAACAGTAACCAATCAGCACTAGCTGGTGGGTGGATAAATATGTAACTGGACAGAAGCAGAAACATACTTTAGTGGGTTAATGAATTTGTGTTCCTCATTTACTTACCAAACTTTATATTAAAGTCTCGCATTAAAACTGCCATGTTAGCTGTCTTTATATTACCCATTAGGTGTTTATTTTAAAAATTTTAAAAGAACTGGAATTTTTATTAAGTGCTAAATTCTGAAACGTTGTTTTCAGTTTCTAGCTTGAATTTCATTGGGACTTTTACCATAGTATTTTAAAGCATCAATAAACTGACTTAATTATACAGGTATCATGAAGAGTTGGGTTATGACAGTAGTCTAAATGAGTATAACCATCCACTTCTAGGACCATTATTGTCCAGCTGTGGTGGTACTTTCAGCAAAGAAATCCAAAACAGTAACCTCAGTGGTGAGCTCTCATCTTAGGCTGCTTCAAGATGTAGCAAACCACTTATGAATGCTTACTTTTTTACAGGATGAAATGTGATTAAGATATGTTAAATGGAAATCCATACAAAACCAGTGAAATTGTTAAAATATTCAAATATGCCATATTGTAACAAGAAAACAGTGTAATGCACTGAAATCAGCAGTAGAACAGCTGTGTTTTAAAGGACAGTACTTTGAATGTCACTTGACAATTTGCTTTCAATTAGAAGTAATTTACAGGAAGATGCCCACAAGCTAATCTTTACAGGATAATTAAGTTCCATTTTCTTTACTTTTAATTAAAAAGCAGAAAAGATTTAGCTGATCCATAAAAAATGTTCTGTTTAAACATTCATCAGACTTCACACTCTTTTTTTGTTATTTGTTGTAGCAGATGTTATCAAAAGTGCAGTCTGCTCTGTTTTAAACCCTGAGTATTTGGAAAGTGAAACATGAGTTGCAATCGGCATGTACTGGTGAGGTATGATCATTTAACATCTGCATGTTCAAGAGGATAAAACAGATACTAACTGTTCCATTCTTTAATTGTGTTCCATCTGATGCACTTAACCACATACATTATAATGAGAAGCAGTGCAATTTTTGAATTTGGAACATTAGACATAGTAGAATGATGCTTAGAAACCTTTACTTCAAATGTTTTAGTGTCTATAGATTCAGATTTCATGTTATTTTATTGTAACTTTAATAATATAAAAATTGACACTATTTTCACATAGGAATTTACTCATTGAAATATGAGAGATTTAAAGTGATATTTTAAAGTCATTTGAACTTTATTCTCTGTATTAACACAGCTTTGCTATTTTTACTTGGCAAAATAAAGATGTTGCCAAGAACATTGGAGCTTTGGTTTTATAAATCGCTATTGGCTAGTGCTATTTTTTTTTTTTTTTTTTTTGAGCTGATGAAAGGATAGAAATTTGTCATGCTTACTTTTGTATTATACTATGCTAAGAAATTTTGCACTGAAAATTCTTCAAGAATTCTTTGGTCCAGTATTATGGTATTGGTCTTTTATTCTTCTTTTTTGTGACTATTAATCTTTTCATGTTGGAATTAGTTTTATTTTTTTTTCAAATCTAGATCCATAACTTTAAAAAAGGTTGGGCCACTATAGAACAGTACACATAAAATTTTTATAGTAATAATTCCATTTACTATGCCTTTTGTCAAACAGCCTTGATTTTCAGTTCTCTGATTAGTAGGTACCAAAAGTTTAAAGATACTATTCAAGTTACCATTTTTACTTACTTTTATTTTTTAATTTTATTTTCTTCTGTTTGAATGAAAACTAGAAGTGACAGGAGAGGTTGCTCTCAAGCCCATTCATTTATGTGCTTTTGCCATTTAGATTTCTATATGTGGGGAATGTGCCTAAAGGCACTTTGACCAATACAGTTTAGGAGACTGCAAAATAAAATAAAGGAATGCAATTTATTTCAGCATATATTATAAATTTCAGGTAGGAGTTTAATTATAATAATCACAATGCAGTCATTTAAATGGAGTATGTGTTGGAACATGTAAATGTCATCAGGTTCTGTAATGAACTGGCAAAAAAGTGTGCTTCTCTTATTGAAAGGATGATACTGGGGAAAGATTAAGCATGCCTCGTCTCCCTTTCCCTCCTCTTTCTTTGGTAATCAACACTTAGTTTGATTATATCTTTTTGAACTATGAAAATTCTACCATAAACTTACATGGAAGTTTTTATGAAAGGGAATCATAACAAACCATGGTTAAACTTTCTGCTTGTAGGAGTTTTTCACTTTTTCTTGTCATCCTGTAATTCAGATGTTCTTTAGTAAAGGATAAAGCAATTTTGTCGTCGTTCAGGGGAGTGTGATGATTTCCCTCAGGTACTTGGTTTTCAAGTTTAGGACTACTTTAGAAGGGACAGATTCTTACATAGCTGTGGAGATTGGAGGAGTCACCAGCTGACATTGGGTATATTTACCTTGTCCATTGCACCTAATACATTGCCTTGTACATGACTGATCCTCATTAAATATTTATTAAATGACTGGTAGACAATAAAATTTAGACACAGCTACATGTGATTCATTACAGACATTTAGTCAATTCTTTCTCATTCCATACTTTTCCTTTTTTTCAAGATCAAAAGTATCTGTTTTTTTTTCTTTGTCGTTGTTGTGGTTTACCTCTCTCTGCCCTCCACATTTGATTTCTGTAATATTTTTAGCATATAAATATTTCTTTATCCAATATGTTTATACCTCTTGCCTGTATTTTGTAGAAATGAGTCTTGAATTTGCTTTTTCCTCCAGCTTCATCCTGCTTGTTATCTCTCTGCCTTCAAGTCTATCACCTTGATCTTCCAAAAATAATTGACAATGTCTCCTCATTGCTTAAAATCTGCTAAATCTCTCTATTACCCACTTCAAGTTCAGATTCTTCTGCTTTGGTTTTAGGAATTTATATAATTCGCATTACATTTCTTTTCCCAAACTCTTTTTCCTAGTCTGCTGGCCTCTGCTTCAGTGGCTCGTACTTCTCTTCCCAAACCAGCTTCTCCAGCACACACGCTCGCTTCAAGGCCTCGTTTCTTGCCTTTGTTCATATAATGACCTGCTTTCCCCCCTTGTCATCTAAATCTTCCACATTGGAAAGGTGTAGTGGAAGTCCCATATCCTCCAAGAAGCTTTCCAGTATTCTTTAATCCACAGTAATTACTCCTTTTTATATTTCTTTTGTGGAAAAAGTCAGTGTCAGACATTTTGACACTTATTTTCTAGATTTTTTCTACATATATATTAGCTTTGTCTCATTATGAAGAATGTTAAGTGTTTTAAGGCCAGAAAAAAAGTTCTTATGCCTTTTTTGTATTTTTGTATTTTTTTTTGTGAAGCTTAAATCTCATAGCATTGTGGTAAGCAGGTGGTAAGCATTTTATTTCATGTCTTCTTTGACTTTTAAAAACAGACCGTACATTAGAAATTCATAACTAGCTACAAAAAATTATTCAGGAAAATATTGAGTAATATTTTTTCATACATTTAGAAAAAGCTTTTTTTTTCAGATTTGGAAATTTTATATTTTATGTTTGTTTCTAGGGAGTTTCTGCCACTTGGAAAAAAAAATATTTTTTTACGAAATAATTATAAGTAGCCTGAAGATAGAGGTAATTCTTCAGTTTTTAAGAAGTATCACTTTAGTTCTCAATAACTCCTTTCAGAGCTAATACGTTAGTGAAAGGAAGGATGTGTAAGTCATCTACCTCCTTAGCCATATGGTGCCGCCCCGCCACGGCCTGTTTCCAAGTTCATTGGAGTCTTTACATATTTGTAATTACCCATCTATAAATAGTTTGCAAGTTGACCATAGCATTTTGCCACTCTATTATAACGAGGCACAAGGTCCAAGTTAAAAGCAAAATCCTTAATGAATTTAACAAAATTAAGCAAAGAGCTTTAGGTTATGGGAGCAGAGTTAATGGATTCAGCTGTTCTTTACTTTGACTTCAACCAACAAATTTTACATTCATTTTCCAGATGTAAACCTCATTCAATTAAAATGGACTAAAATTAATTTTATGAAGCTGTTATATCACTGTCGGAGATAATTGGGGATAACCTAGTGTGTCACAAAACTCGAGCTAGAAAATCAGCATCTATGGAATTGGTTTTAGTATCTATAGTGCAAAAGGATTTCAAGATTCCCTTTTAACGCATATTTCTCAACTTTTGCTAGGGTTCTTTCTTGTAACTTAGCCATATCCAGAGATGAATTGTGATAGGGTCCTAGAATGCTGATGTGACTGGTCCTAGAACCAGAGACAATGTACAGCAATGCTACTCCAAGTGTTACTGGTACGCAGACCAGAGCCATCAGCATCACCTAGCAACTGGTTAGCAAAACCAGTGCATGAGCTTCACCCCAGGCCCGTTGACACAGAATCTCTGTGGATGGTGCCCAAGAATGTGTACAGTAACAAGCTCTTCAGGTGTACTGTATACAAGCTGAGATTTAAGAGCAACTGGTCTGTGGAACCCCAGAGGTCAGCTCTTATCAGAATCAGACAAACCCGTCCTCCATATGTCAATTGAACAAGCTATATCTAATGATTTTTGATCTCTCATCCATCATCATAAAATGCAGATAGACAATTTAAATCAAGATTTCCCTCCTAATATTGGTCATTTGACAGTTTTCATCTGTATTCTGAATGCATTCATCTGAGCTGATTAAAATGTAAACAAAAGAGCTAGATTACTAGGCTGGGCAATGGAAATTCCATAGTCTTTTCTAAGAACAAATGTGTGCTTTATTCAGCTCTGTGTCCTTCCAATCTAGCAGAGAATGAAAGCAACTGAAGAGCAGCCTTATGCTGGCCCTCTTTTGGCACTTAGGTTTATTTCATTTTGGCACATGGCTGTGTTATTTCATCATCTAGGAAATTATCTGAAGAATGAGTCAAATTTCAGGTTATTTGGGCAATTTGATCAGGCTGATGTTTTCCTGAAGGACAGAGGTTGTTAATCTTCATACTAAGACATCGTTTTTATGTATTTAGATGCTAAATAAGTGACACAGAGTTCTATATTAGTTATAATACAAGATTTTAAAGATAATTTGAACGCTTCTTCAAATCCTAAAGTTTTCACAGTTTGTTACATATATCATGCTAGTCATATATTGAGCTCTCTAGCAACATAACATAAATGATATAATTAATTAGTGTCATTTAAAAATATGGATTACATCAAATTTAGTAGTTATGTAAATTATTTTTGAAAAATGAATTTTCAGAATAATGCTTTATAGAAATTGGCAGGTTGACTGTAATAGATTCTATGTATATGAACCTGCATAATATTTTTGGAGTGTATAAAGATTATTGTACGGTATGTAAATATATTTTTTAGCTTTGTCAATTTAGTATAGCTTAGTTCTGAGACTCAGTTATAACTTTCAAGGTGTCTAGAAGTAAAGTCATATTGAGTAGGAACTGATAAGCATTTATTTAGGTAGGAATCAAATTTGCCCTACTAATTTTTTTCCTCTGTCATCTAAAGCTGTATAAGACTATGAAGTGACAATAATTGTACTAGATCTGGGCTAACTGACCTTTACATTGGTGCTACTAAGTCTGCATTTTACATCTAACTGATTGTATTGAATTTGTGTTACGTCTGATATCTACCGAAAAGTTATAATGCCCTAAAGGGTTATTATCATTAGTGTTACCAAGACCCTGTGATGCCAGCAGGCTCTTCATTTAGAAGGATTCACATTTTAGCCTACTCTGTTTATTGCTGCATTCTGTTTATTATATTCACTTAATTGTATTGACTATTTTTATGCCTCTTTATTTCATAATGCTAGGTTCTTGGAGGGTGAAGAAAGCATACTGCGTAAATAGAATATAATTCCTTTTCTCAAAAGAGTCTTCCCCGTGAGCGCACTATGTTGGAGGGAGACTGAGTGTGCCCAAATTAGGAAATAGTAGTCTCAGTTATGCCATTTGTAATATTGGCATCTTTGTGTGGTTCAGTTTAAATTAGATACATTTTGTTGAATGACTCTCAGAATTTCGGTGCAGAGTTCTCTGGGTTGGAAGTCAGGAGGCTGATCCCAGATCTGGGGTCACAAATAGTTTTGTTTTGCTTTGTGTACTTCTGGCATAACTATTGAACTTATTATCTTACAGTATTTCCAAAGATAGCTAGCTCCATTTAGAGCTTTGGAGGGCACTAAGACACCTTTTGTGGGAGGAAGAACTCTTGGCCAATATTTTTCCCCTTATTTGTTTACTTTGTCAAAGGATTTATGAAAGTGCTCAAGGATGAATGTGTATCTCCAATCACATTTATATGGGTCAAGAACTTTGAAAATCAGGTTTCTTGAATATTGCATGTTTACTGAAATATTTTTTAGTAAGATATCTTTCAGGATTTTAAGTCCTTAATGAACTTTTAAATTATTGTTTCTGTTTCATCTATGATGCTAGTGGTGTCCTATGGTTTTTTTTTTTTTTTGTCTGTGTATTTATTGTCTTCAGCTTGCCAGATATATGAAAACATTTACATTTCTTCCTTGCAGGTGGCCACATGACCAAATGTACATTTTAAAAGGTCATTTGTTATGGCGACTATAAGGTGGAAGTATTGCCAAATTATTTGGTATTCAAACATTTGTATAACATGTCCTTTATGAGATTTACTTTTTTTTTTTTTTCAATAAAGAAAACTAACATTTATTGGATGCCCATTTTTCCCAGGTATTGTGCTACATGCTTTAAGTTAGATTATCTTATGTCCTCACAATGACACTTCCATTTAGGCTCAGAGGAGTAGAGAACGTGTCTGAGATTCAAACCCAGCTCTAACTCCCAAGGCCACAGTGTTTCTACCACAACACGCTGCCTCTTGCCATGAGGCCATCTGCTAACGTTTTGTGGAAGGTGAAGTAATAAATGACATCTAGTTCCTGTTTCTGAGATACTTACAAAGCAGTGGAACAGACAGATAGCTGAAGTGAAAACAGAACATAGGGAATGCTAAGCCGTGTGGGCCATGTGCTCTGAGAGTAGAGGGAAGAGGAAGATCCTTTGTCTAAAATACTCCGATTTTCTCAAAATTAATTTAAATAACTGATGTACCCTCATTGCTCAGTGTGTGGTTTACAGCCCATCTTGTCCACTTGCATATTCTTGAAAATTGATTAAAAAAATTTTTTTTTCCCAGAAATAAAAGGAAGGCTATGTTAAAGGGAAAAGACAGGCATAATCAGCACCAGTTCCTATATATTGGTTTTAGCTTCCATCCAGAATTCTGATACTAAATGAAGATTTTTATTTGTATATATACTATTTACTCAGAAGTTGGGGACACTTAAAATGCATTTCTTTCCTGCTATAGATGAGCCACATTTTATTAAGACAATCTTTAAGGTATTAGGAGTATGAGAACATTATTCCCCATATTTAAACCTCATTTGGAGTTTTCTAACTCAAAGGTTAAATTGATGGTTGCTAGATAAAGGCATCCATAAAATAATAATTGAATGTATTTATGAAAAATAGCTTTCCATTTTGGTTTGTAATGTATACTTACAAATTTTTAGAATGTTATGACATATTGTCCAGATTGGTTGTTTGGGGGAGGGGAGAACTAATGTAATTCAGACAAGCAGTAATTACTAGGTCAAGAAATAGGGCAATTAAACAATGATTCATGGATAGTAGGAGTGAGACATTTACATTCTGAAAATTAATTATGGGACTTTTTATTTAAATTATAATCAGGAAGAAAAGTCCAGGGAAAAGAATAAGGTTCAGGGAAATTTTATTTGTACTCATCTTGAGTACAAATTAGTAAAGATCTTAGATTGAACTAATGTGTCAGAGTCCGTTAAAGAGATTGGAAAACCCTATTTCACTGTGACAAAACTGCCTGAAATTTTAACCTCCAAGCTTGTATATAATCAAATGTAGAGATTGTGTCTGTTTTGATAAATTTTATCAGCTATCTATCTATCTATCTATCATCTATCAATTTCTATCTATGATGCAAAAATGCAAAAGATGTGGATACTTAATTTTACAAACCTACAAACTAGAAAATAATTTTTTTTTATGACCACTTAGTAGCTCTCTCCAGCAGGATGCACTTGCTGTGTAGTGCATCTTGAGAAGCTGGCTGTAACTGAAGGTCCTGTGTCTCGCTCACACCCTCGGTCTTTGGCCTTCTTGGACACTGATCACCACTGTCGCTGCCGGACTTCCGTTTAGTCCTTCTCTTTCTGTTCATTGGCTCACTCTTCTTCCCCCTCACTTTCTCATTAAACTTTTCTGTTTTGGGCCCCAGTATCTCAACTTGCTCTCAGCTTTTAAACTTCTTTAGTACTTACTCTGATGAGCCCAATCTAGTTCATGAGTGTGAGTGTTGGTGTAAGGAGGGTCCCAGCCTGCATTTCCTGTGTATTAGGCATTAGGGCACTTGGCAAGCTTGCAGTGTGAGCTTTGGCAATCTCATAACTCATAGGATGAAGGTAATATGCGGTCATTTTACACCTAGTGATAGATGAGTAGGAAAACATTGGCTTTCCAATTTGCAGATTTGCTCTTGCCATAGCTAATATTAGAAATCTATTTTGATTTTGGGATGGTGATATAAAAGGCAGGGTTTTAGATTTGAGGCTTAGAAATCCCAGACTTAAATTTCTCAGAACATATTTGCTGGAATCAGATAAAACTTATTCCAGTAGATGGTAAACCTTTCGTAGGGTAGCAAGTTTAAAGAATGGAGTAAATTCCATGATTAGGTATTGAATTTCAATATTTAAAATAGATGATTAAATATAATGCACAATCCCTGAAGTGGTTTGTAGAAGTGACTGACCAATGTAAGTAACGGATTTGTGATTAAAATCTCTTTGCCATAAAAGCACTTTAGCTTTGGGTTTTTGTTGTTGTTATTTGTTTATTTAGCAAAATATAGTGGGGCAAGTCCCCAAATCAAACCCTATTGCTTAAAGGTGGCAAAAAATTATTTCTCTTGTAATTCAGAGTGGCCTGTAGAAGAGAAGGACTGATAAACTCGGCCACATGCCCTCCTCAGGCCTCCGGCTCCGGCATCTGTGTGCACAGCAAGTCTGGGGCACCTCACTTTCATGTGCAAATTTGTAAATGTAGGCGCTTTTCAAGGGAACACCTTACTTTCATTCCTCCCTCCATTTAGTTGTCCATGCTCTTCAGAATCCTCAGAGTTTTCCAAAATGATTGGTAATTTAACGATAGGCTAGCAATGATTCCAGCCTCTGTTAAAGCTTTGGTATAGAATTGGCCCCATCTTTATGTATTTATTGTTTTAGTTAACTCACTCTAGCTGATGGATTAGTTGTTAAAATCCAAGTGCCTGTTCTATATCCCATACTATAATATCTCATAATGAATGACCATGCTAGTTCTGAACACAGAATGACATATTGCCTTGTGAAAAGACTGAATTGACATCAGTGGCCTTTTAATTGTGTGTGTGGAAGTTATGGCACTTTAATTCAGTCAGCAGGCATGCTCTGGAATACCGAGTTACTTCTTAGAATTTCCGTCTCTGGTCTAGGGTAGTTTTCTTATTAGATAGTGACATCCTTAGGAGTAAAGATTTCTAGATGCCAATCGAGTAATCACTGGAGAGGCATCTTTTAACATAACCATTTGTTTAGTTTCTTCAAATGCAGCTAATTCATTATTAAAGAGATATTATGAAGAAATATTTAATCTCTTCATGGTAGATAAGTTGGATAGACATATCATAAGGAGAATATTTTTACATTACATCTCTATAAGGAAGAAAAGTTGGATAAACACATGATAAGGAGAATTAATAAGATGAAAGGTAATTGCTGTGGTTACTAGTGCTTACTATTAAAGCTATCTAAATTAATCTAACACCCTGTGATTTTTACCTGCTGGTCCATATACTCTTATCACTTTGAGCCTGATCAGACTACCATAGATGTCATAGGCATTCAAAAGTTAAATTAAAATATTGATGCTTGATGCTAAGTACTCAGTTTTATACTAAGTGGGAGCAAAGTTTTTTTCTTTATTTTATTTTTGATTTATTTCATTATGAAACTGAATACTTAATTAAGAATATGACAACTCTCTTCCTCCCCATTTTATTTTCTTTCAACTTCCATTATTAAAATGACAGCATTTGCCCTATCTAGAAGAATGTTGAATGTACAGCTCTTCTTTTTCTAGTTTTTACCATCACTCTCCATAAACTTCAAGGTGGAGGAAAAGAAGAGAAGATTTGGTTGAAATAAGAGTAAGTAGGGGTGAGGCTTGAGTTGTGCTCTGTCAAGGAAGGAAACATTTCTCGAGAAAGGAAGTGTGCTGAGGGAACTTGGGCCACAGCTCTGGGTTCTGGAAGAAGAAATTGGCAGCAGTAACTCTCATTACCCACAATTCCAGGAATGGTCTTCCTCTAGCCTCAGCTGGATGAGCCTTCTATTTTTATTCTATTAACGGAGATGAAAAACTTGGAATGCAAATGCTGGATGAACATATCATGTCTAATTTCAGTATGTCTAATTAAAGTATCATTAGTAGGTCAACCACAAGGATATAAATGCCTGATGTCAGATTTTCTAATGGTCTGATCAGATACAGAGAAAGAGATAAAGAGAGCTGGAGACCCTAGGGCCACCTCAGTGAAGAGAGCGATCGCTACAGTAGAAGGAAGCTAAATACACTGTCTGGGGCACTGTTATATTGGCATAGCCCATCAAAGTCCCTGGCATATAATAGCTGCTCCATAGAAATACGTCCCAGCATTGTCTTGGACTGGTTACTCCTGTTATCTTTCTTTAGCTTGAGGCAATGTGTAGCTTTGACCTAGGAACTTTTTGAAGTGAGTGGCTGTGAGTCCCAGTGGTTCTGTTTCATTTGATTTACAAAGTACTTTTCAACATTAACTTTGTAATGAAGGAGCTTTATTCCCAGAAGATGTTTTAGCCAGGGGTATACATGTCATGATTTATGACTAGAGCAAATAATAAAATATATAAAACCACACATGATATGGCCATTAGGTTATTTCTAGATAACTTTGCTCCTAAGTCAAACTGGCTATGTTTTTCTATGTCTGTGTCTGATAAGTAGATTTATCTCAACATCAGGTTTTCACAAGATTAATAATCCCTCTTTGTTAAGGGGGTCTGTTTTAAAATTGAAGGCAATTATCCTGATGTGAATCATAGGAATATGTGCTAAATAATATTATGCTTTCATATATTTAAAGCATATCTAATATTAAAAGTATACTTTTGATCAGGTATCTTGCAGAAATGGGAGGTGTACTCAGTAAGAAAAAAATTAGTACTCTAAAAAGATATTTTTCTTTAGCTTGAGTAATACTACGGTCTCAAAAGTTTAACCTGAATTACTAGCATATATAAATCCATCTTCTTAATTAAATGGGGCCTTTGGCCATTGAACACCAGCGTATGGACAGAGTTAGTTACAAGATGTCATTATGAGACTGGCCTGGCCACATAATCCATTAGAGGTAGGATTCAGTTATATTGGTAGCAGCAAAGTGATTTTTATGGTTGCAAGAATCTTTTCTTTGTTCTGTCAGTATCAATTATTTCAGTCCTAATAAAAAAACTAAAACAGAGGTCAAGTTTATGAACTGTGCTTTGAATAGATAATTTGTAACATTTCTGTCCAATAAACCAAGAGTTTTTCTTTCTGGAAAGGACCTGTACTATCAAGTTTGTCAAACTACCTCAGTATAAGGCTAAGGAGAGAGTTAGAGTGATATCATGGCTTTATAATGTTAGAGAATGTCATCGAAAGGCATGCGTAGACATTTATAAAATAATAAATATGCCTTTATACTAGTATGCATATAAGTAATTATGATGCTAATAGTGAATGTTACATATTTCTTTCAGGACTTTTATCAGTGTATATCAGTTATACTTCAAATTTTGGAGAAATAATTTAGAGTAATGTGGTTAAAATGTATGGCAATAAGTGAAGGAAATCCAGGCACTGATTCAAAACCTTGGTCCACTTTTCAGGAGAAGCACCAGTAACTACTGAAAAACAGCTCTTTGAAACAACAGACAATGCAAAATAAATCAAGTGCAAAACTGGCATAGCGTAATGGGGGGGATAATAGAACTTGTTCCGTGATGTCGTGCATATCATGCGAGGATAACAAGAGGTAGCACATGTAAAATGCTTATTACCTAAGTGCCTAATAAATGCCAGTTGTGGTTCTTTCCAATGAATAGACATTTTCCTAAGGAGGTAAATATCAGTTCGGAATAAAGATGAATTTTCTAAAAATTCTTGTTTCCAATTGCTATTTGATGAATTTGGAAGAGTACAAGCAATATTTAGTTGGATCATCCTTAAGAGATGTTGTAAAGAGAAAAGCATCGGATGGTAGGTTGGGCTACATGACTCTTATGTACTTTTTTAGATATTATGTCTAATGGCAGGGACTTTATCTCAGCGATTTACGTTATACTGTAGACAATACAGCTCTGTGAAAGGGGCTATTACAGCAGGAGGGTCTTCAGTAGACACTGGTTGGTGGAATTAATAAATCTAGTCCAGTAGCAAGTCCACCACATCTGCTTTTTTGATAATAATACTTACTGAGCACTCGCTCTGTGCCAGGCATGTTAGAAAGTTTTTATATGGATTTTTTTTCAATGTGTAGAGTAGGATCTCTGTTTTACAGGTGAGGAAACTAAGGCAGAGAAAGGCAAAGTGACTCGCTGAAGGTCACATTGGTAATAGAGTACAGATCTGGGATTCGAATCCAAGCTGTCTAACTCCACAGCTGAAGCTCTTCATTGTGTGTCACACAGCAGCCATTGTCCTGATGCATCTTTACGGTGAGGGTGCCATCACTCTATACCAAACAGGTCTTTAATATATTGGGTACTGTTGACACATTAGGTATGTATTTTACAAGTCATGAAGCCCCTGAATTCAAGATGTTAGGTAGAGCTTCCTGCAACCCCAGAAATATTGCACCTCCATTTAATACTGTTGTGTGTGTGTGTGCAACAATGCTGTTGTTTAGAAATACTGAATGGGTCAAACAAGACTTATGGCAAGAAGGAGATGGGAAATTCAGTAGTAGTCTCTCTGTCATGTAAATCCCAAAAGCTGAATTTTTCAGGGATTGGTACATTCTGATAATAGACATCTAGGTGGCTAAATAATGTAGACCTACATCTTGGCCTTCCTGGGTTGTGATGAGCCTCTTTAGTAATAATGGAGGATGAAGATAATTACACTGTCCATATCCAGGAATAGAAAGGGATTTTCAAAAGAGTCTGTAAACCTTAGAGGAAGGAAACCAGGTGAACTGGGTAAGTTGGGTTAGAGATCATCTAAGGGCATAGATTCTTTAGTGTGATCAAAAGGTCATGAAGGAAAGCAGCCCAAGACCCCTGCAATGGTTATACAAATTCAAATTCAGGTAATTTGTAAATTAACAGGAATATTAAATTATTGGGTTATTGCTGGAGTTATGAAATTAAAATATAGATTATTTGTATATGATGTGAAAGAAAGAAGGGGATATTGTCTTATATAAGAATGGAATAATAGTGAATTAGATTGTTAACTGGAGGAAAAAGTGCTACTAAGGACATTGTTAGGATAATTGGCAAAATTTGAATATGGACCGTATATTTATAATTACATAGTTGTGTCTATCAACATTAATCATCCCTAAGTGAGATTAGTGAAATGTTCTGTGGCTGCATAAGAGAATGTTCTTGTTCTTAAAGGATACATACTGAATACTCTTGATAAAGGATTTTAATGCTTGCAACTACTTTTAAATGGTTCAGCAAAATGGTAACAGTGATATTATTATTACCAAGAAAGAGACATAATGCAAATGTAACAAAATGTTAGCGTTTGTAATTCTAGGTGAAGGATGTATGCTTTATGTTTATTATGTTACTTTTGTAACTTTTGAAGGTTGAAAATATACCAAATAAAAAGTAGAAAAAATAGATGCACCCCAAAAATAAAAGTAATGGTACTACCAGTAGTAATAATAATGATAATAATAATAATTGCATACTGAGCTTTCTAGGTAGATAGAAGTCTGACATGCAAAATATCCAAAGGTCAGAATAACTATGATGGAGACACCAGAATAGGATGTTTACCATTGTTTTCCAAGGTTAATTTAAATATGTCCACATTAATGTATGCCTAATAGTGACAGAAAAGTCTTCTCAAAAATTTCCTTGAAGGGCAGTGAATTTTGCAAATTACCAAACATGTTCTTGAACTATGTTAGAGATAATATTGTGATACAGAAAGAAGAGAAAGTAAATAGAAAAAGAAAGCTCTTCTAAATTTTATGCATGAGGAGTATGACATATTAGGAATTGTAATTGGAAGAAAAGAAGGTTGATGATAATGATCCGAACAAAGTAATTTAAAACATTGTGTAAAAGAAATAGACTTCAGAATATGTAGAGGGAAACAGGGGAAAATGTTTTAGGTATGAACAGTATTCAAAATCCAGAACTGAAAAAAATGACATAGATGATAGAGGCTCTGTTCATCCCTCTGGTGACTAAATCAAAGTTGTGATGGAAACAAGGAGCAGCAGCAAGGAAAAATCGCCTGGGATCTTGATGAACAAGCCATACAGCTACGGAGAAATTCAAGAAAGCACCCTGCAACAGCAGAAGGTAGGATAGGGTGAGAACCCAGGGCTGCCCGGTCTCCAGCGGCTGAGTGAGATGGAGGCTATGGCAGGGGCAGAGGCCTCTTAAAGGGGCTGCATCTGTGAGTGGATTTTTGCTGTGACGGACCTGCTTGCTCGGAGCACCAGTGCCCACTGGCTGCATGCAGGGGGCAAGAGGGACTTACTTACAGGGAGACATTGTTGGAGGGTCGAGGAGAGACTCACTCTGTATAGGAGTGCCAGCAGTATCCATTGTTCCCTGTTGAACCCTCCCCTCTCCCAGTGCTCCAGACACAGTGCCTCCATTGGTGTGACATCATCAGACTGGATAACAGAGGTCGCTCTGCCCAGAGGATTCCCTGAAACCCTACCTCCCCCAACCCAGGCCCCACCCAAGCCACATCCAGGTACATCCTCAGCGAGTCAGATACGCCTTTCTGAGCAGTGCCTAGACTCACACTGGAGGCAGCTGGCCTCAGTTTCTGGTGTGGATTTTTGAGGCAACTATAAGCACAGAATCTGTGGATTGCTTGCTGAATCTTGACAGGTGGCCCCAGAAGGGTAGAAGCCTGCAGCTGAACCCCTCTCAGGATTGTGCCACTGGACACCTGCTTCACAAATCCACACTAATAAGACTGGGAGACCTAGGAGCTTTGCTTAATACATAGAAACAGACACGGAAAGGCAGCCAAAATAAGAAGACAAAGAAGCAGAAATCATATGAGAGAACAGAACAGAGATCCAGATATAATGGAGTCAAGTAATCTAACAGATGCAGAGTTCAAAACACTGGTTCTAAAGATGCTCAGTGAACTTTTGGGAAATGTAGAGAACTCCAACAAAGGGATAAAAATGGAGATGGAGATTATAAGAGGGAACCAGTCTGAAATGGAGAGCACATTATCTGAGATGAGAAGTATATTAAGTGGAGTAAACAAAGGAATAAACAAAGTGAATAAAGAAGAAGATCATGTGCCCTATCTAGAGGACGAGAAAGCCAATCAGGACACTCAACAGAATGGCAAGACAAAAGATGCCAAGATTATAAAAGTAATTTAAGGAAGATATGGGACACTATTAAGGCTCCAAATATTCATCTGATGGGCATATATGAAGAAAATCAAGATGTTGAACAGCCATTTGAAGAAATAATGATGTAAAACTTACCTAACCTGGTGAAGGAAATGGACATAAAACCCCAGGAAGCTCAGAAGATTCCAAAAACCAGGGATCCAAAGAGGCCCACACCAAGACACATCATAATTAAAATGCCAAAGGTTAAATACAAAGAAAAAAATTTAAAGGCAGCAAGAGAAAAACAAATAATTACATGTAAGGGAACATCCATACAACTGGCAGCTGATTTCTCAGGAGAGACTATGCAGAACAGGGGGGCTTGGAAAAAAATATTTGAAAGAATGAAGACCCGGGATCTACAACCAAGAATAATTTATCCAGCAAAGCTATCATTTAGAGTTGAAGGACAGATAAAGAGCTTCCCACACAAAATAAACTAAAGGAATTTATCACCACCAAGCCAGAATTACAGGAAATACTGGAGAGACTTCTTTAAGAAGAAAAAAACGTATCAAAAACAGGAATAAAGAATGGTAACAACTACATTCCTATCAATAAGTACCTTAAATGAAAAAGAATTAAGTGCTCCAACCAAGGGATAGAGTGGCTTAAAGGATAATAAAAAACAAGACCTCCCCCCCACCCACATATGAAAAGGAAGGGAATAGAAAAAGATGATGAACCTAGAAGGTATTTAAGTCAGAGAAAGATAAACACTATATGATTCCGCTCATATGTAGAAGTTAAGGAATACAAAGAACAAACTAATGAAAAACAGACTCACAAATATAGTGGACAATTTGGTGATGGACAGAAGGGAGAGGAATTTGGGGGGCTGGAAGAATGAGGTGAAGGGTTAAAGAAGTACAAATTAGTAGCTGACGGATGGTCACGGGGATGGGAAGCACAGCATAGGGAATGCAGTTAGCATTAATACAATAGCTAGGTGGAAGGTTGGGAGGGAGAGAGCAATTGGGGGGATCATTTTACTAACTATATAGATGTCTAACCAATGTACTGTATATTTGAAACTAATTAAAAATAATAATAAAAAATCAATAGATCATCTTCTACTTCATATACATAATTAAATCACTGTGTGCTGTGATCAGCATAGTCAGCGGTCCCCAACCTTCTTGGCACCAGGGATGAGAATCTAATGCCTGACGATCTAAGGTGGAGCTGAGGTGATGATACTAACGCCGGGGAGCGGCTGGAAACAGATGAAGCTTTGCTTGTTTGCTCTCCTGCCGCTCACCTACTGCTGTGCGGTCTGGTTCCTAATAGACCACGGACCTGTACCAGTTCACAACCTGGGGCTGAGGGGCCGCTTTTTTAGATCTCACATTCTTCATCTTTAAGCCTTTGGGAAGCAGGAAGTCCATTACTATTCTTGATGGCCAGAAGATCCATTAGTGGCAAATTGTCTTGGTCTTCTTTTCTCACTATATGATTCCCGTGGGTCTTTTTCTTATCTTCTTAACATAAAAAGCAAAGGATCTGCAAAGAGTCAAAGCAACTCATATCCTGTTTTTACTTCCTAACTCAGCCACCTCTCTCTGAACCCTCATTCATGTTTTCACAACCCCCTTTCACATCAAATACCCTAGAGATTTTGAGTTCTTTTTGCCAGACCTTGCTTTCTAAGCCCATTTATTATTACTCATCTTAAATTTTATTTTCCTTTCTCTCTTTTCCTTAAATCTCCATTTAAGTACCAAGATATTTTTCCCTTAAAATCTCAAGCCATTTCTTAAAAAATATCTGATGAAGAGTAGCCCAGATGTCATAGGGCAGTGGCTTCTGCCAGCCCTATAATTATTATTATTACATACTAGATAGGCAGAGGAAAGAAAATCTCATGTGGATAAATACAGTGCTTTAAAAATACAAATAAAGAATGCTAAAAAAAAAATGGAAGATAGATTATTTGACAGAAAACTTGTAGAGGATTAGTGCCTGATTTACATGTTCAAGTCAGAGAATAGCAACAACTACAAAACAAGAGAAATAAAGAATCAATGGAAACTGTATGTATTTTTTCTTTAAAAACCCAAGAAAATGATAAAGTAGAACATTGTCCCTTTATCAGATGGGAAAGGAAAGCTCTTAACTGATGACATACAAAAGGCAGAGACTTTTAATAAGTATTTTCTTTACCTCTGTCTTCACGCAAAAAGGTCATCTTTGATCTAATCACTGGAATAGCCAACACCTGGGCTGGGAGGGCAGAAAGTCGTGATAAAGGAAGAAATGAACTAGAGATTGTGCAGTAAAATAAAATAAAAGGTTGTTCAAATGCTATGGTTGGCAAACTTTAATATATAAATGGAATTCTTTTAAGGGTAGGTAGTTGGTTCTCTTTCTCTTTTGGGGCTTTTCATTCATATGATACATGCAATCTTTTTAAATTAAGTAATAAATAGCAGATTTGTATGTGCAGAACCTAGAGGAAATCGGACGTGAATATGACATGACTTCTATTCTCAAAAATCCACACCCGATAGATTAGTCTTGGGTGAGACTTTCTAATGAAATGACACAATGTGATTTATTTATAAAATTATTCATAAGAGATGCACAGCTTGCTAAATAAAGTCTTCATGAGTCTGGAGACACTATCAATGGTTTTAAGCAACCTCAGGGAAATTTTATCGCATTACTTAAATATAAGTTTTAAAGTAGAATTTTTTTTAATGTAAGTGTAAGAGGATGTCATGGGAACAACAACGATGGTTTTATCAAGTGGACAAGCACAAGAACACTGTGGCTTTACAATCCAGGAGGCAGTGGCATGAAGTGGAAAACCATCCAGAATGGTAACTAGTTAACAGCTGAATCAAAGTGCAAAATAAAATCCTGAATCTGCCAATATTATTCTTTATAGAATGGTTTGAGTTTATGGGAGTGAAGACAAGATGGTTCAGAAATTCTAACTTCATAGGTAGAATGAGGCTCTGTCCCTAGTCTGCTACCCAGGGACTTCGTGGCTAGAACCCAGGCTATCAGTCGTTTGCATTTAGTTGCTGGCATATGTAGTGTAACTTGATTTTGATTAAGTATTCCGATAAAGTATCCCATGATGTCTTTGTTAGTATTTTATGGTGAGGAATTTGGATATAATATTTTGTCATTATTTGATGTTTGTCCAAGGGACATAAAATCCTTGAGTTTTTTCCTAATCCATTACAGCCTGGTTAAGAAAAATTGATCTATCACCTCTTACACCTAAATCTGAATTGAAGGATTTATCATACTTCAGAAAGGGAAAGAATTTGCTGGGGAAAATTCTAAGAGGGTCCTCTACTGATGCAAAAATCCCTGGGACTACTAACTACACCTATAGGATAAGTGTAGGATAGAATAGAGGAGGGAATCAAGGGGAAAAAAGAGTCACCTGGAACTTCTACCTGCAGGAAAGATTTTCATCAGGAAAGGAAAAGATAATAAAGGGGAGGTGAATGGAGGTATGAGACTTCTATAAGTGAAGCTTATGGTCTCTTACCAGTGTAGTGACACAGGGGGAAGAAGCCAAGGAGAGAATCATTCCTCTCCATATGACCTTTGAATAGACAGTGATTCTACCTACTGGTAACTATGACAGAATTAGTATCCTGGAATATAACCAAGCAGATCCTTTTCCTTTGGCCAGGTAAGGTAATCCAGATGGGAGTTCGTAAAAAGGCAGACGGGCTTAAATACTTTTTATTATATCGTTAATTAGTCTCTTTAATGTGCACAGAAATACAAACCTGAAGAATACTGGCCCATAATCATAGCCCCAGATAACTTTGGAGGTCAACCATTCTTTTCCACTCTGGAGCCCACTCTGTCTTATCTGAGACTTTGCTCCTGTAGTTTATCTATTCTTTCTTCTCTAACATTTCTCTGTCAATACAAGATTATTCCTATGTGAATAAAAATACGTTTTTTCATCATCAGTCACAAAATCCTCCCATGATTCTGTGTACCACTCCACTTCTCTATGACGTGTTCTCAGCAGAAAGTCTTGAAATTGTTATCTCTAGCCTTGTTTCTGTCGTTTTGTCTCCTATTCGCTACTCAGCTCCATCTCAGTTGAAATCTCTTTCCCCAGGATTTAACTCCCCGTTGTTAAGGTTACCCATGACGGGGACTTTCATGTAGTGCAATCTGACCTTTACTCTCTCCTTCACTCTTAGCATCATTCAGCAACACTGACTGCTCCCTCCTTCTCGAAGTACTTTCTTCTCGACTTTAGTAACACTATCCTGATTTTTCTTCTTTTTCATTGGCTGCTCCTTCTCAGTTTCCTTGATTAATTTATCCACTGTTCGATATCTGAGATTTGAGGTCTTGAAAACTCTCTCGTACTCTCTTCTAAGGCTTTGCTTTCTTTCTAGGTGATGGCCTTTTAGTTCTATAGCTTTAAATACCATCTGCATATGAAAAGTTCATGAATCTTTATTTTCAGATCTGACTTCTCCCTGGAACTTCAGACTCATATTTCCAACTCTTCTTTCAAGCTTCTCATGGATATCTAATCAAGATCTTAAATTTAAGAACAGCTCTTCATTTGCTACCAAAATCTATTCCTACCCAATTGTTCTGCCTCAGTTGGTTTCAACACACATCCAGCTGATTTAAGTTAAGAAAGCTAGGACTTAGCATTTATTGTTCTTTTTTTTTTTTTTTTTTGTATCCTCATATCTAATCCATAATAAGTTCTATCACCCCAACCTTTAAAACATCCTCTGAATTCATCTACTTTTCTCCTCCAGATCACAGTCCTCTCTTGCCTGGTTTATTGCTGCTGGACTTGGATCTCTCTGAATTTCACTCTTACTGCCTTGTAATCCATTCTGTGTGCAGGAGCCAGAGTATTCTTTTAAAACATAATTTATATCATTTCCCTGACCTGCCTAAAACTTGTCAATTTTTTCCCATTGCAATTGGAATAAAATCTGCATTCTTTACCCTAGTTGGGAAACTCTTGCTTACCTCTCTGCCCTCCTCTTCCACCAATCTCCCCCCATCTCCCTACTCCAGCTGTGCTGCTGTTTCGCCAACATCCCACATACATTCCCAAGATAGCGCTTTTCTCGCTGTCTTGACCATTCTGCCCCTCATCACTGTGTGGTTGTCCTGTCTAGTCACTCAGGTCCCATCTGAAATGTTACCCCTTTCAAAGAGAGCTTCTCTGACTTCTCACATAAAGTAAGTGCACTGTGACGATGGCCTCTTGCCATATTTTGCTTATCTCCATAGCAATTGTGGCATCATTGTTTATAACTATAATTTTATTTGTTTATGTAGTTTACTCATTTATTTGTTGCTTGGTTTACTTTTCTCTGCTTGTTTTTACCTCTTGCTGGAGTATAAACCCATGGAGAGCAGAGACTTTGTCAGTCCTGAGAGAGTACCTGATGTATAATAGGTTCCTAGAGATAATTGTTGAATAGAAGTATGAATGAATGGGTGGATGGAGATCTAGATATCTTTGACATAGATTCTTAGGGTCATTTTAGACAGTGCATGCCTCCCTCTTAACCACAGTTTGATTTTCCTGAGGTTTGAACACTGTTAAGAGTGAGTGTTTAATGTCCCTTTGTTACCCTTGGATGAGTACACAAAAGGTGTGCTTGCCAAATTTGTGATTGTGGAAACCAGGGAAGAATAACTGCTAGGGTAGATGCAAAAACAGAACTAGGGCTCCAAAAGATTGCCACAATGCATATTATATGTTAATATAACACATTTTTATATTGCTATAGTCTGGGATATTGGATGGAATAGCTAGATGAGATTAAGAAAATGAAATGCAAAGAGTTTTGCATTTAGAGTTGAAAGGTGAACTATAAAAGGCTAGGTCAATGGAAATGTAATAATAATGCATGTGAAGACCTGGTGGTGAACTGAGAATTAGGGAGGCGTGGGTCCCCAAGGAGCACAATAGATGTCCTCAATCTCTATCTGTAATCCTATACTTTTCATGCATAATAGAGAGAAAGATGAGCCCCCCCCCCTTATTTTTGTGAGAACTCCCATTATATTTCCAGCATGGAGCCACCTCTGTCCAGATTGAACTCTCAGAAGATTTTTTCTCCATCTCTAAAGATAGCTTCTATTTACTACTTTCCTTTAATATTTGTGTATGTGTCTTAATCTCTCTTCCTAGATTGCAAACTCCTCAAGAGGTGACACTGTGTTTTGATTTGTTTTAATTAATCTTTGCCACATAATTTCTTAGAAATAGTTGGGGGACACTCAGTAAATATTTGCTTCGTGAGTGAATGAATAAGTAGCAAACAAGACTAGATCATTTGAATATATACATTTTTTAATAATGATGAAAATATAAGAGCATCATCATTATAGAAACAAAAACTATTGGGGAAGTTTTATTTAATATGTGTTTCTGGGTTTGGGGAGGATGGTAGTCTCTATAATTATTAGTGAAAGAAATAAAGAGGAAGGAAAGATATTTCTGAAATGTGGTACTATTCTAGTTTTAAATTTAATAAATTTTAAGATTTTTTATTTAAAAGCCTTAAGTTTACTAAGGCTAGATGGAGCTAGGTAGATAAGTAGGATAGAAAGATAGATGCTAACATATGTGACATATTTGATCAATAATTATATTATTTCCTTGTGATCTAGGATTACTTTATGTTTCTTAAATTGAATGCAAACAGTTAAAATTTCAAAAAACTTTTATTCATATTCATTTTTTAATGTCTTGTAATTTCCACATTTGGCCAGTTTTATTTAGTGGTGTAATTTAATTATAGTTTATTATTCCACTGTGATTTATACTTTTATATTTATCAGTGCATGTACATCAAATTATAAAATAAATCAAATTCCCACTGATGGTATCAAAAAGAAAACACTTCTTTATTATTGGGAATGCAGTTAGAGTCACTTCACTCTTGAATTTGTGTGAGATGCTTGTGGACTTTAAAGGAGATATTTAAAACTTTCCAGTGAACCAGCAAACCAATGGCCAAAATTTCATCAAAAATTTGCATTGATTGTAGTAAGGACCAAAACTGACCATAAACACATGGTGTAGGCTATGACTATTTGAGATAGCGATGTAATTTTATTTTACTGTATAAGATGAAGAAAGAAAATAAAATGCTATAACAGGGCAGCAAGCTCATGAGGACAGGGACTTGGTCTTTATTCATTATTGTATTTCTAAGGCCAGCAGAGCTTGCCTGTACAGTCAGCAGTAATTACAAAGTGCTCCTTTACATAGAAATTCAGATATAATGTGAATGTAGAATAACTTTCATCCTCCACCTGGTCCCCATTCTTATCTCATTAGCTTTGTGACAATGAGATTGAATCTCTGGTACTCCACTTACAGATGTTTCCATTAGTTGAGAGCCATAAATTATTTGTTGAGGAAGAATGGAGTTAGTTGAAATAGTTATTGAGTATTTGGTATGTTTCTAACACATAAAGTGATGCCAAAAATATTCAAGACCTAGCTTATAGCTTCCAATATAAGTAAAGTGGAATTGAATTCCTGTTTGTAACTATATTTTATTCTGTGGAAATGATGACCACACACACTTTATATGCATTCTTCGTATATTGAGAAGTGAAAAGCAGCCTCTGATATCGGGGAGCTGGCATGGATGCACGGTCAGGAGGTGGTGTTCTGTTCAGCATAACATTCCATAGACTGTTGGCTTCAGGGAAGGGTCTTTGTGATCTTGATGGACTTTGCCTGAGTTGTACTTGAACTCAGGCAAAGACATGGACATTTTGAAGATAAAGCATGACCAAATATTCAATTTTTACAAAAAAACAATTACAGCTTTAAGCTCACTCTATTTTTCTTACCTTCTAGGTGAGAATTTTTAAGATACCCAATCAAAGAATGACTTCTGCTTCCTGACAGCATCCAATTCAGAGCAAGGATCTTTTATTTATTTATTTATTTATTTATTTATTTATTTATTTATTTATTTATTTATTTTTAACTTTCCCCAAATGACCTAACACTGTCTAAAATCTTTAAGTTATTTCTAACACATTTGCTGAGACTCCCCACAGCTCCCTGGTTGCAGTGAGTCAATAAACCCCTATTGTTCAACAACAGGTGTGTAAATGTAGTGAGAGCCTAAAGACTATAGAGTGTGTTAAAAGGTAAATGTTATGTTTACTTTTTACATTTATGTCGTATTTTTCCCAAAGAACATCTCTGAAAGGCAATAAAAGTTTGAATTAGAGAAAAACTAAATCTTTAAATGTATGCATAATAGTTTGTATGATCGACTGGCATTACCAGCACATGGTGTATTTCCCCACTGCTTTTGAAAGACTAAACTATCAACATGATATAACATATAAGTTGAAATTCCAAACACTCCATGATTATTAGTCTTTCTGTTAAGGAGTTTGCCATAAATTCAAATATATCAATCTAAGGGACTAACAAGTGACCACTGAACAAATCACTACAAAAAAATGTATTAAACATTCTAACATATTTATCTGAAATAGCTGCTCCTGATCTTCCATAAGATAAGGAATTTGTAGACTCTTAGAATTTTTATAAGATTATATTTTTAAATAAGTATAGGCTTGATGCATCTGTTACTTCTACCATTTTAGATAGTTAACATTATCCTTTTATTTTTCTCTGTTCAGTAGAATAATTTTTCTATACTATCTTTCTATGCATATAATACACTCTAAAGAGCACTTAAAGTTTTATTTAATTATCAGATAATAATTAGATAACGTGAAAAGGAATGAAAAATATTTGCATTATGACTGCAAAATACAGCTGCTCCTTTATGTTCAATACAATGTTTTTATAGTATTTTAAATATAATTTTTTAGAAAATATTAAAATATAGAACCATTTATTAGTAAACACTTTAGTCAATGTTATTTTCTTATTCTTATGTTGTGAAGTTTACCTTCATCAGGAAGAGTATTAAAAAAATAGAAAATGTTATTTTAACCTTTATAACACAGTGGCATATACTGTTTGCATATATGCTTACTGTACATCGAAATATGAAATGTACAAAAAAGTGTAAAATGGAAGTAAAGATATTCCAGAGAAATTTTAAAGAATGGGCACAAAAGGATATCTTCTGAGTTTGGGGGATGGCTTCAAATATTTGTGATTTTACAGTAGAAAGATGCTATTTGAGACCACATATGATTTCACCTACGAAGCACAGAAGAAAGTTGGATGTAACTTATTTAGTGAAACTTAAGACCTCTGAGAAAGTTTAGTAATAAGAAGGGTACTTGGAAGAGTGTAAAAAGAAGCATTGATAGGAAATATTTATGCCTCATTTTTGATAATCTTTCATGATGGTGATATTTATGATGAGGAAAACATGAAATATATAGAATATAATAAAAGATTTTGGGAAAATCTAACAGCTTACTTGGAAATTGTACTAGAACACATTAAATACTTAGGAATCAATAGTTATTTAAATGAATAGGTACTTGATAAAAAGGAAAATAGGTGGTGAGGAAAGAGGAATATAAGTAGGCTAGAGTGGTCAGGGAGGACATCATGACCTGAGGTTGGGCTTGGACTGAGCTTTAAAGAACAGGATTCTAGGAGATGGCGAAAGTGGGAAGGGGATTCAGGTCAAATGGTTATTATCATCATGATGTTTGGCATCGTCACCATTAACAAACACCTAATATATGCTTTCTACAAGGTATTATACTAGGTACTGTGGAAGAGAGAAACAGGCATAAATGTCTATCTACGCAGAATTCACAAATTCATGAGGTGCTTGCTGAGTTTACTTTAGAAACGTTTTTAATAAAATGGTAGAAACCATACAGAATTACAGGATGAAATGGGTCCTTATGACTGTCAATCAGCAGAGTTCTTGGTGGAATGACAAATATATCTGACCTGATGTGGAAATTTTTGTTCTTATATTTTAATGTATTTATATAAAAGGGAAGAAATGTGATCTCAAATAATCCTTCAGTCATGGTTTTCTCATACCTAAAATAAAGACTGGATCTTTGAGGACCTTCCCACATAATCACATAGTTCTTTGTTCTAAGTTTATCAGTATGCAACACGTGACACAAAAACTTTTATATTATATTTTAGTCGTAGTGGTTGTATAAAAACTGGATGTTACTCATATAAATTTCTGCATGCTATTTTAGCCTTATTTACAGTTTAAAAAAATAGCTTGAATGGAAAATTGGAATAGACCATTTGGAGCTCCTGATGGATCAGCCAGCACCAGGAGTTGTGCCTACTAGTCAGAATTTTGAAAAAGCTGAGTACCAGTACCAGTGTAGTATATGATTTTTAAAAACTGCTCTTCACTCAGTTTGCTCTTCTTTCCAATCTACCCACTCCTCTGTCTTGTTTAATAATCTGCTGAAGGGTTGATAGGAAGAAAAGAAAGCTTCAAATATGGACCTCATTACACTGGACAACTACAGAATTGTATTAACTGAAGCATGCTTAGGAAAGATGCTAATTTTCTGTGGTAGGATATATTGAGAAAAGTTAATCAGCTTTTACTATTCCCTTTACTCACAATACTGGCAACTTCTTGACTACCCTGCCCCCTTTCTGTCAGCCTTTCACATTTTTTTGCCACATATCAGAAAGACAGAGAGAGTGAAGGTGCCAGTTCTTGCCTTTTGAGTTGCAAAAGCCAAGACTGCAGCATAGATGAATTTGTTAAGATGTGATGACCCAAGCAAAGCTTTCTTCAACTTTTCCACTCAAGATAAAATAAGAATTCTCCAGATGGAAGAGAAGAGATGTGTGACTAAACCACGCACTCAGTAAGAGAGTAAACCACTCCTTTCCCTTCCCCTATTCAGTCGCATAAGGTGGATCTTAGGTTGAGTCCCCCACTAGATTAATTAGTAGGATACCAGATGCAAGCAGGGCCTGTGTCCCTTCTCCTAGTTAGAGCTGAGAAGGTCAGGAAGACCTGGAGACAGATGGGCCTGGGACAGTCTCCCTGTTTTCCGATGCCATCACACTGTGAGAGAAGCATGATGAGCTCCATGTACCTGACGAGGTGCAAGTAGCTGGAAACATTTGCCTGTTCGGATCAAGAGCTTTAAACTAGAAGAAAGAGGAAATCGAAAGGATGCCAGCGTGGATAGATGACACTAAGGACAAGATGCCTCCTCTTCCCTAACGCCTCCTACTCTTCCTGAGGCCTGGTCACAGATATCCACCCTGGGTCTTAAGCTAACCCTGAATTGATTGATTAACTTTGCATTTTTTGTCACCTGAGAGGTTGTAATTTATAAAATAAATTTAATTATTAAGTAGTAAACATAATAGCAAAGACATAGTGCTTACTGTGTGCCAGATACTAAGCACTTTGCTATAGTACTAAAGACTCACACAACCATACAAGTAGTTATTATGAGTTATTTATCATTTTATTAATGATAAATCTGAGGCCCAGAGAGGTTTAGAGTTTTCCCCAATGTTACACTGCTAGTAAGTGACAAAGACAGGATTCAAATCCAGGTAGTCTGTATCAGATTATACTAAACAACTTCTCAAAGAAGTGTAAAAGAATAAAGTTATATTTCTGGAAAGAATGAGTCTGTGTCCTGTATTTCATATACATTATGCTAACTTTGGAGGAATCTTGTGAAAAGCAATTTCTGTCATTCATTTCCGGATATACTCTGGCCACGTTGTTGAGCATGCTGTTAATTGTTTCATGCAGTGCCCTCTCTGGAAGACTGTGGAAGTAATTTTTCTCCATTCCCAGTACCAGAAATATCTGGGCTTCACCTGAGCAACCACTTCGTATTTTGTCAAAAAATCAATTGTATAATCTTATTTCTCTGTTTTTATTGGCTGCTATGTAGCTTAGAGCCAAATATCGGGCTTGCTATTGGCAAGTTTCTATAAATTCATGACCTGTGTTGTGTACGCACACTGTGCTATACTATCCTAACTTGCCCTTTGCTTTGCCTTTTTAATTTATTTTTTACATATTTTAATTTACTTTATCTGTCGGTAATGTACATATCTTAGTGAAACACCTTAAATCCTTTATGAGAAAGGCAGCCTATAAATACATGCAAATATTATTTTTCTTAGCTTTCAAATGACATCACTCTTAGATCTTCCTTGGTCAGCAGAAGGACCCCAATGTTTACTTTATAGTAGTAATGCCATTCCTTCATTGGCGCATTTCATCCATGGAGGACAGAAAGGATAAGCTCTGAAGGGCACAGTGTACTTTCTGTTTCCTCCTCTCCATTCCTAAGACCTGGGCTATGGTGAAAGGAACATTTCCACATGGGGAAGAGAGTGCAGTAGCTGAGTGTATGCGCTCTGACATTAGAACTGCTTCATATCCAGGTTTTACTACCCACTGGCAAGTGACCTTGGGCAAGTTACTTCCCTGTGCTTCAGTGTCCTCATCTGTAAAGCAGGGCTAAAATAGTAACCCACATTCACATGCTTATTGCGAACATTAAAATAATGTAACATTTATTGCCTTTGATCAGTGCTTATGGCCAATAAGTGGGTCAAGAGAACTAGAGAATTAAAAAGAGAGTCTTCTGAATTTTGGTAAGCCCAATAGGATATTCCTGATGTAATTTATGTAGGGCCATCAAAAAGCATTAAAAATACATATATATGTATATATATATATGTATATATGTACACACACACATATGGATAGAGAGATTGCATTTACCATAATTTATAGGTATCTTATTTTTCCCTTCACAAAGCTGAAACATGCATTTTTTTTTTAAATTTTCACACATTCTTTTAAACATTAAAATTACAGGTCAAGAAGGGATCTTGAGTCCATCAGCACAGGTAAAGCTAGTGACCCCACTCAAACTGTGAATTAAAGACCATTAGAGAAGGAAGAGAACTTGTGTTCTTCCTGCGAAAACTAATGCAAGAAATACATTTTCTCTATCAAGAACTTTTTTTCTTGTGTAGTGATGTAGTCTTATAAAATACTTGTTAAGCTTTTACTTTTCTAGGTCATAGAAAAATATGAACACATAAATATTTTTGAGCACATCAAATTCATTCACAACATCTTTTAAGAAACCATTGAGCAATGAAAGATATGATATGTGATAAACATCCCCCTGCCCTCATGGAGGTTACAACTTGGTAATGTAGATAGACATGTAACTAAATATTGCATGCCAAAATATGCACATGCATGCACACACACATGAATTGCAGTACTGTGAAATCACTGCCTGTTTTCATAGGGTATCATGGTAACAACCGATTTAATTTGTGAGAATAAAAGAAGAATAAGAGGAAGAAAGGAAGTGGGAGAAGAGAAGGGAGAGGGGGAGGGCATGTGCAAGAGAGAGAAACACAACATGGGAGATGACATTATGGAGATGGCTTGCAGTATAGGTCTTAGAAGATGGAAGGCATTTGCAGTGTTAGCATGTGGGATGGAGAATTTGAGGTTGGAGGATTGAATGTGTATGGGAATTGAAGCCTTTTGGGGAGTGATGGGCATGGCATAGCATAGCCATTGGAAAAGATGAGTTCTGACTACCTGCAGAGAGCAGAAAACCATTGAAGAGTTTTCAGCATTGAGATGAACATGATCAAATTTGCCTTTTAGAAAGATAGCAGTGCAAAATATGTCTTGAAAGGGAGTGAGAGCGGAGGAAAAAGAACTATTGTCAGAGGGAAGGGAGAGGTGAAAGCATGGTCATTAGGGACTGTTTCTCTTCTCTGGCTAGAGGAAGGTCATGGCTTCTTGCTGTTGATAACATTTAGGATGAATTGTTGTCCACTTTCATTGTCTATGTGCTCAATTCCTTGGAATAAATTTCCTCTAATTTACTCAGTCATTTCTGTTTCCTGTTTGACCCTGGCCAGTACACCTGAGCAGTAACTAGGGGAGAGGTGTTGAGAGCCCTACAAGAAGAGACAGTGCACATGTAGAGGGGAGAGCTAATTTAGAAAATGGAATTACAGAATTTGGTGATAGGTATGTGTGTGGGCATGGGGGGAGGGAAGAATTGGTATATTCTGCCCCTGCTGGCTGGCCTACTTAATAGAAGTGATGCTGTTATAGAAAACAGGCAATGTGGGAACAGTAGGGCATTGGCAGAGACCTGTGATGATCACTGAATGGATAATACTCAGACATGCCCAGAGAGTGGATGTACATGGGCATCTGGTGCTCGATTTTCATATTTGAAATTTCTCAGCATATAGAGGGAGTTTAACATTATTTATAGGTGCTAGAAGCTCCCTGGGCTATACACTTCATTCTTCTCCAGTAAGAAGAAGACAGCATCTTTTCCCAATGATGTCCAAGACTGGCAAA
>CM053511.1:20412362-20463939 GCA_028627145.1 Eidolon dupreanum | reverse complement strand
AATGATTTTATTTATGTATCTTAAACTTATTCTTTAATTACAAAATGGCTTACAACTAGTAATAGTAAATTAGCCAAAGTAATTATAGTTTTCAAGTGACTGAATTGCAAATAATTTTAGTGTTTCCACATAATATTATAAAGACCATCTGTAAAGCCACTTTATAGCACATATATTTGTAAAATATCACATTCCTTTCTGTAGCTATCTGCTATAACATATTAACATTTCACAAAAATTAAGTGCCAACTGTTTCGAAACACAACTCTGAATACTGTGGAACATGCAAAAATGAATGACATATAATCTGATGAAGAGAAGAATACTTACAAAAATACTAACATTTGTGTTTATTGTAATTTTGGTTGAAAACTGCTTTGCTATAATCTCATCAGCAGCACTTTTTTATCTTCTGCATAATTAATAACACAAATTAAGAAGAGGATCAGTAGGCATATTTTTGAAACATGTAAACAAACAAATTGCTTCACCCCCTTCAGTATCGATCCTCAATCTATAACTGAGAGTTTGGACTAACTTTTCTAGCCCTGCTTTGCAGCTCTTGTTTGTGGTGTTAAATAGATTTTATTACCTTAAATAGAAGTTCTGTTTCATGCCGTAACACTGAGAATCAATAATGGGCAAGGTTGCTTTTCCATCCAGCATATGGTCTGAAAACATAGACTGAGATATGGGAGTCCTGCTTCAAACTAATGCAAAGTCTGATTTATAAAATACTTTGAAAAATATGTTTACTACTTTCAAGGTATGCCATTAAAAGAAAGGCTAGCATAGAAGGCAGCCTAATAAAAATGACTGAGGCATGTGCTCTACTGAAACGATTATTATTGAAAATTTCAAATGTGAAATATATCACTAAAATAGGTAAACTTGTTCTTTTAAAGGAATTAAAGATGGTCTTATAGTATCTATGTTACTGTAGGTAAACCATATTTGAAAGAAGACTTCTTATGTAAGGCAAAGACAAAATTTCAGCCCTAGCAGTTTTCACATTAAGAGAAATCAGCTACTTGCTCTTATATCAAGACAATGCCATATTCATTTGTGGACAGTCTTGGAAGAAATTCTGTGCAAGGAAAATTTTGGTGACAATTTTTTCACTGCCTGTGTTTATTGAGATTTTGGATGTTGATTCACAAAATGTTAATTAAAAGTGTCAGTATTCTTGCAAAAGTTACAGTGGTTAAATGTATCTTGGGTTTATGTGATAATATGGGAAGTTACTCATTTGAAGATTGAATTCTTGGAAAATTAGACCTAAAATGCCTCTGACCAGCAGTGTGGGAGTTTGGATCAGAGCAAAACAAACTTGGGCATCTCCAGGAGCATTCTGCTGCCTTTGTTCAGGGCAAGATGTTTCTTCCAATGTGTCTGTTTACTGACATGATAACTCTATGGACATGTGTCCCTGTCTTGTATTTATTTCATTAGGGAGCTTGCTACTCTGTAGAAATTTATCGCTCTTCTCTTGTTATTTCATCGAGGGAATAAGCTACTCTTTAGCTTAGTTGCAAAAGAGTTACTCTTTTAAGAGTACTTGGAAATTTAGAGTTAAAATGTTATTAAAAGTTCCCTATACAGCACTTTACAGAATTTGATTCAGATGTTTTATATTCTCGGAGGGCTGAGTAGGTGCAGCGTTTCAGACAATAGTTTTAAACTAAAAAGCTGTCTCTTCTGGGATGCATGTTATTATGCTCCTTTGTAAAAACGGGTAAATACCAAACTGAAGTGGTGCACACACGCCTTGGAGTGCGGCTCTGGCCACAGAATCCCCGTTAGCATTTGCTTGGCACTGCTTCTTGTCTCGCAGACAGTGGAGAACATGCCTTTTCCACCCTTGAGGCAATAAAATAAATTAAAGGGTGCGGCATTAAACGAGTTGAATTTTGAGTAGTATTTTTCATGCCTCCACCATTTTAAAATCAGTTTATCCTTATGAAGCAGCATTTGGAATCATAAAACAAGGGGCTCCTCTGTTTGTGCCAGGATGCAGCTTCTTTTGATTTTCTGGAATGGGGTGTGTGTGTGTGTGTGTGTGTGTGTGTGTGTGTGTAACAACCTTTTCTGGTTCTTTTCCCGTTGTGGTCTCTGGGTAGTGTCTGTGACTGGAACTTTGTAATTCAGTATAAATCACAAATAAATGAGCACTATGGAAGGTAAGACATCTTTAGTTTGTTTCTACTGGGTCTGGGCCAGGCTATTACAGTTCCTACATATCTCCATGACACAGAAGCAAGAGTTTTTGCAAAGAATGTCCCCAGGGCCCAACCAAATCCTTCCTCTGCAAAAGCTGCCCTGCTCTGTCTATGTTCATTATGTTTGTGCTTCCTCCAATTTTGCACTTTCTCTCAGTATTTCCTAAAGAGACTGGAGAGCTTTCCTTTAATCTCAAACGGAAGTTTATTTTTGTTTTTATGGAACAAAGGTTTATCTTTAGTGTTAGCATGTATCCCCTCTAATTAGAAATCCTTATATATACTCATAAGTTAGAAGGTAACACTTTAATTCTTAGTGCATTTGAACACTGATAACCCCAGGAATGGTAGGATTCATATTTTATCAAATCCTCTTTAACCATGAAAAATGTGGACCCTCACCCACCACCTAGAGCAAAATCTGAAGGCCCTGGTACACTTAAAGGAAGACTGTCTAACAGAGCCTCTTATTTTTAGATGTATGATATTTTATTTCAAGACATTAAGATTAGTATGGTTTCGCATATTGATCTTCCTGCTTTGTTCCCCCCATGCAGTGGTTTTATTGTTATTATTTTTCCAAAACCATGCTACAATTATTGATAAATATAATTTATACATACTGACAGAGTTTAAACCTTTATATCAGGCATCATGCTAAATTCATTACATACTGGAATACTTATAACTACTATGAGATGTTATCCCACTTTATAGATGAGAAATGGAGACAGAATTTCTGAGGAGGCTCACTCAAAGTCAGTCAGCTCAGGCTAGAGCCAAGGTTTAAATGGAAGAGTGTCAACTGACTACTCAACTCAGTTATAGGCTGTAACCAAAGAATTATTTTCCAAGTGATACTTATGTTAGGACTTCTGAGACTAATGCTTTAAAGTGCCTTTATGTTTGTTTGTTTGTTCGTTTCTCCATACCTTTGAGTGTTTAAGCTTATGACTTTTTATTACATGTCTATCATTGGTGTACATTTTTATATTATTATTTTTCTGGTGTCTAAAAATACCATATTTCTATATTTTTATGATAGCCTATCTGCTTTTGCTCACTGGTCTCTCTCAGGACCAGCATCTATCAGGTCAAGCTACCCTACGATATGATACAAAGAATGAAAGAGGGATGTGTTTTGGGGGGTGGAGAGGATACAAAGAATGAAAGAGGGGGGTGGAGAGGGAGAGAGGAAGAATGTTCATGTGCATTTCCCTTAGATATAGGCGAATAAGCAGACATTGACTGTATGAATGCGTTTATGTTGTGTCTGTTGAGTTCTTCTAGGCTGCCTATCAAGAATGTAAGGGCTTCATGTTTGGTATTCTGTGAGTACGCTTCATTCATTCTCTGTCCTGGTGTGAGTGAACACTCTGTACCTGTTCTTACTTAGTATGAGTTCCTGAAATGAGGAAAAGTTAGATCCTTATTTTGAACATATTCATGCCCTGAGATTTCCATGTTGCATTTGCAGGTGTGGGAATGAAGAACAGGCTAAGGGCTGTTTGAAGGCAAGAAATGTTCAGTGTGGAAAAGACCCCTCTTAGATAACAGAAGTGAGGAATGCAGACTGGTTCAGACATCAGGAAAAGACATTCTTCATCTGCTGATTTGAGGAGGGCATAAATATCTTCAGTTAGTGTGTATCCATAATGCTTACTTTTGGTGTTGCATCAAGGACAATGAGAAAGGCTCCTGACAATATTCGCTTGCATTAGAACAGCCCCTTAGAGGTCTAACAAAATGCAGATAGTGCTGGGCCAGAAAATAAAGCTAATAAAAGCTAATTTTTGTTTCAATGGCTATAGGAATATTGAGTTTGTTCATATGATATAAAAAAGTCCTTGTGTCCTGTTAAGTAATCTGTATTATTAATTATGCAGCTTTTAAATGTTGCCAGTAACATCATAACAAGGTAATTTTCTATTGAAATTCCAAGTAACATAAATGTTGATGTTAATTACACAATATTCAAGAAATAACACAAAGGAAACCCCAAATAATATAATTTTGTCTTGATCTGAGCTCTGAACAAATACACTGCTCCAACCAATCACTCAGACCACCGTCCCATCATCTGCTCCACTTCTGCCATTTCATTGGTCATATTTTCTTACACTCTTGTTCCATCTCCTTCTATCATATCTTATCTCTTTATGTTCCTCCCTTTTACCAGCAGAGCGGTCATTACTGTCAGGTATTGATGTCATAGTAAAGATATATATCAAAATAAAAAAGTTACTGATATAAAAAAAGGAACTGCTTTAATCTGATTCGATGTACTAGATTTTATAATTATGTAATTTAAGTAACATAACCTTATCTATAAATGCTAAATAAATATTCTGGAAGCCACAGTTTGAAAAAAACAACAACTAACATTATTACTTTAAGGCAAGTCAGTTTTGGTGTAATGATTTTTGTTGACTATTGTTGAAAATTATTTGTTGTGTTTCTCAGTATATTCGTTCATAATCACTCTTAATTTTAATGCTGTAGTATAAGATTATGGTATTGTGTACTTTCATTTTATGATTGTTTTTTCATATTAAAAGCTATCTTTAAATGATAGTATTTAATTTTTACTCTCAGAGGTACATGAAATGGCCGGCATTTTGTCACAGACAAGTCTGCCCTAGGGAAGTAAAGACCTTTTTTCTAATCATCTTCTTTTCAAATTTTCTGTAGTTTGTTGTGCCATATAAGAGAATCACACTTTGTGACTTGTGATACATCGGCATAACAAACTGATCTTAGGAATTCTCTTTACTTTCCTCAGAAGAGTTGGTTTCCCCAACTTTGTTCCAGTCCCTAGGGAAGAAAAAATCAGACATGAGTATGTTTAGGTGATGGGAGGACCAAGTGTGGTGGCTGTGTTTACTTAAAGCACCGTTGAGACATAATGAGAAGTTTAATCAGCCACATCATATCCTCATGGGTCACAAATATGATTTGTTAACATATAAAGGAAATGTTAGATATAACCCCCCAAAATATCTGCTGTACAAATTATGTATTTCTTAATAATTTTAAAATTTATAAGCAGGCAGGGTGAAAAAATATAATCTTCACAAATTATAGGATACAAAGTCCAATCAAAAGAGTTCATGAAATTTACTTAGAGCTTTCATTCATACAAAATCATTAAGCATAGTTCTGGCCAACTTAGTTATTTGGCTTTCTAATCTAAAGCTGATTAGTGCTAATCATATAAGTATCATATTGCTTAATTGTTTTCATTTAATATATATTGAACATTTGCCTGTGTCAGCATTCTTATAACAGAGTTTTTTAAAGATATGGAGTTACCATTTTTAAAACCAAATTTTGTTGGCATTTAGATTGTTTCCAAAACTTCTCTCTTACAACAAACTTTGTGATGAACTTTGTTGAACATTGATTTTTGTCATCTTTTCCACTTATTTCTGAATATAAAGACCATGAAGTTGAATTAATGACTCAGAATTTGAACTGTTTAAAGCTTTGGAAACATATTACCAAAGAGTTCTAATCATGACTAAATAGTATTTCATTTTGAATATGTACATAATAATAATAGTCAATATTTTTGTGTGTTTGTCAAGTACTGTTGTAAGAATATCATACTTGTTAACTCATTTTATCTTAAAAATGATATGAGGTATGACTGTTGTCATTCCTATATTGCAGATGAGAAAAAGGCACAGGAAAACAAAGACTTACTCAAGGTCAAACAAGCAATATTTTGGAGGCAGGAATTAAACCAAACACTCTCAGTTAATAGCTAGCATTTACTAATATTCAATAATAGATGAACAGGCTTACCGAACTTCTGAGTTAAGAGACTTAAATTACATTGTTTGACTCTCTTAAGAGTCTATGCTGTATGCTTACTTATTGTCTTAGTTTTATAGATTAAAAAAAAACAAAAACAAAAACTGAAACTTTGATTAGATATCTTGCCCAAGTCACATCACTAGTAATTGGTAAAGTGGTTTTAAGCTCCAGTGACCAAACTGTGAATCTCCACACTTTCAAACTATCTGGAATGTTTTTGGTTTTATCAGTGTTAAAAATGACATTTACATGAACATTTTTTGGATTATTTAATTAGTAGAGATTTCTGGATACAGAGATCCTGTGACAAAGCTTGGGAATAATCTTAGGTCTGTCTGTGCATCAGTGGTAAATTACTCTGCGAATCCATGGCACTACTTTATGTAAGAGAACTGGTTTCTCCGGAGCCAGCACAAGAAAAACGTGCTGAGATAGAGGCAGAGGGGCTAGTGGTTGAGACTGCAAAGCCATTTGCAAAGAGGGAACATCAGAGCTCAAACCTGATGGATGGCCCGAATCAGAGAGGTAGAGTGTTCCAGGCAGAGAGAAGAACAAGTGCATAGACCCTGAATTGAGAACGAACTTTGGCTTTTGAAAGAATTAAAAGAGGGCTGGTGTTCCAAGATCCAGAGAGGGATGGAGGGAGAGAGGAGTTCAAGTTTATCTTAAAGAACTTAGTAAAGCCAGCTTCCAACTTGCCTTTTTGTAGGTTTTTGTGGGCCATGATATAGATTTTAACTTCATTCTAATGTACAGACAGAAGACATAAAAGAGGAATAACAAGTTGTAATTTATACCCCCCTGACAAGGAAAGGACTGTAAGAAAGGTTGGAGTAGTTTCTTGGAGATTAGAAGGCTGGTGGCTGCATTAGCCTGGTGAAAGATAAAGGTAGCTTGACCTAGGGACACAGAAGTGGAGATGGTATGAAGCAGTCAGTTTGGGTTATGTTTTGGAGGTTATGTTTTATTGATAGATTTGATGCATAAGTGAGAGAATGAGAGGCATCAATTATGACTCCTCACTTTGAGGCTTGAGAAAACTGTTTTAAAAAATGGTTTAATTGCTGTTGTCCCACTAGACCTAACCACCATGAGGGTAGAAATCTTGTCACTTTTATTCACCATGCATACTCACAACCTAGCATAAGGCCTGGCAGGTCCCTGAAGAGGTGTCCCAAAATATTATTGAATAATTTAATAATTGTTATAAAGCATTAACATATTATCTAAATTGTTGAAAGTATTTTCCTTTATTATAGTGTTTTTATATATCTTTTGATACTTTGACATATAAAACTCTAAATAGATTTATGCTACCTTATTTATTTTTTTATGTAGATTTAAGTCCATTTATTTATTGCTTTTGATTTCTTTTATTATGCCTAAAGTATTATTACCCATACAAAGGTTTGATTAATAACCAGTTCTGCTTCTTATGTTCATTATTTTTTGTTTACTTCTTAAAAAAATAACCTAAAATTTATTTTTTAAATTATGTGAGATAAGGGCCTAAACTGATTTTTCTTTCTAAACTGTTAACTAGTTCTCAACTTAATTGATTTATTCATTAATTCTTCTCTTTCTGTTGAATAATGTTTTATTAAATGTTTACAAATGAGAATCTATTGCTCAATGTTTTAGTACCACGATCATTACTAGATGATATTTTTATTGTTCTGATTTTATCTCATGTTTGGAATATATGTACTTCTGATATATATTTGGGTTGGACTATAATATTTGTTTGCAATTCTTAACCATTTATTCCTCCACATGTTCAAGAGATGCATTCCATTATGGTAGCCACTAGCTACAAATGACTATCTAAATATAAACTTATGTTAATTAACATTAAGTAAAATTTAAAATTCTGTTTTTTAATCACATTAGCCCTATTTCAAGGCTCAAAATAGCTACATGGGATGAGTGGCCACCATATCAGATAGGGCAGAATTACAGAACATTTTCATCATCACAGAAAGCTCTATTGACATTGCTCTCTAGAGTGATATTTTCAAATATCTAAAAATTTTTCAAGGATTTTAAAAATAGAATGCCATTATATATTTAAACTACTTTGAGAACTATTGGCATCTTTATAATTTGGTTTCTACTTCAAGTAGTATATTATGCAGCCACATTTATAAAACAAGTTATTTTTTCTCATTAAATTTTGTGATTTTTTTCAATATCAGTAGTTTTTGTAGGTGATTTTAATCCTAGGAGTTTTTAACTTTTAAAATTACATGTTTTTAATTTGCCCTTTAACTATTTTTCAATTTAGATATTTTACTTTAATTTTTAAAAATATAGTAAGCTTTTCTAAGAGAAATGTTGCATTTTATTGTATTCTTCAAGTTTATTACTATAATGATCTGTTTGATTTAAAAAAATTGTTTTATTGTCTTTTTCTCTTCCAATTTTATTTACTTATGTCCACTAGTTAATAAATTCCTAAAGGGTATTACTTTTTAAAAGGAAGTATCAAGTTTTATTCAGTATTCCCTCACTTTTCATAAATCTCTGGGCCAGTCTCCTCTGAGACATTTTGATGCTTTAGGATGATTTTCTGTATTCCTATATGACCTTCCATATGTATTTCATCATTTGCCTTCAGCAAATCTTATGTGCATCAGTGTGGAGTTGAATCGGTCATTTCACTGCCTCTCCCAGGCACTCTGAAGTCGAAAACTAGTGATAGAAAGAGCTAGCATTTGAACACAAAAACTACCAAAACCACATAACTTGTACTTTTAAAAAGTTGTTTTTAAGAAAATTTCTGTTATTTTCACATTACACATAATTTCTAATTGTACTTTTTTGTAATGCATCTACTTTTTAGAAACTATTGGAATACCTAATATTTGGCTAGGGTTTATAAATATTTTGTGAATTCTTGTAAAGATTTAATTTTTGTTTTTAGGAAACAAAATGATATCTAATATCTAATTTTGTGCATATAAATTATATTTTGGTAGTTATATTGTCCAACTTCTCTGTTTATATTTTTATGTCTCAGTGTATGGCATTGTAATAATGGTTTGTTTATATTTTCCACTCAATGGTATTACTATTGATTTTTTAAAATTAATATCCCATAACTTTAATTTCTAATTTCTTAAAACTTGTACGATACTAATATTTCCAGCATGCCTGTATTTTCTGTTATGTTGACTGATAAATGTTTGCCTATGTTTTCATGTGGAAACATTTTTAACATTTTTAAATGTTCGGTGAAAAAATTAATATGTTTTTGTTTTTTATTCCAATATTAAACTTGTTTAGTTACTGTCATGTTAGATATTGCATTCTGTTTTTGTGATCCTAATGATTATATTTTAACTTTGTGTTTTTTGAATATATTATTACTGCTTGGTTTTAATATCTTTAAACATATAGAAGATAGAAATTCTAGTAAATTTATGTTAAAGTATTACCTGATTTTTTAAAAAAATTCTTATTATCAAACCAAAATAATTTAACTCTCTTTTAGAGAAGAATAAAGATTAGGTGATTTGACTTTTATCCAACCCCACTTCCCTGTTCTCTGCTCATCTAATCTATGTTTGATGTTTGATAATCTTGTTAAAATTTAATTCTTTTAATATATAGTCTTATATTCTACTTTATTACTTTACTTCAAATAAGCATTTAGATTTATTAGACACAAACTTCATTTATTTGTAATTTGGCGTTTTTAAAAGTATCTTTTTATATTTAGCAAGTTTCAGTGTTCCCTGAAAATTATTTTTAAGCACAGTTTTGCCAATCTTAATTGTTAGTAATTTATCTCCCTGAAATTGGGAGAACATCTTATAATGCGGTCTGCAGAAATCATATCTTATGACATAGTTTCTAAGCCCGGCAGATCTGACACTGTTTGGTCAACATCACATACAAATTTTAGAGTCAACTGAATGTAATGTTGTTTAACAGCTTTTCCCTGTAAGGTTATGCTAGCTTTCCTTTTTGGTGTCTGCCATTTATTTATTTATTTATTTATTTATTTATTTATTTATTATTTATTTATTTACATGTTTATTTGTTTATTTATTTGTGATCTACTTTGGTGGAGTGCTAGCTCTGGGGAGAAAAGATAGACTTGGGGTAAAAAAAGATGATTCTTTAGTAATGCTCTTTGAAAATATAACAAGGATGAACTTGATATTGATCTGGGTTATTTTTCTTAATCTCAAATGTGGGAGCTTTCTTCAGGTCTAGAAATTCTTAATATGCATACATTTTTAATATTATACATAATACCAGTTCATCATTTTTTCTGTTTACTTAAATTTAGGACTATCTATTATTAGTGGGTTACATTTCTATAACCAGTCTTCTCTAGTCTTCCTCTCCCAGCTCTCATTTTTTAACCTGTTTTGATCATTCTCTGAATTCTCTTGTGATTTCTCATCATTTGTCATCAGCATCACTAATTCATATTTTCTGGACCATCAAGTGTGCTGTGTATTATTGCTTATCATTGTACTTTTTATTTTTGTTATTGTGATTTTATTGCAACAGCCTTTTCTCATTACATATTTAGCTTATTTCAAAAATGCCTTTAAAGTCTTACTGAAAAAAATGAAGCATATTTTAAAATTATTATTACATTTTACAAATAAATCTATTTCTGGGAAGACAGGGAAGGCTTTCCTTTCTTAGTCATTAGCATATTTACCTTGTGTTCCAATTTCTCCGTCATCTCTAACCTTCAACACCTGGGAAGGGGGGCCTTAATTTAATTTTTTAAACATACTGAAATAGCAGAGCTAGCTAGGCTATAAAACAGAAGATCAACACAATTTAAGATTTCTATTGTCTTTCTCAGCTTTGTCCAGTTGCTGGTTCTTTCTCCTTCTCAAAGGTGAAGATGGCAAAGCCAGGATCACAGGAGTGGGTGTTGTGAATGGTTCTTGGCTAGGTGCCAAGATACTCAGTTAATGACGTTTTCTCCTTATCAGCGAGAGTTCCTAGTGAGATTTGTGATTTCCCTGGCATTGCAAAAGAACCAAAATTGAGATCCATGTGGGAGGCTAGTCATTCTAAGGGACTTTTGTGGTTATTGATAAAATGCAGATTTGGCCATAGGCCCTAGGCTCTTATCACAAATAATAGAAAATGATAAGAGTCCAGAGAAGAAATCTAAATGGTATAGGAAGCTGAAGGATAAGCAGGTTCTTTCCACAATCGGAAATATGCTCTTTCTTGTTCCTTGTGTACTATTGTTGCATCAGCCAATTTCATGGAGGTTTTAAAGGATGACTTTGTGTCTTCATTCTCTCATAGTCTTAGAAATGCAGTTCTATATTGTAGAAAATAGATTTTATTATTTAACCTATTCCAGAAAATTGTTTTTTTTTTTTTTTAATCTAAACAGATGAATTCCCTGTTTTCCCCTTTTGTTTTAAATTTATTTAAGTTTTAGGTTGCTAATGATCCATCACATTTTTTTTTGTCTTATTTCTAGGTGATCCTAGGTACACAAGACGTTACTATGTTTTGTATGTAGTAATAAGACAGGTTGCTATTAAAATATTTAACTGAGCATGGTATAAATCTGAATGTTTTAAAGAGTTTTTGAAATTTTCAGTAGCTGTGTTTGGAATCCTGGAAGATTTCTTGAAAACATTTTAGATCCTCAACTCATCAAGAGCTTATAAAAATATCAGAGAGATCTGACTAGCACCCCCTTTGCATCCCTCACTGTAACTCTTCATAGGAGGCGGTGTACTGTGAAAACAAAACCAAAACTGAAGAAAAAGGTAATGGTTTCCACAAACTAATTTATAACTGCCTCATCTGTGTCACAGTTAAATCTCCAAAGAGCTCTGGGAAGCAGGATGGACTGGATCCCTCCACATCTTCACCAGGAGCCGAATCTCCATATGGTACATGAATAATTCTCAAGTGCAATGGAGAAAATAAATAGCCCAACTGACATTGTGTGTCTCTTCAGATGTAGAAAGGAGGCCTCATAGAAAATGATGCCATGGAATTCGTGAGCCAGATTTGCATCAGTGCATACACCTTAGCCCCAGTGTAGGGCGGGGTGTTCTTCAGCAAAGTAGAACTGAAATGTAAAGGAAGAAAATGACCTCATGGGTTTCCTGATGAGAGATGGTGGTCCACTCTTATCTTACCCTTCATACTTTTGTAGGAAGATCATCATTTGTGTCTGCTTCACTCTGTCCTTCCTACAAGTCTGGAACACAGGTCATTGTGTACCAATGTGTGGTCTGTATGAGAATAACTTGGGGTGCAGGATTCCTGGGTCTTATCCCAGAGCTGCTGAATCTTTAGGGTTGGGACTTGAAAGTCTGCATTTTATCAAACTTTCAGCATAAATCTTAATTAACACTAAATTTGATGCTCATTAAAATAGATACCAGTGGGTAAGACTGTAGGCAAAGGGGAAATGGCAGACCCAAAGGCAGGCATTCATTTCCTCTGGGAATGAAAAGGGAATCAGTATGTTTTCACAAACTTTTTCTTTTCTTTTTCTTCTCTTTTTTCTTTCTTTTTTTCACTTCTTCGATACTTAAGACCAATGTTAGCCTGAGTCCAAGATAGAATGCTGGAGTAGGGAAGATGGTGCTGGGTGGCAGAATACTTTTTTTCTTTTTGCTGTCAGAAAGCATTGGGTAATAACAGCTGGAAGGAAGAATCAGACTGAATGTTTAGTTAACAGTTAATGATGTCTATTAATTGATTTAATTTCTTGCGTTTGCTACTATGATTTGTTTATGTTTTTCTAAGCCAAGAGTCAAATATTTCAGGTACATAAAAGCAGAGAGTGGGGGCTGACAGAAAAATTTTCTAAACAATGGCAGGAAAATATTTTAACCAGGAAGAGGTTATCATAAAAATCATTCACATATTTTGCTTCACACTGTATACACTATACTGGCTCTAAGTAGTAATGGCTCAGTAGAGAAAACAAAATAATGATAAAAGCAAACTGAAAACAATCTCTAAAAAAAACATGAATTCATGTTTAAGGCAGAGGTTTATTTGAAAACAGAAAAACAGATATGTCTAGATTTTTCAAATTAGATGTATTTATTTATGAAAGCCAGCATGGATTTAAGAGCAATGTGAATTAAATATTCTTAAGGTGCAAATTCCCTTGTATTTGTTTCCATGCCTTGAATATTAGGTAAATCCTGATGAGTCTGATATTCTCGTTTTCTGTTTGGAGGGAAGGGATATGTACTTCTTTGTTTCAAATGAGAGGGTGATTGGGGCGAGACCCTCTCTTGGTTTTCATTAAATATAGCTACGTCATCAACACCGAAATAAGAACTTTATGACTTACCATCTTCAGTAGTTCGGAAATGCATTTTTACTCTCACAACTTAAAGGAGAAAATGAAATTATTTAATTTGAGAAGAAGATACTGAGCCTGTTTTTCTTCCCACGTATCATGCCGTATAGACACTGGTGCCAGAAGCGCATAGGAACGTGTCTCGTGGAGGCTGTCGCAGGGTTTATGATGCAGATGCTGCAGTGCTGCGAGCCAGCAGAGGAGAGTTTATTTATGTGAGCTCTCCACCTTTTGGCTCACCCTATAACTTCTGCCTGTAAAGGTGCTTGCTTTTATTCTATTGTGGCTTTGTTGCCAAAAGGCAGAGGGTATTTCCTTTTTTAAGAGCGCCTTTAGATGCTTCCTCCAGGTTGTGACTGCTGGAGCAGTGTGGATAAGCCAGCTTTGTTATCACTGGCACCCTACCCGCTCTCCTAATTCTCTGGAGAGTAAGTGTTCTTAAAAATATAGCTGTATCGAGTGCCTCTGTGTCTTTAGACACTCTTTTAATGTGCTAGTATAAAGTAAAAGTCTTTTTGAAGATATGTTTTATGGGGAAGTGCTTTCTGGGGCCTCTTGAGATGTTTGCAAGTGCTGAATCGAGGTACCTTTATGGTGGTTTAATGGCAACATATAACACTTGTTATGAAGTTTCCTTTTGATGCGTATCCCAGGGCATGTCACAATTAGAGGGGAGTGAACATGTTGATTTTGTTTTTACCTCCACTTGCAAAGCCCCCTTCGTCTTGTTAGGGTTTTGCAACTGTAGATCTGCTGGAGGTTTTATTCATGCCCTCAAAGATGAAAGCGATCTGCCAGAATGGAAATTTGGAAAATTACACATACACCTGTGAAATTAGGCAAATTCTTATAAAGTTTGTGTTTCACCCAATACGTGGGATCCACAACAGTGCTTTGTTTTGAGTGAGGACTTTTTTTCTGGCTGTGCAAAGAACATCTGTGCAGGACCATACAGGCTTAGGGAGAATATTCATCATTATTTACTGTGTCAGACCCAAACAGAGGGCCAAATTGGCGGCATTCCAGGAGCAGGAGGCCACACCTATTTGTGAAAAATGGAACAGATTCTGTAGTTGCCCTCACCTTGACTGTTGGGTTCAAGGTGGCAGGGCTAGGACATGCAGTTTTGTGGGCCGCACCTGTGGGTTAACAATGCAGGCTGGCCATGGTGCTGTGCCATAAAATCCCACAGGCTACACTCAGTTTGAGGACTGGCCTGATTATAATGAGGGGTTGGAGCGAGGGACGGTGAGCAGAGGAACGTGTGATCTGGCTGGGACCTCTTGTTTCACACCGATTGCCACTGATGGATTGGCCTGCTCTGTCTGGCTGGGCAGGGTACCCTTCTTTATCTCATGAAATACTAGACTTTCAAAAGAGGAGGATGAGAAAGCTGTGTTGTTTGAAACTCTTGGTCTTCAAGAGACTCAAACAGCAGACTGTAATTTTTAAAAATTGAGATCCTGCCCCATTTATATAAAGACTTTCCTTCTATACTGTAGCCAGACACGTGTGAGGGTTCTACAGTAAAATAGCTCCCTGGTCCATCGTTTGCTCATCTAGGATGTCTGGAAGGATATGGAAAAGTAACGTTTGGGGTCAACCTGAAGTGGCTACAATCTATTCCATGCCATTCCATAATCGTCTGAAACATTGTGATTTGAGGACTTGCTGGACTTTCTGGCATTATATAGAATGATTAACCAGCACTATAGAATGATTAACTCTAACCTGCCACTATAGGGAGTGATTGCATCCAGTTTTTCAGGTGCAAAGTAGTTTGATCACAGACCATCAGTAGTAGCACACAAGGCATCTAACCATAATTTATGTATGGAGCCTATAGTAACTACAAAATATTGTAGTTTCTCATAAGTGACAATATCAATATAATTTATACTATTACAAAGTAACTTCTACATAGCATTTATATTTCTGCACAATTGTTCTTGAGCATGTGTCCGAATTATCTGCAGAATTTGAAAAACACAGATTGGTGGGCCCTGCCCTCACTGGTTCTGAAATGAGATCTGTAGTGACTTGGATAATGAATTTTGAATGTCTAACAAAGTTCTCAGGTGTTGCTAATGCTGCTGGTCCAGAGAACCACTATTTGCTGACAAACTGCTTGCAATCAGCTAATAAAGTCAGGCATAATTTCTAGAGCAGCTATTTTAAAAATTATTTTTAAAAGAAATTTCAATCAATAATGAATTACACAGTAGAGAATCATTTTAATAAGGCAGGGTTAGAAAGGGTGTTATTTAAAATGAAAAATTAGAAAGTGGAAATTGATCTGTTTGACGAGATAAGGGTTAGATTAAAATTTTATTAGTTAAGAAGGAAAAGAAAGTTCATATACAGAGTGATGAAAACATGATGCAAATATTTTTGTTGATTTTTTTCCTCTAAATTTTTCCCCAAAGTCTTTGCAGTAAATCGATAATTTTCATTCATGTAGCTGTATCTATAGTGATTGTTTTCATATGAGACAAATATGTATGAGACAAAGAAATATATACTGATTTTTTTAAGGACCGTGCTTGATTCATCTTTGCCTTATGAAATTGTATAGGAAAGTTAGTCATCAGAGTCCTTTGCCTAGTAGTCATTGTTTGGCTAGTGCTTTTGTTATTGTTGTTGACTTTTTAAAAAACAACAAATACATTTTGATTTGCTCTGGAAAAAGAAAGTTATATTTATTTAGAGTCTAAAGGCTACATCTGCATATTTTTTGTTTTCCTGTTCTTATATATTTCTACTTAAATAAAATAATTCTAAAAATCACATCCCTTTTACTTATACTAATTTAACTTTGTTATATAACTCTGTAGGATATTATCAAGTAATTTTCAGAATTCAGTTTTGTTAGATAGAAACACTAGTTATATTTTGATGATGCTTTGAAATTTGTAAACAAAAGTTTTTTCTGGTGTACGTCTATAACGTTATAAGCTTTGATTAATTTACTTAATAAATATTTCTTAGCCACATATCATGTTTAAATCCTTTTAATTTGATAGGTTCAAATTTGATAGGTTCAGATTCTTTCTTTTCTTCCTCATAGTGCCTTTAAAAATCTAATGTACTGTAATCATATTCTGGGTACACCTGATGTTTTGGTTGTGACAGCAGTATTCACTTGGGAGAAAGAGAATGCTGCTTGCATAATCCCACATCCCTGAAATGATCTTCTGGCAGGCTGAGGGTAAATGGTGCCAGTTTCAAATAGCCAGGAAAGGGCCATGGGTTTCACACTGTTGTGTGGAATAAACTTTCCCCGACAATACAAATAGTAATAATTTAAAGCTATATGTCTACACTTAAAAAAAAAAAAGTCCCAGTATAATCCCTCCTTGATTTTGTCTTCCACTTTATTACGGTTAAAGTCAACTGAAAAATTCTTATTGGAGTAAGTATTAAATGCCATGGCTAAATGCAAGGTACTATACTTGCTGCTTCCAGTTACAAATGTAGGTAAAATGGAATTATAACAGAGGAAATAATAAAGATGCATGAAAAACTAGAATAAGCCTTTTCTGACCTCCCCATGTTAAAATGGAGTATTTTAAAAAAAATGTCATGCTTAGTATGCATCATGTTTGTCTCCTTAGCTAGAGTATCCACTTCGTTTGGGGTGGGGCATACATCTTGTACACTGCTGTTATTCTGGTACCTATCAGAATACCTGCCAGGTTCTTCACACTCAATAAATACTGATTAAATGAATAAAAAAGTGAATGGTTGAATAAATGAATACATGAAAGTCTCATAAAGAGAACAAAATAACATACAAACCTTGCATCTTTTGTACTTATTACCAGCAAATAGCATTTTATTATTGAAAAAGATCATCATCACTTAAAATATATAGTATTAGTAATGAATATACTTTCATATGTCTTCATGATAGGGTTACCACCTTCAGCAAACCAAGACTAGCTTTATGGGGGCTCTGGACTGAGACTTGATTTTAAAATATTTGAATTTCAATGTCATCTCTGTCACTAACTTTTGGGATCAATGCACAAGACATTTACTAATGAACTGAATTTTTTCAACGCCTGAGATACTCCCTCAGAGTAAATTAGTCATTAGAGATTCTATTTCAAATTTGTCTGTATTTCCTCAATTGACTTTATTTTCCCTGTGATATCAGTGTTTAATCTGCTGTATAAGATTAGTTGCTGTTTGCTAGGTTTGTGTATGTTCTAAGCAAAATTGTTATTTTCTTGTTAGCATTATTCATTTAATTTGAAGGTTTCCTAAGCAAAGCGTTTCAGGGGAAAAAAACATTTAAAGAATTTAAAATGTTTTCAGATTTATATATAAGAAGGGTTTTTACTGCCATCTATATAAAAAATGGCCAAAAACCTTGTAGCAAAGAATATTTCTCTATTTTAATAAAATCAAAGAGTTCATTTTCCCCCCTAAAGAAACAATTTGAATAAAACCTCACCCCCTTCCCTTCATTTTACAATGGAGTATGGTCAAACTCAGACCTCCATTAAAAATTCTCTAATATCTTTTTTACATTAACATTTCAAAACTCAATTTAAGTATTCACAGATCTCATTTTTAATAAACTTAACAAAATTCAGGTAATTTCCTTCAACTTTCTAGATTGAAGGACAGCAGTTGGTACAGATATAAAAAAGATGTACAGCTATGAGCAAAGCCCAAAATCAATTATATATAAGAAATAACATAACACATGGAAAGAAATTAATCAAAAAGAAGAATTTCTACTATATGATTCTCTGGTCTACTACCTGCAGGCAACAAACGCAAATGAAAAAAAAATCAACATTCTTCTGGCAGATAAGAGAAAAATTAATAAAAATGTTTCCTTCCTACTAGATCCCCTGATGCAACTATTGTTAAAAATGAGTGACTGCAGGAAGAACTTCCTTGTTTAAAATACTGTTTTTTAGACTACAGAAATAAGAGTGTTTTTTTTTCTTGCTGTTAAGCTCAATTACACGAGTTAGTATGGATTTGCACTGTCCAAAGAGCATCCTTCTTCCTTGCCCCTTCTCATTAAATGGCTCTGTGGGATATGCATGAGACAAATGGAATAGGAGCCAAGTGAGAAGCATTTTGAGGTGTGCCTACAGGGTAATGATGATTCATAAGGAAGTCTGAGTGTAGCGGCTGAGAACTCTAAGAGAATAACTACTGAGAGCCACAAAATATGCCCCAGATGAAATTAGTAAAAAGATATTAGTACTCTAAAAATAGAAATGTTCCTGCTCCATAATGAGATGGGGAGGGGCTCATTTTTGTGGATTTCTGCTTTTTAAATTTAGAGTTGAGTTTTTATTTTCCATTTCTATTTGAACAAAAAGAAAGTATGAAACTAAAAATCTTTCCTATTAGAAGAGCTTTATATTTTGTATTTTATGAACATTATCTGAAATTAACAAAGAAATATGAGGCTAGAATACAGAGTATTAGGTAACAAGACACCCAACTTAAATGTCAGTTCAGTGCCTCATTTCTACCACATATAGAAAAATGTAACATAAGTTTAGAATAGAAAGTTCTATTTTAATTTCTTTTACCTATCTACCTAGCATACCTGTATAGAGTTTTGTCATATTTGTGTATTACATGTAAAATGTGAACCAGAATTTGTCTATCCCTAGTTTATTTGATCATATTTACCTTCTTAAAGGTAGCATCACATGATAAATGTGGCTCAATTGTTATGTAATAATTAAAGCATGGTATAGGCTTAATTGTCAGACTTGTATGTAGTAGAAGGTTTTACACACCTCCTCATTCCTTTGTCTGAGTAGATCTTTTGCAAAAGACTTTAAAGGAGCACAGAACAGGAGCTGGTAACTTAGGGACAATTCCGCCGTTTTCATTTTCATTAATTCATTAAGATTTTGAGAAATTTATTCTATTGATATGTATTCTTTGTTCTGTGCCTGAGTAAAGTGATATAAAGTTTGTGATGGAAGTATTAATTTTAATAATACAATCTGATGTAAAAATGACTTGAAATGGCACAGATTAAGAAGCACCAGAATAAAAAGGTTTGAAAATATTTGTGTGTTTTGGGGGGAAATTCACCTTGCAGAATTTCGGAGCACGCTGTGATAGATTGTTGTAATTATTGGGAATGATAATATTTTAATGTGACTTTTTCCCACCTGTCAGTTGCAATCAAGGCTGCCCAGAATTCTGAAACAGTCTCATTTTGCTAGGTGGCTAGTCTTGTGCAGCCTCTAGAATGCTTAGAATATTAATGCATGGAGAGGAGATTGAATGCTCTCTATAGTGGCATTATGACAAAATGTTTTGTTTTAATTAAAAGGCATGCAAAACCTAAACAAAATATTTATAATAAATTAATGCCTATGAGTATTTAAGAGAAAGGACCCCTTTTGGGGGATATTGCATTGGAACTATAGCATTTGGCATTTTTTTCCTTTCTTCATACTTGACACTGTATATTAATTTCTGTAGAATTTAATTTCTTTTTTGGATGCCTCATTTTGAAGTGATTTGAATTTATATGAACAAAGATAATATGATATTTAGGTGAGAGTGGGTTGAGTTTATAGTAAGTTACCTGGAGAAGAAGTTATTTATTGAGACAACATAGATTGAAAGACACATATTTTTTATTAAATGCTTGTTCTTTTCATTTCTTGCATTTCCTCATTGTATTGCTTATTTCAATCTCCTTCCTTCTGAATTCTTATATATTTTTTATAGTTTTTCCCTGACGTTTTCTTTGTCACCGTCTAGCTCTTACTTCAGTGAGTGACTAGGGATGGGTGTCAGGGACTTCTTTAACCACTTAAAATTGTAGCACTGATTTTTCTCATAAATTCATTTATCTGGGAAGTAAGTACTACTCAAACTGCTTCTTAATTACACAAATCCATTTTTAAAATTTTTATTTTTTTCAAATATCATGCTATCGACCTATATGTTAGGACTGCTTAATCTCTAACATCCTATTTGCCCTTTGCTCAACTCCAGATCACTGAAACAACCAACACATGAAAAACTCTCTCATACTTAGGCTCCGCTTTTACAGGATAGCTGTTGATACTGGCTAAATGAAAGGCTACCCCATACCCTGGGCGGCCATCAGTGTTGTCCTGCGTTGTGAATCTGCATAACCCTTTTGCTTCAGCTTTATCGCTGGAGGGTGAAGGCAGCTGTGGTCAATTCAGATGGTGCCAGGGAACTCAGTTGTCTCCCTTTCTGAAAATGGAAGCATTCCTTTGCACCCACCAGAATGTCCTAGTAATATCTATTATTCATCCAATATAAACTATGAAAGGATGCATACTCATTCTGAGAACTGATTAACAGCATTATGGGCCCAGCATATATCACTGTCGTATTCATAGCTTTGGGCTGTACAGCTAAGTTTTAGCATTTTAAAATGAGGTAAATATTTATATTTATAAACATTAAGACCATTAATTCTGGTGAATGTGTTTGAATATCTGTAAATCAGAGGCAGTTGAAGAGCTGAAATTCAGATTTCCTTAACTTGCCTGCCAAGTGTCCTCAATCAGAAGTAATTTTCTCCATGAGGGCACATGGAACTCAGTCGTGAGCCTTTTCTGAGTAGATATTATTATTTGTGTCAAATTATGTGTGGTGATTTTTCTGAAGTGGACTTCTGTGCCCACTAATCCATACACAGAAGGTTCCTTCATTCCCTCCTTCATTGGTGCTATTAATTGTACTTGTGCTTCAAGTGTCTCTTACATCTTTAAAATGTTAGTTTATGGCCACAGATTATCTGTAAGGTTTTCCTATAAAAGAAACATGCAGTATAGAGAGTAGAATAAGACCTGATTTTAAACCATAAATACTATTCATTTTAAGAGAATCTTTCTTTTCCAGAGCCTGGTTTGATGGCTAAAGGAACATTAATAATTTCATATTTTAAAGTACAGTAAATTATATAAATCTGATGCTTGCTTTGGGAGAAATATAAGTTAGCCATTCAGTAACCATCTTGTGGCTTGTTCTAAATATTGACATTGAGATCTCGTGTGATTTGAACAATTAGCTCAAAAGAATTTTTCACCTTTCATTTTGATTTTTGTAGTTTGTTTTTGAAAATAAGTGCTTTTTTTGAAATTATGTGCTTGGACTTGCAAATGGATAACCAACACATAGAATAAAACAGTCCCTGGGAATATAGAATACTACACAATCAATTAAGTTTTTATCCTAATTTTTGATAAATAAAAGTTTTAGATATGTATAATGTGGGTGGCTTGGTTAGAGGTTTATTAAGCATAGATCAATGCTTGGTGGTTTTGTTTCCTTTTAAATTTTCACATGAGCTTTTTCATTTTTTAATAAAACTATTAAATTTGAATTTGATATACTCTGGGAGCTGATTTAAGTCATTGAGTATTTTAAATAATTGTTCAGTTTCATATTATCTTTAATAAAAAATCCTTTTAAGAATGGTAGCATACATGCTCAGAATTTCATTTTTTAAAAAGAAAGCATTTTTATTAGTATTAATTTTATTCTTATAATGTGGATTCCTTCTCTTTATAATATAGACTTTATAATTGAAGAGCATCCAGAAATAAAGGAATTCACTAAAATATATGAAGTATTAAAAATATTTATTTTACAGTTAGACACCTTTTTTATCAGCAAAACGAGTATATATCTCAAAAGAAGTGTATGTTATGATTTCTGTTATAACTAATATTAGGGCTGTTTCTTTGTAGGTTGACTTTGTATAGATATAAAGAATATAAATAATTAAATATTAATGATTACATAAGAAAGTGCTTTGCAAGGCCTACATGAAACACAAATGAGACAGCTTTACATATGTCTTCTTTTAACCAAAATATTCTATTATATTACTCATTATACTTAGAATTAGTAATTAGAATTATCAGATAAATGTTTAATGATTATAATATTTTACATCTTGTATATCTTGCTACTTGACATTTGTTTTAAAAGATAAAAGACTATAGTTTTAAGCTCGAAAGAATGAATAAGAAATAAAAACTAATATCAGATCCATAACTTTTGAATGTGGTTTGTACAAAAGTCCATTTTTTTTAAACCCTTCACCTTGAGTATAAGAAAACACTTTATCAGAGTATCTGGAATAAGGGCACCCTTTCTTCCTTAATATTTGTTATTTTGAAGAAACAAAGGAAAAATATAAATTTAAAAAGGACAAAGAAAGTCCATAAGAATTTTTTTTGCTGGGATGTCCGTTAATTAAATACATGAAGCTAATTCTGTTGGTGAAAAAGTGTCACGGATTCAGCGGTTTGGAAACTTGCTTTTGGGAAAACACCAGATATACACTGTGCTGTATACACCTATATCTGTTTGCCTACACATATATAAACATTATAATATATGCACTATTTAAATTATGTACAAGATTTGTCCTTTGGTCCTGAAATTTTCCGAGAACATTGCTAAGAAAGAGACAGAGACTGCCTAAGCCTTTTAAGTATGTCGCTGTCTGATGGGAATGCTGACATAGGTTACAATTAGTGCAAATTACCATAATTGTGTTCTTTGGATAAGATGCCACATTGCTTCTTTAGGAGCAAATGCAGGCTTCTGCTTAGTAAAAGGCGTCGGAGACTTTGATTCTTCAGGGCAGTCAGAAGTTGACCGCCAGCCGTGTGGCATTCTCACGCAGTCCTCTTCCGGTCCGCCGGGATGACTGCAGCCCTCCCTCTTCCCTTTCAGTAAAATAAGCCCTTTGACGCAGTGCACTTCACTCTCATTCACTCTAAGAAAGTTGTATTTTCATACGGAAAAAGTATCACATAAATACAAATTACATTTTTTCATTAGAAAACTACTTTCGTTTCGGAAAAAATTCAATTAATTATGAATAGGGTTATGCTTTCATCAGGGGGAGAAATGTGTAATTTTTCTTCAAGCCTCAAACACATATAATGAAATCTTTTCTTGGAATCCACTCTTTAGGATGGATTTTTAAAAGTATAGACTTTATTAAAATCTCAGTTCAATTAAAATGCATTGAATTACTTAAAATCTTTATTAAAATCTTAGGTAAAATTGTACAACAGTGTAAAAGAGACTTGTACTCTTTACCAGGTAGTTAATTCTAACAAATGAACAGGAAGTGCACAGTTTCACTGTTCAAGGGAGAATAAAAAAAAAAAAAAATCAGCTTTGGGCTTGGAGCTGGGGGTGGGGCAGGCCTGGAGGTGGAGGTGGCTCTCTGTGTAACTTCAGGCACTGGTTCCCTTCCGCTTCTCAACGTGGGTCAGTGTTACTTGTCAGTGTGAATGTGCCATTATCTTGCACGAGTACCCCTGGCAGTAGCATTTGGTCTCTTCATAGAATACGTTTTCTTCATGACCTTAATCCAAAAGATGCTATTTCAGGCTTTGATGTCACCATCTTCTTTGGATGTTTTTGGTACAGTGTCCCTGATTCTTTTTCAAGGGCCACTAGAAGATGCCATTGAAGAGGAAGAAGAAGAGAGTCCATCGGAGGGAACAGACATCATTTCAAAGGGGGACTTCCCATTGGAGGAAAGCTTTTCCACAGAATTTGGGCCTGAAAATCTGAGCTGTGAAGAAGTGGAATACTTTTGTAACAAAGGTAATCGTTAATGGTTGGTTGCAATACGTGAGTGAGTCCATTTACTCAGATGAGTTTGTAATGTTTAAAAAAACACACTGATATAAAGGAAGAAATGTGCTTAAATTACTAATACATAGTTCAGCAGTCTGAAAATACGTTCAGGAATTTTTAAACATAAAATATTTCTAAGAATAAAAGAAGTAATTCCACTTTAATAAGTCTTATTGTATATTTAAACAAATAGCTTCCTGTTGAGTGGCCAATTAACTGTGAACATTTTCATGTCGATGGGCCAGTTATGAACATTTTAGTCTTGATTGGCTAACTATAATATTTAATGTTTATAAGTTATTCGCTTATTTTTTTCAACAAATATTTATTGAATGTCAGTTGTTCGTAAGGCTCTGAACGAGGCATAGAATATAAGCAGTGAGTGAATGGGGTCGATTCCCTGCCCAGGGTTCTGGCTCACTCCTTTTGAAGACTGAATGCCTTAGATGTTTGACATTCAACACAGAGGGCAGTGCTTTTTTAGATATTGTCAAATAAGAAAATACACACTCTTTCTGCATTTTAATTTGTCTTTTGACAAATTTACATTAAAACGAAAGAACTTGAGACAGTATGTCTCATCTTATTTCCAGCCTTGACTTGGAGCCAGGTGGCCCCTACTGGCAATTAGATCCTCACTGAGCATGCACACATTCATTCACTTGCTTTTTTTCGAAAGTGAGTTTAAGGTTTCTCATGGTTCTTTTTTATTTTTAATTTTCATTTGATGAAACTTTACAAATGAGGAAGTCTTCTGTTGCCTCCTGCACCCAGGTATGGTTTCACAAGTGTTTGGATCACTTCCTTGGTTTAGAACAGCTCCCTCTGCCGTGACGCTTTCCTAGAGAAGGTGACTTAGAGTGTGTGTCTGTCTCTGAATGTCTGTGTTTGCACCATTTTTATTCAGACCTGCGTATTTTTCAGGCAGGCAGAGAAATTGTAGTGATTTTTTTTATGCATTTATGTCAATTTGTTGACCAGACTGGACAGTCTAAAATCAAGGATGCTGATGTAGTTTCACACACACAAAAAAACCTGCTAATAACACACATGTCTCAGTACTCAAATATACATTCGATACATATTATTAAAATTCCAGGATGACTTTCTCTTATTGCTGGTATTAGAAACAAAAGAAACCAGCCAGTTTCTATCCTTGTTGTTAGTTTCAGAACCCAATGAACTAAAACTATGGTGATGGGATGATAGCATCACACCTGGATGCACTTAAGTTCAGAAAACCTCTTTGACCTTTAACTCCTGAAGACCTTAAAGTGGCTTCCTAACCTGGTCCTTGTCTCCACATCTGAGACTGGCTGAAAGTGAGACTGGTGCAGACAAAATAGACCTTTGTTAGTGCTGAGTCAGATTTCAGACCAAATAAATATTTTCCTTAGTTGTTCTGGATGTTAAAACTATTTCCTTATGACATGCAGCCACACCAATACATATAAGAGCTGGCTGGAGATGGAGAGTTTTTAAATCTGTTTGAAACCATCCCATTTTCCTTCTTTATTAGGAAGTGTGCTCCTTTAGTACATTGAAGAGCACCTACCTTATATCGTGGGTTTGGAATAAAGTCAAGGATCAGTGGTTAGAAGGCCCCATTTTATTCTTCGCTCTTGTCCTTAAAAGAGTTAGTGTATGGATTTAGACATTTTTTGTCAATTTAATTAATCCAGGGATATATTAATGATAGGTGTTATTAGATATATTTTGCATTTGGGGATGATCATTGGTTGAGGCCTACGTTTAATGAAGGAATATAGAATTCCAAGTTTTAAATTAGTAGTTTCTTGGAAGAAAATAGACTTATGGCAGGTGTTTACATGATTACATAATTATGTTCTAACACATTAAAAAGGACAATCTTTAAGGTACTAAAAATTGTTTTTGAATTATAATTATTAAGAACATTGTTTAGTGGATATTATTAACTGATGAACAATTGAAAATTTGAAAAATATATCAACTATATATAAATAATGTTTAATATGTAATATAGACAATATATTAAGTAATATATAATATATAATCAATACATTTTATATTATAAAATAATTTTTTAATGTCTAGTTTGTAACTAGAAAGTGATGATAGGTGGGAATAAAAATAATTTTCACATACTATTTTTTAGGATACTATTACTATTTAAAGCTGCTATTGCCTTATGTAATAGGAAAATAATTTCGTTATTTTACTCTCCCATAGAATGCGAGACCAGGGAATGCCCACTGAAGTTAGTTGGAACTGGTGTGAAAGAGAGACAATTCTTTGATGTATATTGCATCCCTTTGGGGTTATACAAGGGATTCCATCTGTTTTTCACTTAAGTTGATTAGCTGCAATAGGAAGAGAAAATTTTCTCTCTGGAAAATTAGAAACTAATCTTTCTGTAGATAGATATTCACATATTAGTCTCGGTGACATATAATTATGTTTTCTTGCCAGTTGCAGGGAAGAAGATAGATTAGGCATTAAAAGAATATAAGGATTTAAATGGTTAATGATGCCAATATGATTTAAAAAGCATGTAAGAACTGTTTTTAAGAAAAATATTTTTAACTTGGCATCATCGATGAAACTTTTTGCACATATTCTAAATCATTTATGACTACTTAAAACTTGTTAATATATATATAGGAATATGAATTGGTTTATTTGGAAAGTTTCTTCATTTAAAGATCTAACCATGATCAAAATTTAGCAATGACTTAGTTGCTTTATGGGGTCCAGGGATATCATCTTTGAACATCAAATTTTTTTAATATTAAAGAAATGATAGTAGTTTAAAAACGCAGATCACAAAAACATGGCTAAAATATCTTAAGTTTTCCAAACAAGTTATTTTAACTCATTGTCTAGAAAGAGTATGGAGGATACACATATAGTTACAATATATCTTCATTTATATTGTAGCAACAGTTTCCTATGAAAGCAATCATATGCTATTGTAACTGTCCTATTTAAAAGAAAATAAAGTACTCCTGTTGAGACATAGCTTATTATAGGTTAAAATTCCTACTCCCTTTTGAAATTGAGCTTCTACGTTATACAAGATATGTTCATGTTTAGAATGACTCTACTTATTGGAGCATTTCCCTCAGTTTCACATGGATGTTATCTATTTTCTTATAAAAGGGTAAACTATTTTTTACAAGTCTCAAAGTATTTATTATATTAATAAAGTTGCTACTCATCATAAAACATATGATTAAATATGACCCACATCACTCTCATAATGTAATATTCCACAGAAATATCCAAAAATGTTGGTCAGAACATTGTCAGCTTTAAATGTGTAGAATTCTTAATCATATGACTCTAATGTGTAAAGATTCACAATTAAATGTGGAAAAGATCACCTTTAGTAAAACCTTAGTATAGGCACAAGCCTAAAATTTGAACCTGACAATTCTATTGATGTTTCCTGTGTCACTTCTACTTTGGGTTTGTTGCATATTTTATGTTTCTACTTTTCATCTTTGAAATGAATGAAATGAACTATATTTATTTAAAAATACCATTTCGAAGTTGCTTTGATACCCTCAGATTTTAAGAATCTTATCAGAATATAAAGTAATACTTTTAATTTGCACCATCCTCTTTTGTTCAGTGAGTTTAGATCTTTTGGCATCTTGCCTCACAGTATCTCTGAGAGGAAGGAAACAAACAAGAATTATTTCCTTGAATTTACAGATGACGAAGACATCAAGGCTGGGTCCATAAGTGCTACACATTTCCTGTGGTACTGGATTATTTGCTTCAGTGATTTTTTTCTGCCTTTCTTCTGGTTTATATAGTAAACATAGAAATACATCCACACATGTTTAGAACTAAGCAAAACTGATATACATTAAAATACAGATGGTCTAGAAAACAACATGAGGAGCTTGTAGTCATGTCACTGTTGGCAGGTGGGAACTCTTTCATTTATTAGCTATTCTTAGATTAACTAAGAGACAGTAAGCTTCATGGTGGAGTTAACATGGAATAGTTCTAAAACTGGTCTACTATTAATTGTTTAGAAGAGAGTTTCCTCACTGAAATATTCATGTTTATTAATGACGAAAGTGAATAAACATTTCTTGGGATACTTTGCAGAAGAATGCCACAGGAGATGTGAACAGGAAGAAAAGTGTCAGATCAATATCACTGTAGGCTGGTAGAATGTAATGCTATTTAAAAAAAAGCAAAAAAACAAAAACAAAAACAAAACCTCTAAGGAAACTGCATGTCAGTGAACTTTGAATTATCAATAATGATTATAGGCGAGTTACCAAGGGTCCTTACAAACTGTTCTCTGATGACATCTTTAAACAAAGGCTGAAAGGGAAAATGATACCATCAAAGTTGATTTTGGAAGAAAAGCAAATTTTTTACTTCTAGTTTCTAGGAACGAAGCATGCCAGAAAAATCACTGGGTGCAGGGCTTCACCTAGAGAGATGAACTAATATTAGGGCCCTTCAATCTGGAAATATTAGGGTTGAAAAAAGGGGACCTAATGGAAATCTATAAAATAAACAGTGTGACAGTGGATTTTCTTAGCACATTCAAAAAGATTTGACATAGATAGTATGCAGAACATAAAGGTAATGTTTCTTTTTAAAATAAGCTTTAAAATAGAAAATGCAAAGCATATTAAAGAAAATAGAATAAAACCTGAGTTACTCAGACTTAGATTTAGCTCTATCCCCAGAAGTAATTAATATCAAACCCAAAGCAAACATAAACAGATATTTAATTAGGTTGGCAGAAGCTTCCAATTCTGTTCGATAGATCAAATCCAATACAACTCAACCCATATATTAAATACTTGCTATATGCTAGACCCTCTTCTAGAAAAGTCATTCTGCACTCTCAGGAGGAGGGAGAGAGAATAAATGATTAAACTCACATTGTGTAATATGATGGGTGATGCAGAGCCCAATGAAGAAAAACAAAACTGTAAGCGCGATATAGCGACATCATGCGTGTATGTGTATGCGTATGCACTTGTGCAAGCTATATTATAAAAAGTGATGGGGCAGGTGAACTTTGAGCAGAGACCTGAGGAGAGGGACTCCAGTGTTGAGTCAAGCCAGCTGCACCTTTGAGGCTAGTGTTGCAGGAAGCCAGAAGAGGACAGCAGAGAGCTGGGGAGCAGGACAGGTGTCCTCATACCTGTGGAACTTTTTCCTCTAGGAATCTGTTGGATTCCCACCACTGTAGAAGGTTTGGGAGAGCCACAGAGGAGAGTTGAGGTATAACTGGGGGAAGAGGCATGGTCATGTCACAGGCTATATATACCTAGAAAAACAAAAGTTGCAGAAACTAAAGGTTAAAGCAGGACATGGAAGCCAGCAAACTGGGGAAGCTGTCAGGAGATACAGATAACCCCAATCAGAATCATCCCTTTAGCCAAGGGCTTGATGAGACTCCATCTGTAGCTCATTAATGTGGCTTCCGGACGAGCAGTTGGGGGTGTTTGAGAATGATATGAGTCACTTTGCTCCCTTCCACAATACCAGAGTTGGTTATGTGTTTCCTGCATCTTTTCACATCTTTGAATCCGAAAGAGAAAGAGTAGGAGGCATGAGGATCAGAATCGGTTTCATGATTGTGCTTAACTATTCTGCCAATAGGTTGTCAGATGTAATGAAATGTCCCTCTCCCTCACCCCCTTCCTTTCTCTCTGTCAGTTTTTTAGCTTTGTTTAAAAAATAATAAATAACTGAGCAAAAGCTATATTTTTTTGTTGGACTGTAACAAAACTTAGTTTAGATTATTGGCATGTATCCCGACCCCTTCCCATGTTAAGGTAAAGCAAGAAAAATATTACCTAGATCCTTAACACTGAGAATAATAAGAAGAAAAACATGCCGTTCTTGCAGATTTGGTTGTAGGAGTAGTAACTACTTGTTCTTCATTTGATCCAGTGTCAAACATTCATGCTATTTCCTATTTTCTTCTTTTCATTTTGTTATTATTTTTTTAGTTCAGAGAGTCTGTTTACCTATCTTTCATACACACCTTTCCATCAGCGTGGGTTCTTTCCTCCTCCTATTCCTTTAATGATACGTCTGCCTCCTCTGCTGCTTGGACAGCTGGAATCAAATTCTGCGAAAGATGGTTCTGCTCTAATCACTTTGAGTTCAGTGAGGAAGGAGCTTCTTTACAGGCAACTTTGTTCCTTTTTTCTTAACAGGATTAAGAAGCTGAGCTTTTAAAATTCTTGCATATAACATTGACATTTCCAGAGTGTGTTTGGACCAGGGAGTTCAAAGAGAAGGAATAAAAAAGAAAAACCAATATGACTTTGTTTTTTACCTTGCTGGAGGAGCTGTTTGTGCAAATCGCCTATAAGCTTATTGACCTGAATCTTTGACTCCTTGTTTTTTCTGGATTTGGCTGGAGTGGAGACACTGATGGAGCCCTGATAGAGCTGATTGAACAGCCCCCAGCTTTGCTTGGCATGGACCTGCCTTCCCTTCTCCGCCACCTCTCCCTCCCTCCCCATGATGTTATTGTTCCTTGGCAAACTCTCTGTTTTCCTGGATCCAGTACTTCTTTTTGAAAACTTTTATTTAAATTTTTCTTAACATAAGTCATCCAGCAAAATGCAAAATGAAAAGTAATTCGTTTTAGAAAATAGAAATAGAGTATAATAGTGTCTTATATTTTTATTTCATGAGATTGGAAAAAACCCCAAAAAACCTTGTGACATTGTAGTATCACTCTTTTATGGCCGTCTGAAAATCCCTACAATGTAGTTTTTCTTTGGGATCAGATTGATTTTTTTCTGAAACCACAACTCTTGGAAAAAATGAGGGAGCATTTGAAGGCAATTTATTCTTACAGGGGAGCCAGCATTTTCTTGGTTTTGATGGAACAAGAAGGTGTACAAATTTTATTCATGACTTATTTATATGTAAAGGTCAGATCAAGCTTGGTCTGTCTACCTCATCTCTGATCCCAGATATATCATCATAACAATTTCAACAAAATTGAAATGATTGATTTTATGCAGTGTTGAAATGACTCATATCATTTATATGAATCATATATGATAATATGTACTACTATTTTGCATATAACGTAAATTCATTTTTTTCCTTTGAGCTGATCATTGATAGATCCCCACTATACAATCTGCTAGACATTTCTTGAAGCATATTAAAATTTGATAAAATATCTAATTATATGATTATTTTATAATTTGTGAAACAATTTCATATTGTAATAAAGTCTTTTTTATTCTGTGTCTGACATATAAAATATCGAGAGGTATTTGCCTTAGTTTTAGTTATATCCTTATTTTATATCACCTTCATTGCTGTTAATAATAAAAATTGAACATTAATATAAAAGTTTTTACTGTTTAAAAAAGTTGCCTTTTTGGTTTTATATTTAAGGTTTTTGCAAGCATAAGAACATTTTTGACTTGTAAAATTTAATGTAAGTTTGTTATTTTCCCTACAATATTGAAATCAGGAGAAGAGTAAGAATTTATTCAATCTGTTATTTTATGTATACAAATCTTAACACCTGTATATTAGGAGATAACTGCATTACTGAGTGAATTTTTCACTTTTCAGCTAGGTATTGAATTAGTTAATCATTAATTTTAGCTGAGCACTATAAAGGAGAACTACTTATTTGTAAGCCCTTTTCTTGCTACATTTTCTCAGTGATGTTTGAGGTTAAATGAAGAAAGTAGTTTTGATCAAGTTGTGATGATGTAAATAACAATTTTAAATTAAAAATATGGTTATTTCATTTTTATTTGCTCAAATTAGAAATATATACATAACAATCATGCAGATCTACGTTAATGTTTGCCAGTTATTTACATCTACTACTAAATCTTAATTTATATTTCTATTTAAAAGAAAACTAAAAGTATGAATAGCTTTAGGAAAGCCTGGGAAGCTAATTTATTTTAATCATATGAAATTAACATAGTTAACATAGATGACTGCTGCTCACATTGTGATTTGAGATAAAATGTTATTGTTTTAGAGAAACTAATATCTTAGAAGTAGCCTTGTCTCCTCTACTTTTTATCCTTAAACATCATAAATGATGTAAAAACATTTTATTGGTTCTGCACTTGATTTAGTTTTAAGTCAAGATTTTCAAAGCTCTTAATCTTATATAAAATTCATATTTTCCTGTTATTATGTAAAATTTTTCACAATATTTTGATTATTATTCGAGAAGCAATGGGCAGTGTTAAAGAATTTGCCCCTTCTTTACCTGATGGGATAACCTTTATCTCTGGTAGGCCTAGAATGTGTAAAGGGAAATGTGGAAATCTGTGGTATGCTGAATTTAATTATAGTGATATAGCCAGTCACTTTTTTGTTGTTCTTAAAAGGTCAAGTAAAAATAACTGAATGTGTGATACCAATGAAGTAAATACTGATAACAAATGCAGATTGCTGTTTCAGCTTTTTTTTTTTTAGTTTGAGATTCCAGAGATTAACACTGAAACTATGTACCAATTATAATAATTATAATAATGATAATAACAACTTTCATTTGCTGACTGCTCCTAAAAGTCAGACATCTTGCTGTGTGTGTATCATCTCTAATCAACTTACTGTCCTGCGGGGTAGATGTTATTTTCACCTGTGACTTTCAGAGGCTTAGTAACTCAGACAAAGTCACAAAACTACTAAAGGTTAATACTGAATTAAAACTCACTTAGTTGTACTTATAAAAGTAGAGAACTAATTTCATTTTCTGATGTCCATCATTATATAATCCTTGTGAAAGGAGATGAACACATCCGAAGAAGCCTGGACATATGAAGTATAAAAAACTCATTTTTCAAGGTATTTTTAACCTGGCATTCTCTAATTAAACACTATTAAATATGATGTCTCAGCCAAGAATAAGGGCATATATAAAAACAAGAAATAAGAAAAGGTTTAAGTAAGTGAATTAGGGGGTGCTTAAAATATTTCTATCATATTGATATATCTTTAAAGACTGTGTCAGTATTTACCCGTTTGCGATAAGTAGAACTGGCATTTTGATAGAATGAGAGGGACATACTGAAAGCTCTTTAGAGTTATTATACTGACTAGTTGGTTATGTCATCCTGGTTTGGTAGCATGAAACAAGCTATGATTTTTTACTGCTTGTTTCCTGTGAAGTTGCTTTCAGGTAATTAGGTAATTCAGAAGTATGGGGAGAAACCAGAATGTGTGTGTATTTGAGCAGAAGCCAGTAATAAATGGCAAGAATGTTTACATATCCATCAAAACTCTTTGGGTAGGACCTTCAGCCCTGTAGAAATGTTTGCAAAGTGAACTCTTTAAAACAGTTTGACCTTAACACAAAATAAGACCAAATAAAAAGCAGAGAAAGGAAGGAAGGAAGAAGGGAATAGGGCATTGTTTGCAGGGAACGCTCTGGGCACTGTGAAAACTTTTCACTTTTCTGAAGGAAATGCAGTAGAGCAGATGGTACGGGTGGAAGTGAGATAAACACAGGAACTGGAAAAGTAAGCAATACATTCTAACAGGTTCTGTATCAAAGATCTGGAGAAGCAGAAAGATTCGACAAGGAACTGTTCTGAAACTTGACAGTGGCTGTATCTTACCAAGTCTTAAGCACATAGCAGAGATGGAAAGTAGAACTGCACAGACAGTAGGCTGTGATTATATTTTTCTGACAGTGAGAAGGGAAGGTCTCTTTAGGGATTATTTTTAACAATAGAGATTTATCAAGGTGGAATCTACAGTGCAGATGTGTAAAACATTCTGTGCACCTACCTGTTTAACGATGGGATTTGATGCAATTCCTGTTGTTGCCATAGAATTAGCCCAAGACACTGTATTTTGGGTCCTAGATAAGCTTCCTCTCCCCCCGCCCCCAATGTAAATGATGGTCCAGGCTAGTTAACCAACACTGAAAACCTATTTTGTTTGACCTCCTGAAAACCTGTGTTGTTTATTTCTGGTTGTATTATATTAGCATAGCCATACCTGACAATACATATATAGAAGCAGAAAGGGGAATATATAAAGAATATTCTCATTTCTTAAATATACAGTCATCTCATAAGTGAAGAAAAATATATGCACACGTGAGGCAAGGGAACATATATAAAGAGTAGATAAAATACTGATTTTGGGCTGATTAAAGAAGCAGTGTATTCATTCTCATGTTTCCTTGTGGTAATGTGCATCAGTCTAGTATGGAGACTATTTACCATCGTGTACCTGCCTCATTTAATCTTTGTGTCCTGTGTTCCTAAATCTGATCCTACTGGCTGACTACCAAAAATACAGTAACTCATAACAAGGAACACTCCTACAAATACAGAGAGTGTTACTGGGGAAAAATAGACAGGGAAAATGACTTATTAACTTATATCCTAAGGAAAACCCAAATTAAAAAAGAATGATGTTTCCTTTATAATACTGGCAATTGTGTTGGGGAACTTTTAAGGTGGCCCTAAAAATATCAGATCATCTTTAAAAGGAAAGACTTTTGAACCTTTATGTAAAATGCATATCTTATCCTTAACACTTAATATTGCTATATGAATATTAGAGCTACTCGTTTATTTAACAATTGTTTAATTAGATATTTTCATATTGAATGGTAGACCTAAGAGTTCAATGTAGTGTAGTATATCTTTAGAACTCTTCACTTGTAAAGATTCCTTCTAAGGCCCTGTACCTAATTTTGTTATTATAACTTTGTGTTCTTCTTTTAAGGAGGGGCTGCTGAAGTACCTTAGCTTCGGGCCACACAAAGCCTGCTGATGCCTTCAGGCCACAGTGACCCTGTTGATACCTTCCGTCTAGAGGGGATTTCTCATAGTAGACAGCCATGGTTATGAATGTTAAGTTTGGTTTCCACTTCCTAAGTTTTGGAAAAGATTTCTGAAATGTCTTGATATTTACAGTAGATATTGTAATTTCAAATCTATTAGCATTATAAGATAAATTGCCTTGAGCCTAAAGAGACCACACTGTGTTAAAAATTAAAGCAGAGAGAAGAAAAAAAAGTCTCTCACATTCCTGAAAATCTAGACGATGCCGTGAATACTGTCTATGTGTTTCCTGTGTTATCACCAGCAGCCAAGGACCTCTTCCTGGCCCCGAGGGAGGAGGCGATATGGGGAAACCTTGTGGTAAAGCGTCTGAATAGGTCTTGTGATAACATACTTGGGGTATCCCTGTGGTAGAAGCTAGATATGGATCTGAGTTTGGATGAGGCTGACATGAACTAGAATGCTTTTTCCCCCACAGGTATGAAAAATTCATTAGTATTAGATGCAGCTGTAAAAATAGGACCCTGACAGCTTCCACAGGACTTTCCCACTTATACCCCATTGTCCAGAACATTGTCTTGTGGAGTGAGTGGGCCACCTCACTTAAAAGGAGGCTGGAAAATGTGGGGTTTTCTTTTTTTTTAAATCAAGTGCCCATATACCCAACTCTAAATTTTGTTACTATGGAGAGTTTTCAGCTTACGTAAAGGACATAGTTTTTTGTCTTTGCTCGATTATTGGGATCATTAATGACTCAAAGCACCATGACAGTCAGCCCATTCCATATCCATGCTTTATCCAATCTGATAAATATTTATCGAACACCTACTATATCAGACATTGTAAGACATGTTGTGAATACCATGTGAGTAAACACAGGGAAGTTCTTGGCTATCTTGGAATTTATATTATAATAGGGAGGCAGACATTAATAAAATGATCACACCGATGATACGGTGTGGTTTGACATAGTGAGGAAGTTCAGAGAAAGTGTCCTTACGAATGCAATACTTGAGCTGGTGTCTAATGCTGAACAGGCATTATTTAGGTAAAAAGAAGTAATAGGGTTCCAGGTAGAGGGAACAGCATGTGGTTGGCAAGAGACTGGTGAGCATACAAAGAGAACAATGGGGACTGTAGTGTGAGTTGACCCAGGAGAGATAGTCATGGGCCAGAGGGATTGGAAGAATGGTGATCACAGAGTGAAGGATAGGAAATAATGAGAGGAAGATATATATCTTCTGAAGCATTAAATGCAAATTCGAGCTTCCCGTAAGCCATAGTAGTGAGAGAAAACAGAGGAATAAGTTATAATCTCAGTGGTCAAGCAGTAAAAAAAGCAGAGTTTATTAGGAGAAATAAATGTTATCGTATATTTGTGAGCACTGAGAGTCATGTATTATTAGGGTATTTGAACTAGTATTGGATAAAGGGCATGGATACAGATATGGACCCAAGTCTTTGTTAGTTGCTGTTCCAGAATATGCATTCCCCATTGTCCTTAGCATTTTGGCTATATGGCTCGAATAAAGTCTATTTATAATAATTAAATTATATTGTATTAATGGAACTCTATGGTAATGAATGATTGCTTATGCATTATATTTCTAAATGAATTATGAGAAAGGAATGGCTTCTCTAGAATTAATCATTTTGTTCAAAAGGAGACTAAACAGTAAGATTAGATGGTGAGCAATGTTCAAATGTCATTACCCTCTCATACTGGTTTGATCTTTCTGTTTAGATTAAATCAGCTTGCTGGGGAAACAATTTCAGAGATTATGAGATTCAGCTTTACTTTTTGTTGTTGATGATGATGATGATAACGATTTCCTAAAGTGAATGCTGGATTTGAAACTAGAAGACTGAGACCAGCAAACTGAAGAGATAGTGGTTTCTTAATGGCAGAACGATAGATCTATGAATAGATAAATTACAGTGCTGTATATCCTTATTTACAGACTATAAGACATTACTCTTTGGAACAAGAAGTGCCTTAATTGTGTAGAATTCTCCTCTGGAGATTTGCAGTGAGGTGTTTGTTGTTGTTTTGTGTTTGTTTTGATTTTGTTTTAGGAGTAGGGGAGAAGGGAAGGAGAAAATAAGAAAAAATACTTAAATATAAACTTTCAAATACATATTATAGAAACAACTTTAAAGTAGGATGTCTACCCCCCAACACTTGCTCATATATTTGACTGTTTCAAGTGCTAATTGAGAGAAATAAAGAGGAATAAAAAACTTTGTATGATAACGCTGTTGAGAATTTGTCTTATTTTAACTCAGTGGAAATTTCCCTTATGCTCCAAATCTTCAGTGAAATTAAGTTGAGAAAAACCCTTTTCGCATGAAGGATAATATTGATATCAGGGATAAATGTTCAGTACTGTAGAAAGAATTTATAAATCACTGTTCTTTCTTCCTCAGTTATCAATACTTTCAATGTGACTTTCATATGCTATACTGACCATACATGTTAGTGCTTTCAGTAATTTCTCCTTACTATATATAATGTAATGCTGCAAATTATAGTATTCACCCATTGACTATAGAGATTTTCTTTTCAAAATAACAGACTTAGCCCAGTACCACTGTCATCAATTGTTTTAGGATTATTTCCTCATCCAGAGTCTGAAAATTTACAATCAAATAAATGTGAATTCTATTCTTTTGATTTGTTTAATCGTTCATATTCTGGGGTATGAAAAAGGCTATTATGTAAGCTACAAGGAAATCACATACATTTAAAAAGATAACTGTGTGCTGGTTATAACTATCCAGAACTTGGCAAAATCCTACATTTCTTAAATACATTTGTTGTAAACCTAAAGGAGACTTGAGTCAGACACTATTGTAGGGATCCACAGAATAATGGAACTATTATTTTCAAGCAGTTGAAATGTTTAGATTTCCTTTTAGATGTTAGCAAAAAGGTAATCATTACATGTTTAATTAATTAATTAATTAATTTATTTATTTATTGTACCTGGAGGTATAACTGTGTCTATATTTGGGCAGTGGAGCTAATTTAACACGACACTTTATTTGGATAATCTATAACCAAACAATTATTTTAAGCCAAACAATATTGTGAGACTATTAGGAAAAACAAACACAAACTGAATCTTAAACTTAAATGTTTTTGCCCTTCAATACGAGCTACAGTTTTTTTTTTTTTTTTTTTTTTTTTTTTGACTGTTAAAGTCCTTTAACCAAAGCTATCTTGTCTGATGATAAAACCATAAGTGTATGAAGCTCACACATTTTTCATCTCTTTTATGACCTTATCTTTCATGAGCGGTTCCTGTGAAGGTACCCTAACTATAGGAAGCACCTGGAAAACATATGTGATATCTTTTCTCTGATAAGCAGTTGTGAACAAGAAAGTAGATCTGTCACTTCTGAACTGTTCATTGTTAAAAAATACTTTGATGATTTAGCTGATTGCAAAATACATTATAGGGATGACTAACAGCTATAGTAACACTCCTAGTCAAGAAAGTTCAATAGTTATATTGTACAAGAATTTCTATAAGAGGTTAATATTGATAGGAACTACATGGATTAAAAGAGCAGGGTTGAGAAAGGCTGTTTGCTTGCATGACTGCTTTCAAACACTGCTGCTGTTTTGTGCTAAAAAAGTGACTTTCTCCGAGTGTGGCAAATCTTTAATTTCTACAGGAATGTCTAACTTTTGGTGAAAAGATGTTTATTTGTGTTTTTGAAATTATTTTTGCTTGGCAAGTAGAACCCTGACAACAATACCACCATGACAACAATACCTCATATGAAATTTAAAGATTCTGTTTCATGTGTTTCAAAGACTATATTCTGCTGCATTTCCTCCAGTCGTTTGTGCTGTGTATTATATTGCTCAATAACACCTTCAATTTCCTCCTAAAAGGCTCTCATTGATTCTGCAAACTAGACTAAGAAAAATGGAAGGGCCCACAAAATATGCATGATATCTTTTAAAAGAGCAACAAAAGAGTTTAATCTTGCAATGGAAAACCATTAACTCCATACCCATAATTTTAGAAATATTATAGATTTTGTTACCACTTGACATTTATTCTGTTTTATCATTTTATGAATTGGTTTCTGGATATATTTAGTGATTATCCCATTAAATGTGTTTGTGCTTTGCTAAAAATACACTGAAATTTCTATGTTAAAGTATGTGCATAAAGAATTTAGCAAGTAAATGAATAGATGTCAAATGCATTCCTAGCTCTTTCTGTAATTCTCTTTCTAGCATCCTGTTCTCTCTTCCTTTCCCCTTCCTACAAACAGTTTTTGTAGCAATATCTTAACAAACTTATTATTATCTTGGCTTAATTATTCATGACATTTTCCATAAGCTACTCTAGAGTAATGATTTCAAACATAAAAATAAAAAATGGATAAAAGTTTAAAAAATGATGGTCGATATACTCATTTCTGTTCAAATCAAGAATAACCTGGAATTGGATTAATATCAAAATAAAATTATATTTATTAATTTTCCATGAGAATAAACATATTTATAGAAAAGAAGCAAGTCTCTATTATGAGGGAAAAATAGTGTTTCTTAAAAGTGATTTAGAGATTTTATATTTGATTAAAATATTTTTAATCATTTTATTTTCATTAGTAAAAAGATTAAAAATGAATTAGGTAAAAACATTACCATTAAAATAAGAGCTAGTTTCCTGAGATACACTTAGAAGATGAAAGCTCTAAAAGTTGAAAAACGTGACATATTTTAGTTATTAAATAGAAATTGTGTGCTGAAAGCAATTAATTAGTGAATGTAATGATATTGCGGTAGGTTATGTTAAAAAGAATGAAATCAAAATTTAATTTCCTAACTGGTCAGTGAGCAGTGGTTATTGATTAAGCATCTGTGTGTAGCTGATTTTACTAAGTTCCAAGTAAAATAATATACCTTAAGAAAAATAATGCTTTTAAAGGTTAAATCTGTTAAACACTTGATCTTAATATGTAAGCATAATGAAGAAACAGGTTTATAGAAGGAAAAGCTGCTCTCTGATCACATCTTGCTGGCTTTGGTGTTTGAAATCCAGCAGACTTTGCCTATAATCTCCTTGTGTGGGCTTAAGAGTGTGGTCTTTGGAGTCAGACTGACTTGAGATCAGTTCTTGGCTCTGCCACTTACTAGCAATGTGCCTGAGCATCTTCTTACATATCTGCTTCTTGGTTTACTCTTCTGAAATATAAAGATACTAATGCATGGCAGAGCAGTTGAAACGATGTTCATAAAGCATTCGGCTAGTGCTGAGTGATGCTCAAGAAATGGTAGCCATGTTTAGGTCTAATACGGAATCTGAGCTTCATAACATCTCTGTGTCATTCATCTTTATGATTTCAGTATTTGGCACATAGCAGATATTGAGATGAGTATGAATTTAATTCTGACCCATTATGTTTTCTATACTCAAGTGTATCATTTTATATTATATTCTTATGTTTTCGGTCATCTTTCCCTTTTTTGTATTCTTTCTTTAAGAAAACAAATAATTAGACAAAGACTGTAAACTATTCTCAGAATTTATTTTTATTAAAATGATATATATTGCACATTTATAGTTTCATAAATAGTTTAAAGTAGTTGCAAATGTAATTTCTTTTGCACTGTTAATTGTGTAGAATCAACTATTTTTACAGTGTTTATTTAACTAAATACTCTGCAATATTTATTTTCAGTAGTTCTAATTATATGTGCTGCATAATGAAACAAATTAGAGCAAATCATCCCATGAATCAGGATGATCAATACTGATGTTGGTGCAAGTCGAAATCTAAGCTCTATGGTTTTGAGTTGGCAGTTAAGTGACATTTAATGAAAGTATTTTATTATATGAAATTACTAGTTCAATCAAGCCCTTAATAAGCCAAATTATAATATTTTCATTTTGAGCAATTTACCAAATTTCTTTGTGCATCGAAGGTCTGCTGAGATTTGTAGTTATCCTACTATTTTCTTTTCCTAGTAGATACTGGAATAGAATAATCACGGCTACATTTGGCCTATACTGAATGAAGGAAAGGACTTCATTCAGTTAATCATCATTTAGTAGTATTGTTTCTCGAACTATTTCTATTTGGCATCATAAAACTTCATCTGGATCATACTCTTGTATCATCAAAATGTCTTTACTTTCACCACTTTCAAGCTGCCATTTTTCCTGCACAATAACTTAAGTACTATGATGTTTTTTTTGTGTGGGATTCTTGGGGGGAGATGACTCTCATTTTTAATCTGAAAATGTTTTTCAATCATGGAGCCTCAAGGCATTAAACCTAAAGAGTTCAGTTTTATCTAAGATCATCCTCCTAATTTCAATATTTTATTGGTTCCTTCCTCCAGGAATCTTCTACTGCCCCAAGTCTGAGTTAGATGTCATGCCTTTGTGCTCCTGTCACATCATGGGTTGTTCCTATCAAAGCATTCATCACACAAGGTGGCAATCTGTTGATTTGTCTCTGTTCTACTCTATGTTATATGAGAAAAGGAACCATCTTTATTTCGTATTCTTAGTGCTCAACACAGTGCCTAGGAATCAAAAAGTAGTATTTTAATCAATAAAGAATGGTTTATATCACATCTGTCCAATAAAAATTAACATTTGTAGATTCAGCTAGCATATTTTAATTTATAATTTTTGTGATTATTGGGATTACTCTGAATATATTCTTCTAAATATACCTGTTTCTCACTGTATCATTATTTTTCCTTCTAAATATGTAATTTGACTAATAAAGTATTTCAGAGTAGATTTCACCAAAGTCTCACAAAAATTTGGGGCAAGAATATTTGAGACATAAGTCAGAGTGTTACTATGAAATGAGTAAAGGAGAACTCAAAGACTAGAAGTCTGACAGGGTGTGTTCAAAGAAACAATAAGTATATGTTGATTACCGTATTTGTGTCACATGATCATATCAGTCCCTTCACTGAAATAAAATGCTTCTCTCTGCCTTCAATATAAAAGTACAACTCTAAACTTAATTATAGTAGGTTCTCCATGGTAAACATCATTTTATGCTTCTGGACTATGAATTTCTATATCTTAGGTGTTCTTGTTTGGAATTATTCATGGACTGCCCTGATTGTAGGACTTTTTTTTTTTTATCAGTGGTTACCTCTCTTATGCATATTACGTATCTTCTTAAGTAGATTATATGGTTTTTAAGAGAAAGTAATTTTTTTATATATCTCATTGTATCTTCAAAAATATGCTTTATAAATGTCAATTATTGATTGACTTTTACAAGGAACCACGTTTCCAACAATTTTAATGTAATAGTAAAATTCAGTAAGATTTAGTTCTTTGTGTGAACTTAAGGGAGATATAGTTAATAACTAAATGTAAAACTTGAATTTTATTCTCTGTTCTCTGGGTTCCTGGATATGTGATTTTTAACACCATGATCTCGTGCTTGCTTATTTATGTCTTGCTCTGGGATTATAATCCAGTTGTTTTAGTTGTGCATGTTTCTGTCCCATCTGGCAGGGTGAGAGGGCAGAGAGGCAAGACAGGATGTTTTAGAAAGAAAGCCAGACTGGTAGCTAGGAGACTTAAATTGAATCCGTAACCTTCTACAAACTTATGTTTTGGGTGGCTTTTATGACGCCTCTCCATGCTCCCCCATAGGCCTACTGCCTGCTTTTTGGGGAAAGGAGATCTATCTAAAGCTGCTTCAATTTGTCATCCTTGGGTTGACTGGGAAGCATTTATTTCTGAAGCACTTATTTCTTAAAAAGTTTGGAGGAGTTGCCTTTTGCACCAATAAATATTGTAGCTATCAGACCATAGATAAGTTACGGACCCTATCTGTGCATCAGTTTCCTGATTAGTAAAGTTGTCTAATTTGAGTTAGATGCTCTTTAGAGGCCCCTCTTGTGCTCACATCCCTATATTTCAGATTCAGACATTAGAAGAGTGCTTGGAAGGAGCAGACATTGTTTAAAAGTTATGGGTTGTATTCTCTACTCTTCTTTTTTGGTAAATTTCCCTGCATTAGTACCTTGAGTTAAACCTCTACTGAGTCTGTAGAAATGCAATCAAAAAGTCACTTACTTAGGGGTAGATTCTATTGTGGCCTCTACTCCCCATGAAAAATAAACTGTTGAAGTCAGGATACCCTCACAACTGGATTGGGCATCTGTGGTGGTACTCAAGAGGGTTAAGGTGGTACACTGACATTGTATTAAATAGCATTGAATTAATTGGCAAGAAAGTTTTCAAGTTTCTTATATTTTTTGTTATCAATGAGAATATTTCAATTTCATATTACTATGACTTAAAAGCCATACTACTTGCTACTCTTCCTTTCTATTACAAGGAAATGAGACCAGAGACTCAGAGTCTGAATAGACTTAGCTAGAATATGATAGTGTTACTTTTATTTTTTTGAAGCTATTTTTATGATTACCTTCTATTTTTACCATCTAACCAATATATTCCATTATAGTAATGATAGAATTTTTTTGTTTATTAAAATCTGTTTATATGAGTTATAAAATGTGAGTCCATTTAAAGAAAATATTACAAGATTATTGCCAAACTCATGACTGACTAAAAAAATTATGAAAATAATATGTGAAGCTTGGGAAGAAATGGAGAGTATCAGTCAGTAAGGGTCCCAGAAGGAAAGTGATGAAATGGTTCATGGTTTCAATAAACTGGCGCTGGGGAAGAGACAGTGTACAAAGTGTGCGTAGGTTTAAGGGGATTGGCAAGGGATGGGAAGCACTGAGGGGCTTGCAACAGTGGGAAGCTATTGGCCCTGGTCTGAAGACTCATGGGAGTGGATGGTGTTGGGGAGCATGGGAGAAGCAGGCAGGCCACAACGGAGAGGCATTAGCCATAAGGTAGCCATTGACTGCAACTGGAGACCATCCAAATTAATGAACTAGAGAAGTACCTGACCTCTCTCCTCCTGTTCTCTGATCCTCTGATCTGCCGTTAGTGCCTCCCATTGGCTAAACACAGACAGAAATCCGAGAACAAGGGAGCCCTAGTAATGGAGTCCACAGAAGTCCACCTTCATGGGGCACAAAGAGGGGAGAGAGGGAGCTGAGTCTATTGGGGCCAGCAGGAAGGGGCAAATGGAAGATAACCAGTTCATGGTATATATCAAGGGCTTCCCCAGAGCTAACATTTGATGATTCTAGTTATGCCAGTCTGCTAACTCATGGCTTTTGTTCAATATTTACACATATCCAGGGATAACATTCAAATATTAAACAACCGGCACAGCTTGAGCTCCAACAGGCCAGAGCAGATGTTGTAAACATCCTTCCGACTAGGTTAATCCCTAAGTTTCTGGATTAGGAGTGGTGGGATAGGGCTCACTGGGGAGTGACCAGGGCCCGCCTGGCAGGGTTGCGTTGAGTGGCATTTGGTTAGTTCAGGGCTGGCAGTATTTCAGTACATTAAAAGGCCATAGAGCCTACCTGTGTGTGCAGGCTGAGGACCAGTCCTATTTATGTCTGCAAAGTGAGAGCACGATGATCTCATAATTGGTTGATATGGCTGTGCTCTTCTGTGTCACCTGTAAAACAGTCACAGAAGATTAAAACTTATCTTGCTACTGAGTCTTTGTACCTTTCTTATGGCATTTAGGCCTAGTCTTATACCTTCATTATTTGTGAATTTATTCTCTTTGATGAGTTTTAGGCTACTTTTTTTTAAACATTTTTAAAATTAATTTCAAGTATACAGTACATTGGTTAGGTATTTATATGGTTTATGAAACGATCCACTGATTATCTTCTCTCTGGTTCTATACTTTTAAAAAGAAACTGCATTTTTTTGTATGTATCTAACTATACCCACTATAGTTCCTTAAACATGAAACTATAGTTTTTTCTGGAGTGAATTTTATTGCTATTCATTCTGATAATCCTGAAAGGAATAGATAACTTTGAAAGACCTTTCAGTTCCAGACATGGGTGTGGGGCATTTTTTCTTTGTTACCCACCAGAGCCAATGCTCCTCTCTTAGCAAATTATGGTCAACAGAGCTGTCACTGGACTTCTACATTCTCTCTTTACCTTTTTTTCTACTTTTTAAACTGATATATTTTGGGAAGCTGTATATAGAAATAAATATAAAATTTATGGAGTTTAAAGTTCAAAACTCATGAACATCACAATATCATTTGTAGTAACAAATAGTTTCCTGACAATCTTGTATTTTTTAGGTTACTTTGAAAGATTTTTAAAAATTCAGTGTGTCTGCAAAGACTTAAAACTATTCAAGATTTGGGCAACTATGTGGAAAATAGTTATTGAATGCTTCAGAGGGCAAGCAATTTAATTTAAAAATTTTAGCATTATTAGACTCTGAGTTTAGTTACTATGTTTGTAGTGTACATTCTTTTTTATTTCTGACATCACATTTTCCTGTTATTCTGTTTTCTGAATTCTATTATAATTTATAAGAAGTATTATTTAATATTTTTGTGTGCATCCTGTTAAAGTGGTTTATTTTCCTTTAAAACAGCACATAATTTGTTACACTATCACTTAAAAAATACAGGTATTTATAAATTAGATTTTTACTTTCAAATGTGATTGCATGGTTAATCTGTTTCTCCTTTGCCATAACTATATTTTTGCTCAAAATATATTACATTTTTTCCTTTTATTATGAGAAAATGAAGGCATGAAATTGTATGAGCTAGATGCACTTACTTTATTATTATAAGTATAGCTTTATATAGCTTCTTGCATTGTGAAGACTGAGTCACTGGCTCATCTCATATGGTAATCTTTTAATTATGGCTTTTTAGACCCATTTTTAAAATAAACACGACCTAGTTTCAGCAGGCTTAAAGCTGGGGAAGAATAAAATCTTCTTCAAAATAGCCTAATTCAACCTAAAACATAAATGTATCTTTTCCTATGATATTTAATTTTGTCTTCTGCATCTCGCCTCTACAAAAATTATAATTCAGAAATAAGTGAGTTAAGGTTTTCTTTATTAAAAGCACTACAAAAAATTACATACTGCTTTTTAAATTTTCTTCTTATATATAATATTCATAACTCCAAATGAAAATCTTTATGGAAATGTCCTTTATTGTTTTTAACAGTTAACTCTTTATTGATGAATAATGTTGATTTTTTTTATTATAAAGTCATTGTAGATAGCAAAATGATTATTCATGGATTTGTCAGTTTAATGACAATATATGTAACAAGCATATAATTACACATATGCTAAGGACATCCCTCTAAGAGGATTTAAGTGTCAAATAGAGGGCTTCAACCATTTCCCTTTCTCTCTGTGTGTTGGTGTTTTCCAGGCGATAATGAAGGTGTCCAGGAGACAGCAGAGTCAGATGGGGACACGCAGTCAGAGAAACCAGGGCAACCTGGAGTTGAGACAGATGACTGGGATGGACCAGGTAAGACAGAAAATTTAAAATTCAACCATCTGTTGCTACTCTCAGAAATTTACTTTTTTTTTCTTAAATTTTAATTAGGTTATAAAACTCAGTCTCAACTCTAAGTTTTTTAAAAACATCATGTATATGCTGGTTACATGAATGGTTAAATGAACATCATTTTTTTTAAAGATTTTTATTTTTTTGATAAACTATAAAAACCAAAGTGTTACCTCTGCTTGAATTCTTCATTTTGTTTTCTGTCATACTTACGTAAGAATTAAGCAATTCTACTTGCTTTTTTTTTGGATCAGAAATCTTTATGCTGTATCCACATTCATACTGGGCATAATTTTAAAGCTTAAAAACAGGTAACAAACAACAATACTCCAAAGAAATATTTTCAATTTAGTCATGTTGTAAGTCATAGATTGGATCTCAGTATGTTTAAAAAATATCAACATATGCCCCCATTTGATTCAAAGTTTTAGCAACATTTTCACTTTCATGAATTAAAATTAAATTAAATTTTTAAAAATCCTGATCTTTAATCACTTTAAGAAAAAAAAGATCAAAATACTTCAAAATATCAATATAATGTTATATAAATATATATAGTTCATAAGAACTCTGTAGAAAAAAAACCTTTATATTTGGTGCCAAGTAATTTACAATTGATGGTATATTCATAAATCGAGACCACTGTGTCGTAGGGCTTAAGAATATGAGCAAGTTTTGAAATAGTTTTAGCCATCATCCAAAGCAGTAACATTTTTCATTAAGAAAGATCCCTCTATTTCAATCACATTTTCACCCTTGCATGACTTTGCAAATTGCTCTCTGCTGCGCATGGAGACGAGAGGAACTCCAGTGGTAATTTTCTGAAACCAGCAGCTGGAAAATATAATGCAAACAAAAATGAAGATACAATATATCTGATTATTATGATGTCATTTCTAATGTTATTCATGATACACACAATGTTTGTATTCTGTGTACTATAGCAGAATGTTACAGAAGATTTTGGACCAAAATGTATTATATTTAAAGTACCATAATACCACATTTTAAGAGTTTGAAAGAAAACGTAGCCTTCTGGCATTTTCAAAATGTACTGCATCATGCTTCTGTCTTCTCAATTCTTGATTAAAAAAGTACAAAGATCATACTTTGAAAATTAAAAAAAAAATTTTTCTTGGAGATTACATTTGACTCAAAAAAGGTGGGTGAACTTTATAGCATATGGTTCTTTGTGCAATTAAGTATGTAAATATATAAGTTTTTAGAAATGTTTTTATGTTTAAATTAGATTAAATGGCCTTTTCCATTGCACCTACTTGCAAAGTGCACATTCTGGCTTCTCTCTGTGGGGCAAACTGGTCTGGGACGAGTTCTGTTTGTTCATCTGGGGCTCACAGTGTTCTCAGTACTGGGGAAGTAAGTAAGCAAATTTTGGGGTCGTAAATTACTAAAGACCTATTTATTGCATACCCAATACTGTCTTTTTCAGGAAGCTTTTCCAGAAATAGTTACATTATTAGCTTTAAAAAAAAATGTCAGGGAGCAAGGTAAAGCAGGGTTGTCATTCAGGATGAGATCTTTCACTTTTAAGTTAAATTTATTTAATGTATCTGATTTAATGAAAATTTTCTTTAGCTGATATTGAAGAAAATGTTCTTTTTTGTGGTATGTATGAATATATGAAAACTTTAAAGGAAGATGTATGTCTGTCTCTAAGCAGGTATGCATATGAAAAAAAATTCTGTATATACTATAAAATTGATAAAGCATTTTTCATTATTTTGCAAAAAAAAAAGTTCTATTATCTTGAAATTCCCTGATTAATGAGGTTGATTCATGACAAAGTAATACCTGATGGATATTTATTTTTTTAAGATAGAGTATTTATTTCTTAACCTTCAATCAGGAGAAGGTACAGGGGATGTTTTTGCACTTTTGCCATTGCATAAATAGTGACTACATTGAATATTTTTACCCAAATTTTTGTAATTCATAGAACATTATTGACACTTTCCAGCTGTATAAGAGAGAAAATTTTCCAGGTTATAGTGACCATTTCCAAACATGTTAGAAAATGAGCTCTGGATTCTAAGGGTTTAGGTTCAGATTCTGGATTTGCCACTCACTTGCTGGGTGGTTTTTGGCAATTTGCTTAATTTCTCTGTGCCTGTAACCTCATTTGCAAAATGTAGAAAATAATATTATGGATTTTGTAAGACATACATTAGGTCATACAGATAAAATGCTAATGATTGTTATTATGGCTTTGGAATTGTTGAGTTGAGGCAGAACCTTTTAAATTTTTCTCAGAGTTTTTTAAAATCCAGTAGTAGTATATCCAGTACAATAAAAGGTAAACTTCTGTAATGCTAAACATCTAGTTTTGAGTTTAACCACAAATGATTGGTTAAGATGAGGTAATGAGCCAGGTGTGATTTCAAGGTCTCCTAATTTTAAGGCCCTCCTACTTAGTTCTGATAGTCACTCTAAGATAGACAGTTTTCTCTAAAAATAGAATCAAAGGACAAGGAAATTATCTAAAGAATTTGAGGCATAGAGCTGACATCATTTAAGATGGATCAGGATTTCTCTTATTTTTAAAGAGTTTGATTAAGGACGGCTCCACAACCTTTCTTGATGGCTCAATTCAGTATTGAATCAACGCCTGTCTGAAGTGTTCTATTTTTGTCAAAAGCAAACTCCACAGCGCAGTTTTCTTTTTCCTTATTTGTTATTCAGCTAAAAGGTACAGTTAGTAATTGCTCACACCTTCATTAACTCTTATGATTAGGTGGAACCTAAACAACTTTTCTAAAATTATCTTACATTTTCAACCATTTCAATGGTGAAATTCTTTAACTATTTGTGACTTTTATTTAAATATTCTTCAACTTCTTATGAATCTTTCGTCATTTGAATGAAGAGCTAGACCCACACTAAGCTAGTTAAATTTCAAGCCAGTGTAGAAGTTATTAACTCATTATTTCACTATTTCACAAGTCTATTTTTAAGTTTTATTTTTCTTCCTTGCTCTTCAAAAAATTACTCTGACACTATCTTGATTGGAATTTAACTCATATGATACTTGTTATACAGTTTCTTCCTTTTCAACTATATTTGCCTATACTTCACTTGTCTTATTTCTGTATTCTTTAAGTAAATACCTTGTCTTTTATCACTCTCACAAGTTTCGTGTTTTATCCCCCTTGCAATATTTCAGTTTACTAATATTCTTGTACATTTTTTCAATAGTTATTGTGTACCAATAATTGCGAAAAGTGCTAGGGAGAAATCCAGAGATGTAGTGGTACAATGCTGTAAACACTCTCTCATTTTGATGCCATTTCTCTCCTTTAACCTCTTTTAATTATTCATGTGTTATATTTAGGTCACTGATGCAGTAATGAAGCATGTCAAGCTAGAAAGTAGAGAATGGTCTAAACTACAGAAGAAAATGTACAAACTATAGAGTCGGACCTGTCTGTATTCGAGTTCACACACTGACAGTTACAGTCTTGTGGCCTCAGGCATATTTAAACAGCCAGGGCTTTAGTTCCCATATCTTTGAAATGGAAAGACTAATAGCTATCTTAAAGCATTGTTATGAGGATGACATTTGAAAGAGATGAGGTATAGAAAGTACCTAGCACAGAGCTTGGGAGAATGTGGGATTTGCTGGATGTTAGTGGCCTTCCAGGAACCTTAGGAACCCTCACAGTGACCAACAGTTAGAACGTTGACCTTATTTTGAAAATAGTGCTTACATCTCTGGCTTTCTCTTTTAAGAAATCTTTAGAATCACAATCCATGACCAAAATCTGGGGTGCTGACTATATATTTATTTTGAAAGTGACTTGGGGAAGAGAATTCAGATAAATTGTTATAAATTCATTACTTACCTCTATGAAATGAGCACCTTAAAAGTCACATCTTATGTACGTCAACTCTAAGAATTTAAACTCTCTAGCTTACATTATTAAAAGCATGGTTATTTCTTTTTATACTTGGGAATAGTGAATAATTTGATTTCTCTGGTTTACTATTTAATAAATCTAGGTCTTACAATCAAGTTTACAGATGTTATAATTGAAATTTTTAGGATCTTTATAAAAGAACATATCACATTACTCAAATTGTGCAAGTAAGTACATTCCCCCCTCAAATGTGTATTAATAAAAATGTATGCAGATATACTATTTTGAGCAAGCATTTAGATTCCTTGACATGAACTTTTTAAGATAAACATGTACTCTTATTAAATTGATTTTGATATGTATATGTTAAGTAGTTAGAACAGTTCAATAAAATTGAAGTAGAAAATAAGAACTTACACTGAGTATTTGATGAATTAGTAGAATAAAATGATGAATAACTTTTTTGTATTATATATAACAAATTATCACAACTTGTTTTTAGATCGATAAATGGAAATCTTACTTTCTATCAGAGATAAATTATTTTTGGGTAGTGTAATAAGTGGAGAAAATCAAACATATTTCTTCCATTTATATCTTGGTCCTGACTTTGAGTAACTGTTAACTCTCCAAAGCCTTAGCTTCCTTGTTTATAAAAGGGCTAATGATAATAACTACCTCATTAATGATATTTTCTATGTAGAGCATGGAGCTCAATGCTTCATACACATGCTCAATAAATAGCTCTTGATATTACTTTTAGTATCATTTTAGTAATTGTGCCTTAGTAGCCATTACAGTGCCTTCTAGATGAAAAGCCCTCATTAGCATTTGTTTAGTGAATTAACTTTGCAAAATGATTTGCTATGTAAAAGTTACCATAGAATTATATTATGTTTTATTCCGCAGGATTTAAAACATTCTTCAGTTAAAGAAACATTAATGCAAACACATTTTCCAGAATAAATGTCTAATGTAAAATCAGATGTATGTACCTGTTGCATTTGGACTAAAAATTGATCGAGAAATCACAAATATGTCACCTTATTCAGTTGCTGTTCAACATTATGGATACTTCCAGATGATGAGGCTAGTTCTGCTTTGTGCCTTACATTAAACTGAGAAGATGGGAGGGTTTTCATAAAGTGGAATGGTAGCAAGAAGACCACTGTGAGATAGAAGCACACATTAATGATACAGGGTTTTTTTTTCCCCCTTTTTATTGGTTAGTCCAAAGAAGGGCTTAGAGATTACAGTTCTGATTTCGTTTCCTTTTTGATTGGGAAAATGTGGTAGATATAAGATCTGGGAAATGCCATTTGAAGTAAATTAACAGAAACCTATGAGACATAGTTAACCATAGATATAGTCTGACAGTAAGAAGAATATTGTGAGAAGCGGAGGAAATCATAGAATGACTGTGTATTACTCTGACAGTGAATTGGTATTATC